>CM062817.1:1273614629-1273995006 GCA_031772625.1 Pinus tabuliformis | reverse complement strand
TGGTTTTAGCTCTGGTAAATGTACATCTAGTTTTTCCTCTAACTTGGAGAATTCTAAAATATTTTAGGAAGTCTTAAGATTCCAAAGATTGGACTAACAGAGCTGACTGCAGATCAACTCCTTTAGATAAAAGCTCGAAAACCCTAGGTGTTAGATCAGCC
Organism: Pinus tabuliformis; assembly: GCA_031772625.1. Lineage (NCBI taxonomy): Eukaryota > Viridiplantae > Streptophyta > Pinopsida > Pinales > Pinaceae > Pinus > Pinus tabuliformis. The sequence continues at coordinate 1,273,994,845 of CM062817.1, read as the reverse complement.
ATATCTAATTGGGATGAAACAAAGGTGAAGGGATCAGAAGCTGGAATATCTTGAGGTTGTAATGGTACAAAAGAAGAAGCACAAGCTTCAAGTCTCCTTCTAAACGAGGCCTCTCTCACCAGTTCTCAAGATCAGACAAAGGAGATATAATTTGAGAGCCAGAGTGAGATCTAATATGTTTTGAAGGAGCCAACTTGGTCAAGTGGATTCACCAAGTGAATTATTTTGAACCTACAATTTCTTTATTCACCTTCAAGAAAAAAATTTAATCATTTTCCCAAGGAAAATAAGACAATTTTCGCTCCCCGACAGTGATGCCAATATGATGTTATCCCCTGGGATGACTCTAGGTTAGTAGGCATGCCAGAGCATCTAAAGTATTTTTTTTTTTAAATTTTTATGGATGAACAATGATATCAAATATTTAAAAATGTTCTTAAGCCTTAACAATTACTGAACTAGATGAAAGGCTTCTATTTGTCTAGCTACATTTAATTCATTTAAAGTGAATGAATAGAAAAATATGTGATGTATAACTTGCTAAATATTCAAAAAAAAAATTGATTGGTTATAAGAAAAGAATATAGGGAAACAACGTTTCCTGTAGAAAAACAAATATTCAAATGAATGAAAAATTGTGTGACAATTAATTGATATAGCGGAGTTTATAATAAAAAAATAGTCTTATAAGCTAGCCCCTAGTTATTACTGATAACTTCATGGGGGATTTAAGACCGCTGATACTGAGAGGGGGGGGTGAATCAGTATTCCTTAGCAATTAACACTTTTAAATATTTTTAGAGCATTAGTTAATCTTCAATTATCATTAATGTTTATGCAGTAACAACAGTGAATAAAAGAACACAGGAGGCACACAAATTTTAGGTGGAAAACCCCATCCGAGTCAAAAACCACGGAATTCTTTTCTAATAATTCTTTAATATTCAACTCCAATTGAAAAGAAAGCCCCAACTTCCTAGAATCTAGAAAATTATTCTTCTCTAGCTCCCATTGGATGGATGCTCCAACGCTCGTGATTCTTCAGTAGTCAACTGAACGGATGCCCCAACACCTACTGAGCTACAACTCACCCTAGAACCACCCTACCACCATAAAGATTTCATAGGCTTGAACCTGTCAGTGACTTCATGCACCAACCTAGAACCACCCTACCACCCTATAGAATAATAAAAGAAGAATGGACTCTCGTACAAGGGAAAATGGTCCACTTTACAATGATATAGAATGATGTAGAAGAAGAATACACCCTAGACCATAACCCCAACTGTGACACAACCACCTAATGATGATCCTATACCTCCAGACATTGCCTCTTCAACTCTTGGCAAATAGAAACTTGTACAACTTTTACGAAGATGCTTTTACAATGACTCTATACAATGATACTTTTACAATGTCTGTATGCAGTGCTACCCACTTGAAGACTTCATGTGGTAAACTTCTTGCTACTTTTATGCACCTTGATTGTTTCTCTTGTCATGCTACCCTTTCTAATTCTTTAGAACATTATATTATGCATTGAATCTTCTCTTGATGAATATATAATACCTACAAAAAGTCTTCAAGGAAATACCTATGACATGATAATAGCAAAACTTACCTCATCTGTAGAGCACATGTCAGTGCTAAACAAAAACAAAAAATTAGAATACAAAGAACCTAATGAAATTAAGAGATGAACATGCATATACAAAATATACTTACCTATAGCTTACCTCTGCTACAACACTTTGCTGCCCTATAAAGTCTGGTCCTTTGCACCCCTTGACAACACTTGATCTAGTTTTTCTTCCCTTCTAGGAGCACGATATTTAATCTGATATACCTCTGTGATTTCAGATCCCCAACATGTGATCTTCAGTCTTGTAGAAAACATATAAGTCTTCTTTCCAATGCCATAGGTCGGACCCGATTGGGACTCTTCAAGACAAAGTTATGCCCAATCTCTCACAATGACCTAATTATGGACTAGTTCAGTAGAGGAAACTTGTACGACAAGCCACGTGTCATTGTTTCCTCCTTCGGCTTTGAAATTTATACACAAAAAACTATAGTCCATGCACTATCCACCACCTGTTACAAAATTCCAATCCTCTTCTCAGAGAGAGAGTTATGACGATTTTCCCAAGGTCACTTCTTTGAAATGAAAATCGGGAGCTTGAAAAAACCCTAACTTCCACAGATCATATCTCTAAAAATATAGTGAAACAAGATCAAAAATTTGGTCACGAAATTCATTAGTATTTTGAATCAAATGGGTTTTAATTTTAGAATCTAAAACTTCGCAGAAATGAAGTTATAGCAAAAATGTCAAAATCGATTCATTTAGAGGATATATGAGATTTATTTTTATAGAGTTGAGAGGGGCTCTATAGAGAATGTTGGAGGGATTTCAGGAGCTTAATAAATTATTAATTAATGACTATTCAATGACCAAAACCAATTATGAGTGCCATGCCACAACCCCATAGGGTTTTATCCCACTAACTGGGGTTACTAACTTCAAACATGAATATCCCTCAAACTGTGAAAAATTACTTGGCATGCAATATATCAATGGAAACATCTCAATGAGTAGAATCTATCTATAAGATCCTTGACTAAAAATAGAGTAATTTTTCAAGTCAAAATTCCTTTGCAATATCAGGGTAGCCCCTGCTGCTGCTTGGGTTAACATCAATGACAAATTCAAATAATCTTTATATCAACAATCTACCCCTTTGGCATTGATGGAAACACACGTACTCCCCATGTGATCAGGGAACCTCTTCCTATTACCTTCTCTCCCCCTTTGACATCAATGGCAAAGGGAAACTCCTCTTGACGCACAACAATTCTGCGGAACTGCACACACTTCCACTCCCCCTTTATTTTCTAAATAAGGGAAATCTAATGAGAACTTGGGAGAATCCCAAGCTTCTGGCAAAGATATTCAAATGCTTCATGAGGTAAAGGTTTAGTGAGGATATCAGTGATTTTTTTTTTGTACCAACATATTCAAGTTTGGTATTCTTTTCAGCGACTTGTTCTCTAACAAAATGATATTTTATCGGAATGTTTTTTTTTTTAATGCATGACAGGATTCTTGGAGATGCTGATGGAACTGATGTTATCACAGAACATGGGAATAGGCTCACTGAATTGTATTTGAAGATCATGCAAAGTTTGTTTCATTGAAAGGGCTTGAGTACAACAAGTTGCCTCTACAATGTATTCTGCTTCTGCTGTGGATAACGAGATTGAGGTTTGCTTTTTACTCAACCATGATATGAGAGAACCACCTAGATAGAATGTTGCTCCACTAGTACTCTTACGATGATCAATGCTTCCTGCCCGATCTAAATTTGTAAATGCTTGAATAATGAGATTGTTGCCCTTGGGATACCACAAGCCATATTTTGTTTTGTGCTTTAGATATCGAAGAATTCTTTTGACGAAAATAATATGTGATTATTTTGGTGCTTCTTAGAATCTTGCTGCTTGTACAACTGCTTGCATAACATCTGGTCGGGAGGCTGTTACACATAGAAGACTACCAATCATAGATCTGTACAACCTCTAATCCACATCCTTAGATGAGTCGTCTATGCTCAATTTGCAACATGTTACCATCAGAGTAAGGAAAGGTTTGCAATCTTCCATTTTGAATTTCTTGATCATTTCCTTGATGTACTCAGCTTGACATATAAGTATTCCTTTCTCCTGCTGAGATATTTGAAGCCCTAAGAAGTATGTCAACTCACCAAGTAAAGACATATTGAACTAACTTTGCATCTTTGTAGCAAAGTTCTTACTTAGTCAATCATCATTGCTACCAAATATTATATCATCCACATATACCTCAATGATTGTTAAATTATCCTTATCTATTTGTACGTAAAGATTGCTATCAGCAGTACCTTTCTTGAACCCTTGTTGATGTAGATATCCATCAAGAAGAGCATGCCATGCTCTAGGAGCCTTCTTATTTTTCTGATAGTAGAAAACCTTGAGGTTGTTTGATGTAAACTTCTTCTTCTAATTCTCCATTTAGAAATGCGGACTAAACGTCCATTTGGTAGACTTTTATTTTTCTTGAACATGCATAGGTGAGAAACATTTGGGTGGCTTCCATTATAGAAACTAGTGCAAATGTTTCATCGAAATGAATTCCTTCCACTTGTGCATAGCCTTTGCAAACCAATCTTGCTTTGTTTCTGGTAACCTGTCCATCTTCATTTAATTTTCTCCTGAACACCCATTTAGTCCCAAGGACATTTTTATCTTTTGGTCATGGAACTAATTCCTAGGTGTTATTCTTCTCGATTTGATTGAATTCTTCATTCATAGTTGCTATCCAATGTTCATTCTGGATGGCTTCCTCAAAACTAATAGGCTCAAAAGTTTCTAGAAAAGCAATGTGAGCTTGTTGTGATGAACGAAGTTGTCAACCTTTTCTTGTTCGAATTCCTTCATTTATGTCACCAATGATTTGATTTGATGGATGGTTCTTTTGAATCCATTATTTTGTTCTCTTTGGAGGAGCTTCTTGTTGTTGTTCCTATATATCTTGTTGATCATTATTTACTTCTTCCCGGTTGATAGTTTCTTCTTGTTCTAGAATTTTCGTTGTACCTTTTTCAGCCTTTGTCTCAAGTTTCAAAGATTCTAGATCCTTATCATTATTTTTTAGAACATTATCTTTGTCAAATGTAACATCTATGCTCTCCACTATCTGTTTTCATCTAAGATTATACCATTTATAGGCTTTTCTTTTGCGTGAGTAACCAATAAAGATACCTTCATCAACACGCGATTCAAACTTACCCAAATTTTGATCTTCTCTTTTGATATAACATTTGTTTCTGAAGATTCTGAAATATTTTACATTAGCCGGTTTTCCTTTCCATAATTCATATGGGGTGTTATTGCAATTATTTCTATGAAGACTTTTGTTGATAATGAAGAATGTCTTATCAATTGCTTGAACCTATAATTTTCATCCAATTTTGAGTCCTTCAACATTGTTCTACCCATTTCTTGTACGGTTCTATTCTTTCTTTTAGCAACTCCATTTTGTTGAGGTGTTCATGCTGTTGAAAATTGTCTTTTTATTTCATTTTCATCACAGTATTGTTGAAATAAGTTGGAAGTGAATTCTCGGTCATTATCTGAGCTCAGACACTTTATTTTTAAACCAGTTTCATTTTCGACCAACTCCTTGCAGATCTTGAACCAATCAAATGCTTCAGATTTTTTTTTTAGGAAACTGATGGTTGTTATCCTGGTATAGTCATCTATCATTAACATGAAATATAATTCTCCATCTGATCCTTTTATTCCCATAGGACCACATAGATCAGTATATATCAATTCTAATGGATGTGATGTAAAGTGTTCTCTTGTTTTAAATCTACATTTTGTCTGCTTTCCATGCCAACAGGCCTCACATAGTGTGTTGGAAGGTTTTGAGATTTTTGGAATTTCTTATACTGCTTCCTTTTTTCTTATACTGGCAATATTGTCAAAGTTTATGTGAACCATTCTTTTGTGCCATAACCAGCTTTCATCTTCTTTAGCTCGTAGACATGATTTAGTTGCTTCATCCATAACATATATGTCGTTTGGAGCTCGACTTACTGTAGCCACAATTTTACCATATCTGCCTTTCCTGATTTCACATTTTGTGGATTTGATTAGCATTGTGTGTCCTTGATCACACACTTTTCCAACACTGAGCAGATTGTGATTCATTTTTTCATCCAATAGAACATTCTTGTCTAGAGCCTCTTCGCTTTCGAGACTGATGGTACATGATCCTATAACATTTGAAGATCCATCATTTCCATAGGCCATGGTTCCATCCTTCTTCTCTTTCAAAGATACAAATTTCTTTCTATCTCCAATCATATTTGTTGAGAAACTGCTATACACATACCAAACATCTTTGTTGTTTTAAGCCTTGAGAGTGAGAGCACAATTATCCTTTTTATTCTTCTTCCATGTTCGTTCGTTCTTTGGCTTCGAAGATTCTTCTGGAGGATTTTCAAGTTTGTAGTCTGTGGCTGTGTGTCCAAAGTTTCAACATTTGTAACATCCAATATCACTTCTTAAATGTTCAAATCTATTGATGTTTCGTTGAGCCCTAGGAGGTTCATATATGACAGATCTCTTGGAATTGTATTGGTTCCTATGGTACATGCGACATTATATAGCTTTATGACCAAATTTTCCGCGTGATTAACAATAACCATGAAAAAAAATTTGGTACCTAAATGGAAATATTCGTCGGGGAATTGTCTTCCAAGGTTGTTCTTGCGAATCTTGTTCAATGAAGTCTACATGCCTGTCAGATCTCATATGTTCATTGTATTTTGTTGTAGAAGGTCCTATTTCTTCCTCTTTGTAACTGAGGCTAGTTCTTTCATTGTAAGATTGTTGATTGTTTATGAGTTCTTCCAACGCCCTTGAGCTATTGGCGTAGTTTTGGAAAAATTTTCCCTTTTACACTTCCTTACGCAGCGAGAATACTTCGGCTTCTAATGCTTCCCTTTCTCGGTTGCTTTCTTCCAACTTCTTTTGAAGTGACTCTTCAATACATTTGTGTTCTTCAACTTCAATTTTGAGACCTTGAACTTGTTATTCAAGAGTACTGGAAGGGATCTTCTGAGCCTTGAGCTCTTTTATAAGCTTGATTACCTCTTTAGAAAATTATTCTATGGTCAACCCTTCTACTTTGTTGTATGATACCTCTTCTTTATTGTGCTTGGCCATAAACAATACTCTCTCATTGGCTTCTTCTTCTCTGTCATTGTCTTCATCAGATGATGAGCTATCTTCTTTAGAGTGAAAGTTACTTTTGAATCATTTCTTCTTGCCTTTCTTGTTGAATTTCTTAAAGCCTTTCTTTCCTTTTGAGTTTCCATCACTTCTATTTGGAAATTTTGCTGCGAAATGCCCAACCTCACCACAACCGAAACATATCAATGGAAGTTTACCTTTGAATTTTCCCTTAACAATTTTTAGTTTTCTTGTAAAGTAAGCATATTCTCCATCTAAAAAACCTTCTCCATCATCTTCCTTTTCTTCACAGTTGCAGGTATTTTCCTTTGAAGGTTGTTTATCCTTATTGATTTTCTTAGATGCATCGAACACAATTTCTAGATGAGAAGTACCCTCTTCTTCATCAAGTCTAATTCATATGTTATCAAAACTCCATCTAACTCCTCTTTACTGAGTTTGTACTCTAAGACCGATAACTTTGGGTCAAGGATAATTTTAGGGGTGAATGTTCGCCCTTTGGCGCAATTAAGGGGTTTTAAATTTTTAGTGGGCGAATATTTTGTCTCATAGTACATTTTTCCAAATCACCTTAAATAGCCCACCTTATTTTAAGGGAGAGGGTAAAAAAGGTAAATTTAGCCCTTGAAATTAGGACTTAAAACCTTCCATTTGCCAATTTTCAGGAATAGGTTTTATTTAAGTGAATCCATTCGCCCATTTTCAAGAATAGGTTTTATTTAAGTGAATCCATGGCTCGTTTTGAAGAATAGGTTTTATTTAAGTGAATCCTATGGGCCAAATACCATATTTATAAAAGAGGTATGGTAAATTAATAAAAATATAAATAAATGAGAGGTATGGTAAATAAATAAAACATTTTTTATATTTACTCCATAAGTCACCTTATATACATGTAACGGTGTAAACAAATAAAAATATTAGTAAAGTGGAGGTATGTTAAATAAATAAAATGTCTTTTTATACTTACTGAAACGGTATGGTAAATAAATAAAAATAAAAATAAACTAGATCGTATCATAAATAAATAAAACCTCTTTTTATATTTAGTCCATAACCCTCGTTCTATTTATGGAGGCTCAAGAAAGAGGTTTTATTTAAGTGAATCCTATGGGCCAAATACGATATTTGCAAAAGAGGTATGGTAAATTAGTAAAAATATAAATAAACGAGAGGTATGGTAAACAAATAAAACATTTTTTTATATTTACTCCATAAGTCACCTTATATTTACGAACACTAAAAAAATGGTTTATATTTAGGTGAAACCTATGGCCAAAATACTATGGGACAAATACCATGGACTAGATTGTTATTAATACCAAGCAAAAAACCATTATTAACCCTAATATTAGAATTAATAAAAATAAAAATGGCACATGGTATTGACCCATGGTATTCACCAAAATGGCACATGGTATTCACTTGGAATGTAGCCTATTTAAATGGGGGAATTAAACCAGCATGTAGCATATGCTAAGATTCACTAGGATTTTACAAAGTTATATTATTTAGTGAAAGACTCACCAAGATCTTACAAGATTTTATAATTGAGTAAAATATTCGCCATGCCTGGTGAGAGATTCGCCAAAAATTTATATATACATATTATATTATTGATAAAATCGCCTTCCATTTTTCCTATATACCATGGAGATTCGCCCATTTATTATATTTATAAGTTTAGGGTGGGTTCTTAAAATTTTCCCTGCTTTGGGTTGAATATTTCTCATAACATTCTAAGAGTCTTTCGTATAATAGTCTTCTCATCAAAAAGCTCTCCCAATCCTTCAAGAGTGTTGGTTATTTCATCAACGTGTTGGAAGTATGGAACAATGTTGTCATCTTCTTTCATTCTAAGTTTCTCAAATTTTTCTTTGTAGATTTGAAGCTTTGTTTCTTTCACATTTCAGTCACCTACATATATATTCTCCAACTTTTCCCATACATTTTTGGTGGTCTTACAACCCAACACCTTATGATAAGAAAATTCAATCAGTCCACTGATAATAATATTCTTTGATTTTGCATCATTTACCAAATTCCTCTTACCTTGTTCATCTGAAGTTGGTGTAAAGCCATTTTGAACAATGTCCCATGGTTCGTAACCTTAGGCCAAGAGATAGACCTCCATTCTTCCTTTCCAGAGTGCATAATTATCTTCATTGAATAGAGGTACACCATTCTTGGTATGCTCCATGACCTCGCTCTGGTTGTTAAACTGTTATTGAAGGAACCAAGCTCTGATACCAATTGTTGGAAAATACTAAGAGGGGGGGGTGAATCAGTATTCCTTAGAAATTATCACTTTTAAATCTTTTTAGAGCATTAGTTAATCTTCAATTATCATTAATGTTTATGCAGTAACAACAGTGAATAAAAGAACACAGGAGGGACAAAGTTTTAGGTGGAAAACCCCCTCTCAGTCAAAAACCACTGAATGCTTTTCTAATAATTCTTTAATCTTCAACTCCAATTGAAAAGAAAGATCCAACTTCCTAGAATCCAAAAAAATATTCTTCTCCATCTCCGACTGGATGGATGCTCCAACGCCCGTGATTCTTCAGTAGTCGACAGAACAGATGACCCAACACCAAATGGGCTACAACTCACCCTACCACCACCCTACCACCTTGAATTTTTCACAGGCTTGAACTTGTTAGTGACTTCATGCATTAGCCTAGCCCTAATGTACCACCCTATAGAATAATAAAAGAAGAATCGACTCCCGTACAAGGGAAAATGGTCCACTTTACAATGATATAGAATGATGTAGAAGAAGAAGACATACTAGACCATAACCCCAACTATGACACAACCACCTAATGATGATCCTAGACCTCTCAACACTGCCTCTTCAACTCTTGGAAGATATACACTTGTACAACTTTTACAAATATGCTTTTATAATGACTTTGTACAATGATACTTTTACAATGTCTGTATGTAGCACTGCTGACTTGAAGACTTCATGTGGTAAACTTCTTGCTTTTGTTCTACACCTTCATTTCTGCTCTTGTCATGCTAACCTTTCTTATTCTTCAAAACATTAGATTATGCATTGAGTCTTCTCTTGATCAATATATAATACCTGCAAAAAGTCTTTAAGGATATACCCATGACATGATAATATCAAAACTTACCTCATCCTGTAGAGAATATGTTAGTGCTAAACAAAAACAACAAATTAGAATACAAATAACCTAATTCAATTAAGAGATGAAAATGCATATACAGAGGATACTTACCTGTAGCTTACCTCTGCTACATCATTTTGCTACACCTTACTCTTTGTTGCCCTAGAAAGTCTGGTCCTTTGTACCCGTTGACAACACTTGATCATGTTTTGCTTACCTTCTAGGAGCATGATATTTAATATGATGTATCTCTGTGATTTTAGATCCCCAACATGTGATCTTTGATCCTATAGAAGCCCTCTGAGTCTTATTTCTAATGCCATAGGTCAGACCCGATTTGGACTCTTCAAGTCAAAGTTATGCCCAATCTCTCATAATGACATAATTATGGACTAGTTCAGTAGAGGGAACTTGTATGTTTTTCCGCGTGTTATTTTTTCCTTTTTCGGCTCTAAAATTGATACAAAAAAAACTAAAGTCCATTCACTATCCACCACTTTTTACAAAATTCCAATCCTCTTCTCGGAGAGAGAGTTTTGACGATTTTCCCATGGTAACTTCTTTGACATGAAATTTGGCAGCCTGCAAAAACCATAACTTCCATAGATCATATCTCTGAATATATAACACACCAATATCTAAAATTCGGTCATGATGTTCATCAGGATTTAAAATAAAATGGGGTTTAATTTCATAATCTAGGACTTTGCAGAAATTAAGTTATAGAGAAAATTCCACAATCACTTCATTTAGATGATATATGACATTTCTTTCTATTGAGTTGAGAGGGGCTTCTATAGAGAATGTTGGAGGGACTTTATGAGCTTAAAAATTTACAAATTAATAACTATTCAATGACCAAAATAAATTATGAGTGCCATGCAACAACCCCATAGCGTTTTATCCCACTAACTGGGGTTACTAACTTCAAACATGAATATCTCTCAAATTGCGAAGAACTACTTGGCGTGCCATATATCAATGGAAACATCTCAACGAGTAGAGTCTATCTATATTACACTTCTTTAAAAATAGAGTATTTTGTCAAGTGAAAATTACCTTGCAAGATCAGTGTAGCCCCTGGTGCTGCTTGGGTTGACATCAATGAAAACCTCAGATCATCCTTAGATATAGGGGAGGTTATAATAAAAAATAGTCTTATAGGATAGTCCCTAGTTATTGTTGATAACTTCATAGGGGATTTAAGATTGACTAATACTCAGTATGATATTATCCAGTTCTCTGCATAAAGAATTGAATATATGAAGCAATACATAATGAAATAAGCACATTAAAAACTTACAAGAAGACAAAACTATAGTAGGAAAATTCAGAATCCTTTCATTAGATTTTCAATTCTCCAACTCAGTTACAATTCCATTCTCAATGTTCATACAAGGGTTTGGCCCATAATAAATCGAATAAGGAGTTATTTATAGAAAAACTAAATATCTTCTATAGATATTTCTAACCAAATCTTACAAAAATAGTACAAAATAATAGGAAATTAAAAACTGCTAAGTAGTCGCACTATCCTTTAGGAATCTGTTGATAGCTGGTCCCCAAAAGGTCTTGCCCAATAACGGTTGAAGATGAAAATTACTCAATTACTTCCCAGAAGTGATCCCATATTCCTTCACTTGGTATGGTGAGATTCACTAACTTCCTATAAAATTCATCTACTTCTATATCTTTCTCAAAAGTGGGCTTATTTATAATAAAAAAAATTATTTCATGCTTAATGGTCAAGTCAAAGTCTAATTCTTCCAATGCTTGCTTCCCTATAATGTGCTCTTTTATGCCAAAAAAACTTGATTTATCAGTTTCTTTGCTGTAAAGTTACTTTTAGTAATCTTCCAAACTAATAATCCTATAATTTGGAGCAAATAATCCTAGAAATACTCTCTGGTTAAGTAAATTAAACTTGAAGTGAAATCTTTGAACAAAGGTCCTTAATACTTGACATTTTGTTTCAAGTTGTGTCATCAAGTTCTTCTTTTGGAGAACCTTTTTGATCTCCAAAATGGTTTATGTTCTCTCTAAAATTTGTATCTGCTCCAACTCTATCCTTCTCTTTGAATTAAGAACCCTCATCATATCAGTAGCCTCACTAGGTTTATCTTTAAGCAACTATTTCACTTCGTCAATGTCTACTTGACATTTGTTGATGAATTCCTCGTGCTTGAAAATGATCTGAATGGATGGCCATATTTCAGGTTATGGCTTGACTAATATCTGACCAAATTCTTTCCCTGGCTTGGGCCAAGGTCTCTTGCATTAGTGACTAACTTTGCAATTCTTTGATCCTTCTGTTCAGCTTGTGTTTTCAGCATCTCCTCAACATACAAACTGTCATTTTTTTATTTTATGTGCTTCCAAAGTCTGAAATTTCTTATGGATCCTCTCATTCTCTTTCTTTTGATGAATGAGTTCCTGTGAAAGTTTGTTCAAATCCTCTGTTGTCAATGTAGATTCCCCTGTTCCTGATGAAGATGTAATAGGAATAGTTATGATGGGGGCTATAGATAATTGAGTAAATTTCACTTTTTCTTTCAACAACTTCTCAATTTGTTCCTCCATGGTTTTAATCTATACATTTTTCTCAATTACCAGTTTGAGAATTTCTTCCTTATGTTGTTCAAACTCTGTTATTTCCTTAGTTTGGGGGTCCTCTGTAGAAGTCATTTTAGACTATTTTCTCAATGATGTAATATATGTGTTCTTTCTTCTGATTATGTATTCTACTATGTTTACATCAATAAGGTCATATCATCTTTTAATGACTAACTCCTCCTATGACTTAACGCTATTATCGTTCACCAGAGATGATATTTTCTCAATTTTCAATTGAGACTGGACATTTGATAGAATGGTTTTAAGCTTAAAAAGTTTCATAGTAGTGTTGGTCATGGTTGAGAAAAACATCTCACCAAAATGCCTATGCATGTCCATTTGGTCAATTGGATGAATCTGCTTGGCATCAAATGAGAATATAATTTTCTTATAATCAATAGAACCCTTGGGAAAAGGTACTTGAGCCTACAGAAAGGCCATCTGCATTCTTCCATTCTCACTGTCAAACGATGTCAGTAACCTATGTTGTGAAGTGGGAGTCTATTTCCATAATTGTGCATAGACATTAGCAATTAAAGCTTCATTCTTTTGCCTGATCTCAAGAAAGTTAGTGAAAACATTTGAATCCTCTGTTTCACTTGGACCAATAGAGTGAGTAATTTCTAGCAAATTTTGTGAAGTGGAAGAGGAAGGAGTAGTAATTACATGCTCCTTAGTGCCTATAGACACCTGTGAATCATCCAAATTGATGACCAGTAGGCTCCTTTTGAACTTGCAGTAATAGTAGTGTATTTTTATTCAATCCTTGGTTTCTTATGGTAGTGGATGAACTCCTTTTCTACCATTGATGATGATGATGATCCTTCACTAGGCCTTTTGTTTATCTTAGTTTGAGAAACTAGAGTCTGATGAGTAGAAGGAGGTAAGATTTGTTCCTATACTTCTTCAAGAGTATTCTCTTCCCACTCTTCCTCATCTCTAAATTTCTCAATTTCAGGCCTAGGTGTGTGATTACAAGGAGTAGTATTAAGCTCAACCCTTAAATGTGAAATAATACTAAATGGATCGTAGGACCAAGTGAAGTTGGGTTGAAACACCATCTGTTTGAATATAGAGCCAACTAATCTAGCGTTGCAAATGAATGACCCAACCTGTGATCTAAGCTTAAAATGTGATTTTCTTTTTCCTGAGATGACATGTAACTCATCCATATTCATCATTTTCCTGATACATTCCAAAGATAAATTCTCATTGGAACATACTTTGGCAACTTGTATGGATCCAATTCACACCCATATACTCTGATATCTGTGTAGTTATGGCAGAGATACTAGTCTCTTGTTTTGACTTGATCACTAAGGTGCAAGATCCTCTTGATTTCCGGACCGGTTCTTGGTTCACTTTGACTGCTAAAAAGTTGTTCTATTGGCTAAATGAAAAAGTCTATGAAATTTGAAAATTTGAACTCACTTGAGTTCTTTATGATCAACGAGATCCAATGAATAAGTGGTTGATCATCCAGGTGATCATCCTTCTTGTGTAAAACAATGGGTAATTTGTCTCCATGATGAAAAATAAACATGTGAAATAAGACAAAAGAGTATTTGAATACTCCTTTAGTTGTAATATTCATAAGCTGCTCATGCATAGCATCACCCAAAAATTGACTATATTTATACATTAAGGTAGGTTTGTTTTCCTTCGAAAATATAGACAAATATCCTAAGATAGCCTCGTCTACCCATTGATCTGATGGGCAGCCTAATGAGTAGTAAATGAGGGAAATAATTTGCTTGGCTCTCTCTGGAAACATGGATGCTGAGTAAGGAGGATTTTTCTTGGAAAGCTTGGCATATTCAAGGAGAAAAATCTCAAAGATCTGAGTTCTCATAGGGAATGCAAGTTTATGATATAGGTCATTCAGAGTTGCAGGGGAGAAAAAGTTGAGGGAATCACTCTCAGGTATCAAAAGCATTTTGTTTATTGTTTTAGTAGTGATGGTTATCAGAATGTCACCATTCTGAGCCACTCCTATTCTTTGCAAGGGATTATACTTAGATTGACACCAAATACCCAAATAAGGGAATGGATGAGCTTGGGGAAACATGTATAGAGGAAGGTTTGATTCCCAAAGGTTTATTTCATCGTCTAAATCAAGGTATGTTTGTATGAGCCAGTTGTGCAATTCAAGCATCTCAAATTAACACTCACTATCTATGATTTTGAATTATTGTTCGGTTAATGGGATATGGTCAAGGTCAGGAGGATCAGGAGTTTGCGGGTTTGCCTTTGCTGAAGAAAAACCAATGAAATATTTTTCCTTCTTCCTAGGAGCCGTAATATTTGATAGAAATGGTCATATGATAAAACAACAATGATATCTTGAGAGATGATTTAGGTTGCAGAGTTGGCTCAAATAAAATGTACAGGAAAATTGAATAATTTAGAAGTAGTGTAATAGTAATAAAAGTAGTAGTATTGGGGACAATGAACATTTATAGGAAAATTTAAGCTATCGTTACAGCAGAAGTCGTTAATAATGGGATAATAAGCAAATTAGTGACTTAACGGGAAAGGATTGTAGCAACAAATAAGTATTTACAGTGGAACGTTTAAAACATTTATTCAGCAACGGATAGCAGGAACGGTTATTGAGAATGGCTATGAAAATAGTGGTGGACACGTGGCATGGAAATATTGGATGAAGGTGGAGTGGAAGGATCAGATGTTGAGTTGGTATGAGAAGAGGTGGGAGAAGGAATAACGATTTCTGAGGAGGCTATAGTGGTAAGTAGTTTAGAGTAAGGGGGGTGTGAAATCTTGAGAGGGCGACATGTAGGTTGCGGGCCCACATGGGCGGAAACCACTTCTTGCACGCCTCCTCACCATTAACTCATTTTTTAGCTGGGGGCTGCAAAGCATTTCCCCATTATTGATCTGGGTGGGAAAAGCTTGAACCATTGATTTTAGTTTGTTCATTAGCACTTGCCGACCACCAATTATGGCATTAACCACCATGCTCAACTCTTGTGGGCACGAGAGTTCTGATTGGCCAATTCTCTATAAAAGTGACCCAAAATTTGTCCACACATACCAAACTCTCTCGAAGGGTCAACAAGTTCTATATTTTCACCTCCAGGATGTCCTACTAGGCTACCTAGGACACCTCTATGTTCCTTTAAGTGAGCGTGCCAAGATGATTTGGATATCGGGAAGTACATCAGATCTTACATTGCCTGCACCATTGCCAAACCAACCATCAAGAATAAAGGCCTATATACTCCTAGTCGACATTGGGAATCCATCTCCATGGATTACATGTTGGGCCTTCCTTATACTAAGCATGACAAGGACTATGTTTTTGTGGTCGTCGACAGATTATTGAAGATGGCCATTATGGTGGCCTACTAGAAGAATATCATAGTGGAAGACACTGCTAAACTCTTCTTTGAATAAGTGTGGGTACAGTTTTGGATCCCACATTCTATCATCTTAGATCCAGACAACATGTTCCTAAGTACATTTTTGTCCAGTCTCTGGTCAATGCTGGACACCAATCTCATTAAGTCAATAACTTCCATCCCCAAACTAACAGCCAGACAGAGGTTGTCAATAGGATGATCATACACATTCTGCGCATGTACAACTCAAAGCATCAATGCAGATGGGATGAGATCCTCCCCTATGTCCAGCACAATTATAATTGGGCTCTCCATAGCTTGACTGGCCACGACCCTTTTCAGATGGGCTTGGCATTCCAGCCACTATGTCCCATTGATGTGGCCATGCCATTTACAGCTACTCTGGCAAATTCGTCTCATGTCCAATTTGAAACCGATAAGGCAAACAAATTCATTGAGCACATCCAACATATCTACTAGCAGGTTGAGGATATTCAGGAGAAATCAAGTACCAAGTATAAGCAGTGACATTATCAACATCGGGTATCACACAAGTTTCAGGTGGGCGAAAAAGTCTGGTTGCATTTGAAAAAGGAATGCTTTAACAGAGCTTATGAGAAACTCAAACCACTCCGATATAGTCCTTACACCATTACCAAGGTTGTGGGAGACAATGCATATAGCTAAGAATTCCCCCATTCCTCGGCCTACACCCAGTGTTCAATGTGGACCACCATCGACCATACTTCCCACCATTGCTAGATGCATCAGACATTGCAGAACAACTCACACCTACAGAGTTAAATCCAAATTACATGGAACAAGCCAAAACTGATTGGGTCATGGAAACACATATCAAGAACACCCAACAACAAAGGATCAAAATATATCAAGTTGTCAAAGCAGGCCAACTCATTCACCAGTGTAAGTGGCTCACTAAGGACCATGTTCAGCAAAAGTTTCCTCATCTCATGGAGGAACTCAATGCGATGGGGACCATTGCTTCCTAACGGGTGGGGAATGATCCAGATGGATATTGGTATCGAACCGCCTATTCCACTTGGACCCCCACCATTGTTTCTTTCATTTTTTTAGTTTCCTTAATTGTAGAATAATTTAGTATTTTTGGCAATTTTTCGGGTTGTGAACTTCCGGAGCTACTTTGAGGCCCTAAACGATGTTTTTTTGGAAAACTGGGTGCAACATGGGTTGTTGTTTAATGTTACCCACTCAAAAGTTTTATTCCTCGAATACATATTTCTAACGAGGTATTCTTCATATCAAACAAAGATCATATGCCAAAGTTACAACCTGGGGAAGTTAATGTACCAATTCACCCAAACGAGGCCCATAGTTTGTTCGTTAATTTCATAGGGTTAGTTTTTTGGATGTTTATGGTTTTCCATTGTTTCTCAATAATAAACAGGCCTTGGAGCCTCATTGTAACATAGTTCAGAGGCATGTAGCCACCACATCTCTTCTCAAAGATAAGTTACCATCGCCCGAGCTAGTCTTATTTCCATTCTGTTTGTAAGCATATTTCAGTATTTGACTTTAATAAAATGAAGTGTTATTTATACGACATCTTTGTATTTATGGTTATATCTATAATTTGTTGTGTTCCTGTTTAAATCTCAATCAGTGGTATCAGAGCGGTCTGCTCTTTCTCTGTTTTTCTTTGAATGTCCCCAACTAGGTCGGGATGTAAGGAGTTAAGGCTTGAGCTGGTCGAACCTTTGGAAGCTCAGCCTTGCAAATCCCAATGGCCTCCCATGGTGGATGAAAAGAAATACAAGGGGGCAGGAGATCCTATCAAAATCTTGCTCGAAGAAACCCTCGAGCAACAAAGGAATGCGATGATGGATAACTTTTCCTAGATCCTTCAGCGACTATCCAAGGGTGACACATCTACTTTTGGCAGCTACTTTGGAAGTGCCACACCCTTTAAGGTACAAGTTAACTTTGACATTCCCATATTTGACGATTATATAGATGCAGACATTGTAGATAAATGGTTAAATATACTATAAGGATATTTTTTTGTTTATGATTTTTCCAGCGGGGATAGGATCACTTTTGCACTTCTCAAAGCAGCACCCCACGTCGAGGACTGGTGGGAAACCTAATGTGAGTAGAAGGATGAAAATACGAACTCATTATTTTCATCCGCACCCACTTGGAACTCGTTCCAGGATGCCATCAAGGAGTAGTACTATTCTATCAGGAGCTAGGAGGATAAATACAGAAAGTGGACAACACTGCGACAGGGAAGGGACCAGGATGTGCGAGAGTTTACCAATGTTTTTCATACCCTTTGCATAAAGTTGGATATCAAGGATTCTGAGAAACATTTGGTTCTCAAGTACTGAGACTGCCTACACAGGTACATCCAGGACGAGATGGAGTTCCTGGACATCTCCTCACTTGGAACGACATACCGATATGCCATCAAGATTGAGCAAAATTTTAAATAGAAGAAGCGGTACTTTCGATTTGCGAATCTGAAGTAAGGGAAAGGTGCCCCCAAACTCCAAAACAAAGGAAAAATCCAAGGTGGGGTGGCCAAGGACAACCTGGAAAGGGCGCAAGTAAAGAAAAACACCACGAAGCCAAAGAAGGACGTGGGAAAGTGGTACGAGTTTCATAAGAGCTCCACTCACAACACAAGTGAGTGTTGGGCCAGGAATTCACTGTTGGCTGAGCTAAAGGCTTTAGAATAAGATGCATGTTCCTACTCTAAGTCAGAACTCGACAAGGGGAATGACAAAGGGAATCAGATTATTGATGCGGAGCCCAGTGCCACCATTGCCACCACAAAGATCCAGAAAGAGAAACCCGGAGATCGAGAGGAGGAGGAGTGCCTCTTTCACTCCCAGATGTGGGTAAAGAGTTCGTCGCTACAGTGCATTTTCGACAGCGGGAGCCAAAAGAACCTCATTTTAGTAGAGGTCATGATTTTGATGGGGTTACCGAGCATAGCACATCCACAACCATACACCATCGGGTGGCTTCACTAACGACGGGATCTTCACGTGAGCCAGTAGTGCCGCTGTCCATACAACATCAAGCCCTTGACCGATAAGGTATTATGTGACGTTGCTCCCCTTGATGTTTTTGATGTATTATTAGGCCAACCATGCTTATGGAAGTGACATGTTGTGTATGAGTCAAGGCCTCGTGCTGTTATTATTACTTTGGGAAATAAGTTGTATAGGATACTTGAGGTAGCACCATCTATCACCATCTCATTGGTCACTACAAAACAATGTTGTAAGCTCATTTCCAAAACCGAGAATTAATTTTCCTGATGATACGCCCTTAGGGAAAGAAGAAGATGATGCCCACAACCTCTAGACAGGGCCCCTACGCATGACAAAAATAGATGGACAAGGTCGTGGAGGAGTACAAGGACATCTTCAGCTCCCTCGTAGGGGTGCCTCTACACTATGAGGTCAACAACTCCATCGATTTGACCTCAGGTGTGCTGCTACCCAATGGACCCATCTATCGGTGCTCTGTTCTAGAGAATGGAGAAATCAACAATTATATTTAGGAGCTACTCTAGAAAGGTCACATCCGACGGAGTTCATCGCCCTGTGGTAGCCTGATCATGTTGGTACAGAAGAAGGATGAGGCTTGGAGACTCTGTATTGACTATCAAGCACTTAACAATATCCACTAGAAATCAAGATATCACCAGGTACCAATCGAACCCTCCGAAGTGTGGAAGACTGTGTCCAAAGCCAAGGAAGACATTTTCAAATGTTTGGTTATGCCTTTTGGGTTGACGAGTGCTCCTGCAAACATCATGAGGTTGATGGATGACATCTTGCGGCCATTCACCAACTCATTTGAAGTGGTATACTTGGATGACATCCTAATCTTTAGCCAGAGTTCGAAAGACCACCTCCGTCACATCCAATAGGTTCTCAAAACACTACAACAACACAAGATATGTGTTAATTTTGAGAAATTCACTTTTGGCATGACCCAGGTTTAGTATATGGGATACATTATTGATGAACGAGGGGTGCATGTGGATCCAACCAAGATCCTAGTCACTCGGGATTGGCTAGCTCCAACTACTCTAATAGAACTCTGCAGCTTTCTGGGTCTTGCCAATTTCTACTGCAGGTTCATGTTGGGATTCTGTCATATCACTTGGCCCTTCAGTAAAGTCACCGAGGGAGGAGCGAAAGAAAAATTATTTTGGTATGAATCTCAATAGAAGGCATTCACATAGTTGAAATATCGCCTCTGCTCTGTACCAATGCTCAAATTACCAGACTTGCAACAACCATTTGAGATCGAGACAGATGTATGTAACTATGCTATTGGGGCAGTCCTTACTCAACAACAACATCCAATGGCATATCACAATGAGACACTTTCAGACACAGTTTGGAATTATCCCACTTATGAAAAAAAGATGTATTCCATTGTGTAGGCATGCCGAAAATGGAAGCATTACATTTTGGTGAAGGCAATAGTCATCCACACAGACCACCAACACTTGCAATTCATACAAATGTAAGGGAAGTTGCAAATTGTTGCCATCAGAAGTGCTCCACATACCTGCTACAGTTCAATTTGAATATCAAGTATAAGAAGGGCAACACCAATAATGTTGTATATTGCCTTAGCCGACCACCGATCATGGTGTTAACGACCATTCTCAACTCTTGTGGGCACGAGACTTCTGATTGGCCAATTATCTAGAAACGTAACCCAGAATTCGTCCACGCATATCAGACGCACTTGGAGGGTCAGCAAGTTCTAGATTTTCATCTCCAGGATGCCTTATTATTCCATTTGGGACACCTTTGTGTTCCTTCAAGCGGGATTGTCAAGATGATTTTGGAAGCACACTACAGTCGGAAAACTGGGCATTTCACAGTTGAGAAAACGGTGGAAGTACTGTAGAAGTATTTCTATTAGCCGAATCTTCAACAGGATGTCGAGAAGTACATCATATCCAACACTGCTTGTGCCATTGTTAAACCAACCATAAAGAAGCAAGGCCTCTAGACTCTGCTGCCTACCCCTAGTCGACCTTGGGAATCCATATCCATCGATTACATGTCTGACCTTCCTTCTACTAAGCATGGAAAGGACTGTGTTTTTGTGGTTATCGGCAGATTCCCGAAGATGGCCATTACGACAACCTGCGAGAAGAATATCACAGCAGAATCCACTGCCAAACTCTTCTTTGAACGATTGTGGGTACAGTTTGGAATGCCACAGTCTATCATCTTAGATCAGGACAATAGGTTCTTTAGTAAATTTTGTTGCAGTCTCTGGTCGATGTTGAACACCAAGGTCACTAACTCAACAACTTTCGATCCCCAAACTGATGGCTAGACAGAGGTCGTCAATAGGATGATGGTACACATTATACACATGTACAATTCAAAGCATCCATGCACATGGGATGAGAGCCTCCCCTACATCCAGCACAGCTATAACCAGGCTCTCCACAGCTCGACTGACCACAACCCTTTTCAGGTGGGCTTGGGATTCCAGACGCTATGTCCCATTGATGTGGCCATGTTATTTGCAGCCACTTCGACAGATTCAACTCACGTCCAGTCTGAAACCGATAAGGAAAACAAATTCATTGAGCACATCTAACATATCTACCAGCAGGTTCATGATATTTTGTAGAAATAGAATGCCAAGTGCAAGTAGCGACATGACCAACATTGGGTGCCACACAAGTTTCAGGTGGGTGACAAAGTTTAGTTGCATTTGCAAAAGGAACGCCTTATTGGAACCTACCAGAAACTTAGACCACTCTGATATAGTCCTTACACCATTACCAAGGCTATGGGAGACAATGCATTTGAGCTCAAAATTCCCCCATTCCTTGGCTTCCACTTAGTTTTCCATGTGACCGCCTCTGACCATACTTACCACCATTGCTAAAGACATCAAACATTGCATAAAATCTCATACCTAGAAGGTTAAATCCATATTGCATGGAAGAAGCCACAACTGATCGGATCATGGACACACAGATCAAGAACACCCGACAACAAAGGATCAAACTATATCGAGTTGTCAAAGCAGGCCAACTCCTTCACCAAGGAAAGTGGCTCACCCGCGACCAAGTTCACTAGAAGTTTCTTCATCTCATGGAGGAACTCAACGCAATGGGGACCATTGCTTCCTGACAAGGGAGGAATGATCCAGTTGGATATTGGTGGCCACCTGACTATTCCACTTGTACCCCCATAATTGTTTTTTTTAGTTTTTAAGTTTCCTTATTTGTAGTACAATTTACTATATTTGACAGCTTTCAGGTTGTGAACTTCCGAAGCTACCTCTAAAGTTGTAGTGCTTTGATAGATCTTTCTTACGAGGTATTGTGCACCTTAAATGGAGATCGTATGCCAAAGTTATGACCCTGGGAAGTTGATGTACTAATTTACCAAAACGGGGCCCATAGTTTGGCACGTCATCTCCTAGGGTTACGTTTTTGGATGTTTAAGGTTTTCCATTGTTTCTAAATAATAAATAGGCCTTGGAGACTCATTATAACATAGTTCAGAGGCATGTAGCAGCCATATCTCTTTTTATAGATAAGCTACCATCGCCCGAGCTAGTCTTATTTCCATTATGTTTGCAAGCATATTTCAGTATTTGATATTAACGAAATGAAGTGTTATTTCTACTACATATTTGTATTTATGGTTATATATATAATCTGTTTCATTTGTTTTGAAATACGGATCAAGTAATGGAGGAGATAAACTTGTAGGTCACTAATAGATTGAGAATTGGCCTATATCATGTTGCAAGGACTTGTATCGATTTTCCATCTTTTGTAAAACCTTCATCAGGACAGGATTGCCAATCAACTGCAGATTTGAATGCATATACATTCTTACAATCTTTTGTTATCAAGGAAGCCAATTCCAATTATATATGGGTATTGAAAATGTGGAGCTAACCACTGGATATAAATTTAATTTTCCACCATTTAATGTGATTCAAGCTTTTGGATTTATATGTTAGAGAGTAAACTCTCTTGTAGGATGGAGAAATCTTGAACATTTTTCTTTTGCCTCATAAAATTTCATGAAATGACGTTCCAAATGAGGTTCTTGCATGTTCAAATTCAATTATATGAATGTATTTCCAACAAATATAAGTGTGTTGCCTTATTATTTTCAAGGATGCTTTCTAGAATTGTTAAGTTTTGGAAATTGTTTTTTCATTTAGATTTAAAATGAATTTGGTGTTAGCTTTTAAAAAAAATGGAACTTTTCTTTTTTCCCATGAAGAAAAAATATTTAAGGTAATTAAAATCATTATTTGGGAACTTCGAATGATGAATCCACCTTAAAAGAACATTTAGAATGATTTTCTTTATTTTTTATAATATCTTTTCATATTGTCTCTAAAGAGACAATAGTCAGAATTATGGACATATAGTCTCTGTAGAGACAATATGTTTTTAATCTCAACTATTGTCCCTTAAGAGACAAAAATGTAATTATATCTAAAGAGACAAAATGGAAGTGTCTCTAGAGAGACAAATGAAATTGTCTCTAGAGAGAGAAATGAAATTTTCCCTAGAGAGACAAATAAAATTATCTCTCAAGAGACAATAATTTGTCTGTGTCTTTATACATACGATAATAATATGTGTTCTATATTGTCTTTATATAGACAATTCTTTAAGACAATAATTTTGTGACACTAATTTTGAGACACCGACTTAAAGATAATATTTAAGACAATACACAAGTTTGTTTTTGTCTCAAGTTAAGATAATTGACTCAAAAATTGTCTTAAATATTGTCTTAAAACCCCCCTACATGTATTAGTGCTCTCGTGGACATTTAGATGGAAACATTCTCTATTAGGATTTGAGTTTTTTTTGGATACTTGATGAATATTAGGATATCATAGGATTTGGAAATGTAAATGTAATGGGCTTGCAATGATATAATTCAAATTTCACCAAACTCCACATCAAACGTTGTTATCAAGTTGTAAAGGGTTGAAATTCAGAACGCCAAATTTTGCCTTTTATATGGGGATGTCCTAATCATTTTTGTTGTCATCATCTTCATCATGGTCATCAAAAGGAATATTAAGCATGATCACCATCATCATTAGCAATCTTATACTAATAAACACATATTGCCATCATCCTTGTCCTCCTCCTCTTCCTAATCATTTTCATTGTCATCATCATCATCATGGTCATCAAAAGAATATCATCATGATCATCATGATCACCAAAGGAATATTAAACATAACCATTGTCATCATTAGCTAGCTTATACTAATATAAATATATTGTCATCATCATTATTGTCAACATCAACATCAAAAACCTTGTTTAAGAAAATTGAATTATCTGCCTCCTCCTCTTCCTCTTTTTACTAATGTTGTCATCATTGTATTTTTCATCATCATTACCATGTCATGTTTTTAATATCAATTGATTTTATATTAAATATTTAAAAGATGACATCATCATTATTTTAATCATAGTCATTATCATCATTGTGGTTAACATAATCCATGATATCATCATCAACATGAACTTTATTATAATAATATATTTAAAAAGATATTCAATATTTTATCGATGGTAAGAGAATTTCTTTTAAATATGAATAAAAGTATTTTATGATGTCATTTGGTCATGGTCATCGACCCCATAAATTTAAAAAATATTAACTATTTTATCATAAAGTGATCATCAACTATTAAAATATATTAAGTATTTTAAAAAGTTATCAAACAAACAATGTCCGTAAGGACGTTATTCAAACAACTAAATTAATTTATGACCGTTTGCGCTATGTTTGTGCAAATCTTACGAGAAGTAAGAAATTATTTGAAATTGGTCATTTTTATTATATTATATTTTATTATCTAAATTCTGTTTTTATTTCTATATCGTACGTGGATGAATGACAAATTTTATGTTCTGTTGTTATTTATTTTTATATCGTACGTGGATGAATAACACATTTGATGTTCTGTTTTTATTTATTTTTATATCGTAGATGTATGAATGACACATTTGATGATGAATGATATATTCGATGAGAAGATTAAGAAATGAGATATTCAATGTGTAGATATGCCTTTTCTAATGTTTGGTTTTGCCTTTTGGGTTGACGAATGCTCCTGCAACTTTCATGAGGCTGATGGATGACATCTTGCGGCCATTCACCAACTCATTTGTGGTGATATACTTGGATGACATCCTGATCTTTAGCGAGAGTTGGGAAGAGCACCTCCACCACATCCGACAGGTTCTCCAAACACTGTGACAACACAAGATATGTTCTAATTTGGAGAAATTAATTTTTGGCATGACCAATGTTTATTATGTGGGATACATTATTGATGAACAGGGAGTACATGTGGATCTAGCCAAGATCCAAGTCATTTGGGATTGGCTAGCTCCAACCACTCTGACAGAGCTCCGTAGCTTTCTGGGTCTTGCCAATTTCTACTCCACATTCATGTTGGGATTCTGTCATATCACTTGGCCCTTGAGTCAAGTCACCAAGGGAGGAGCGAAAGCAAAATTCTTTTGGTCTGAATCTCAACAGAAGGCATTCACAGAGTTGAAACATTACCTCTGCTCTGTACCAGTGCTCACATTACTAGACTTACAACAACCATTTGAGATAAAGACAAATGTCTCTAACTATGATATTGGGGCAGTCCTTACTCAACAACGACATCCAATGGCATATCACAATGACACACTTTCAGACACAGTCCGAAAGTATCCCACTTATGACAAAGAGATGTATTTCATTTTGCAGGCCTATTGGTAATGGAAGCATTACAATTTAGGGAAGGAAATGGTCATCCACACAGACCACTGACACCTACAGTTCAAATAGATGCAAGGGAAGTTGCAGAATGATTTCCATTAGAAGTAGTCCACATACTTGCAACAGTTCCATTTGAATATCAAGTATAAGAAGGGAAACACCAATAATGTTGCAGATTGCCTCAGTCAACCACCGATCATGGTGTTAACCACCGTGCTCAACTCTTGTGGGCACGAGACTTCTAATTGGCCAATTATCTAGAAAAGTGACCCAAAATTCGTCCACACATACCAGACGCTCTTGGAGCATCAGCAAGTTCGAGATTTTCACCTCCAAGATGCCCTATTATGCCACTTGGTACACTTTTGCGCTCCTTCAAGCGAGCGTGCTAAGATGATTTGGGAAGCACACTACAGTCGTGTTACTGGGCATTTTGGGGTTGAGAAAACGGTGGCAGTACTATAGAGGTATTTCTATTTGCCAAATCTTCGACAAGATGTCGAGAAGTACATTAAATCCTACATTGCCTATGCCATTGCCAAACCGACCATCAAGAAGCAACGCCTGTATACTCTGTTGCCTACCCCTAGTCGACCTTAGGAATCCGTATCCATGGATTACATGCTAGGCCTTCCTTCTACTAAGCATGGAAACGACTATGTTTTTGTTGTTGTCAACAGATTCTCAAAGATGGCTATCATGATGACCTGCAAGAAGAATATCACGGCGGAAGCCACTGCTAAACTCTTCTTTGAACGAGTGTAGGTACACTTTGGGATGCCAGAGTCTATCATCTCTGATCGGGACAACGGATTCCTTAGTACATTTTGGTCCATTTTCTGGTCGATGCTAAACACCAAGCTCACTAAGTCCACAACTTTCCATCCCCAAACTGATGGCCAGACAGATGTCGTCAACAAGACGATGGTACACATTCTGCACATGTGAAACTCAAAGTATCCATGCCCATGGGATGAGAGCCTCCCCTACATCCAGAACAGTTATAACCAAGCTCTCCATAGCTCGACTGACCAAAACCATTTTCAGGTGGGCTTGGGATTCCAGCCACTATGTCCCATTGATGTGGCCATCCATTTGCAGCTACTCTGACAGATTGGGTTCATGTCTAGTCGGAAACCGATAAGGCAAACAAATTCATTGAGCACATCCAACATATCTGTGAGCATGTTCACGACATTCTGGAGAAATCAAATTCCAAGTACAAGTAGCGACATGATCAACATCGGTTGCCACACAAGTTTCAAGTGCGCGACAAAGTGTAATTGCATTTGCAACAGGAACGCCTCACTGGAGCCTATCAGAAACTCAGACCACTCTGATATGGTCCTTACACCATTACCAAGGCTGTGGGAGACAATGCATTTGAGCTCAACATCCCCCCATTCCTTGGCTTGCACCTAGTGGTCCATGTGGACTGCCTTTGACCATACTTACGACCATAGCTAGACACATGAAACATTGTAGAACAGCTCACACCTACAAAGTTAAATCCATATTACATGGAACAAGCCACAACTGATCATATCATGGACAAATAGATAAAGGACACCTGACAACAAATGATCAAACTATATCGAGTTGGCAAAGCAGTCCAACTCCTTCACCAGGGCAAGTGGCTCACCAGGGACCAATTTCAGTAGAAGTTTCCTCATCTTATGGAGGAACTCAAAAGCAATGGGGACCATTGCTTCCTAACAGGGGAGGAATGATCCAGGTGGATATTGGTGGCCACCTGCCTTTTCCACTTGGACCCCAGCCATTATTTCTTTTAGTTTTTAAGTTTCCTTATTTGTAGCACAATTTACTATTTTTGGCAGTTTTTCGAGTCGTGAAATTCTGGAGCTCACTCAAAAGTTGTGGTCCTTCGAAAAATATTTCTAACGAGGTATTGTGCACGTCAAACAGAGATCATATGCCAAAGTTACGACCCCGGGAAGTTGGTGTACTAATTTACCCAAACGGGGCCCATAGTTTGGCACGTCATCTCGTAGGGTTAGGGTTTTGGATGTTTAACATTTTCCATTGTTTCTAAATAATAAATAGGCCTTAGAGACTCATTGTAACAGAGTTCAGAGGCATGTAGCCACCATATCTCTTTTTAAAGATAAGCTACCATCGCCCGAGCTATTCTTATTTCCATTATGTATGGAAGAATATTTCAGTATTTGATATTAATGAAATGAAGTGTTATTTCTACTACATCTTTGGATTTATGGTTATATCTATATTTTGTTGCGTTCCTGTTGAAATCTAGATCAAGTAATGGAGGTGATAAATTTGTAGGTCACCAATAGATTGAGAATTGGCCTATATCATGTTGCAAGGACTTGTGTCAATTTTCCATCTTTTTAAAACCTTCATCAGGACAGGATTGCCAATCAATTGTAGATTTGAATGCATATACATTATTACAATGTTTTGTTATCAAGGAAGCCAATTCCAATTATATATAGGAGTTGAAAATGTGGAGCTAACCATTGGATATAAATTTAATTTTCCACCATTTAATGTGATTCAAGCTTTTGGATTTATATGTTTAATGAGTGAACTCTCTTGTAGGATGGAGAAATGTTGAACGTTTTTCTTTTCCCTCATAAAATGTCATGAAATGGAGTTCCAAATGAGGATCTTGCATGTTCAAATTCAATGATATGAATGTATTTTCAACAAATATAAGTGTGTTGCCTTATTCTTTTCAAGGTTGCTTTCAAGAATTGTTAAGTTTTGAAATTGTTTTTTTCACTTAGATTTAAAATGAATTTGGTGTTAGCTTTTAAAAAATTGGAACTGTTCGTTTTTTTTCCATGAAGAAAAAAGATTTAAGGTAATTAAAATCATTATTTGGGAACATTGAATGATGAAACCACCTTAAAAGAACATTTAAAATGATTTTGTTTATTTTTTTAAAATATTTTTTCATATTGTCTCTAATAGTCAGAATTATGGACATATAGTCTCTATAGAGACAATATGCTTTTAATCTCAGCTATTGTCCCTTAAGAGACAAAAATGTAATTATCTCTAAAGAGACAAAATGGAAGCGTCTCTAGAGAGACAAACAAAATTGTCTCTAGAGAGACAAATAAAATTGTCTCTCAAGAGACAAAAGTTTGTGTGTCTTTACACACACAATAATAATATGTGTTCTATATTGTCTTTATATAGAAAATTTTTTAAAACAATAATTTTGAGACACTAATTTTGAGACACCGAATTAAAGATAATATTTAAGACAATACACAAGTTTCTTTTTGTCTCAAGTTAAGACATTGGCTCGAAAATTGTCTTAGATATTGTCTTAAAACCCCCCTACATGTAGTAGTGCTCTTGCGGACATTTAGATGGAAACATTTTCTATTAGGATTTGGATTTTTTTTTGTATAGTTGATGGATATTAGGATATCATAGGATTTGGAAATGTATACATAATGGGCTTGCAATATATATATATATATATATATATATATATATATATATATATATATATATATATATATATATATATATTATATATATATATAGAGAGAGAGAGAGAGAGAGAGAGAGAGAGAGAGAGAGAGAGAGAGAGAGAGAGAGAGAGAGAGAGAGAGTTGATATTGAAACAAATTAGTGAACATGTTTTTTCAAATAGTTTATTAAAGTATTGTAATAAAATATTTTAAAAATCTTAAGAATTATACAACTTCACCACAGTCCAATGCAAGAGCATAATTTTTTTTAATACTTTTAAATAAAACTAACTAATATGTATATCATTTTTTTATTATATTTTATTTTATTGTAGTTCACATTTGTTATTTTATTTTTATTTTAAACGAACATGTGTTAATAAGGGGGTTGAACACAGACATAATTACACATCCCTTCATAATGGGTTGTGGAACTAGCATAGATCCACCTTAAGTATGGATATAATGTGAGCCCACACGGATCAATTTCTTTAGGTGCAAACTTATTTTAGAGAGCAAAAAACAATGTGTAATATTTATTATTTAAATTGTATTTTTGAATGTTATAGAGATTGCATAACATGTGTATTGAGTGATTTAATCAATTGACATTAAATTTGCTTTTTTATTAATAATAGGTTATTAAATATATGTCAATATTAATTTATATTAAAATATTTTACTCGTAACTCACAATGGATATTTTATTTTATATAGCATTAAGACGTCCATGTGAGATATTTTTTTCCTCATCTACTATATAATGATATTGCATTATCTTTAGATCTACAAATGTATATATACCAATACTTTGATTTTCTATTTTCTTGGAATAGTTGTTAGATTAAAAACAAGAGACTTCGTTCCTTTTGACATAGTTATCATCAACATATTCCTTGTACACTCGGCTCAACTTATTCAAAATATTAAATTACCCACTATAATTTCTTGCTAATGGTCTGTTTAATTGAACGTTGTAGTTTACTCCCCTGCTCCTACATGTTAAAATATTTTATCAATATAATTTTCTCACTATATTTCACCTTATTTAGAGTCCTTTCTGATATATACAGACTTAAACAGTTAATGGAAATTTCCCTTTAACTTGCATATATTTTGATTTTATTTTTAACCCCTCTTTGTTAATGTTTCCTAACAATATTGAAATTACGATTGTTGTTACACCAAAACCCTTCAGGTGTTAGTAAATGGATGCATTGCCAGACTTAACAGATCCACAAGAGGTGGTGAAGCACATGTCATGAAACACATGTGGAGTGTTGTTTTATCCATGTCCAACAATCTCGCCCCCAATGTGAACCAAGTGTGATTCGAACTCGGGACCTTTGTCTCTGATACTAGTTGTTAGAATCACGATTATCGTTACCCCAAAACCTACAGGTGTTAGTAAACAAATGCATCACCAGAGTTAAGAGATCCACAAGAGGTGGTTAAGTAGATGTCATGAAACACAGGAGGAGCGTTGATTTATCGAATGCCCAAGAATAATTGTTGGAAGCAATGTTAATACTAAGAGGCAAGGGGGGGTAAATCAATATTAAGTCTAATTTAAATTTTTATATAGATTTTTCGTTACTCATTCAAACTTGGAATCCACTAAATGAGAGAAACCATTAACAAACCATAACAGTAACCATATGAATCAACAGAAGCATACACATCATGAGAGTCACAAATATGACACAAAGGTTTAACGTGGAAATCATTTCGGGAAAAAAACCACCAAAGCTTGTTGTTGTTATTGATGTAAAAATTAGAGCACCTACTTTATTACATTAATATGTTTGTGTGCCACCACTCACAGGAAGCACCAACTACTTTGATTGTTTACTAGCGCCCACTAGTAGGAAGCACCAACTCACTCCTTATGCAAACACATGATCAACCTACCAGAAGCACCAATTGAAGCACCAACTTCATGTATTTGTTGCAAACACAAACTCGCAACTCCTTGGATCTATGCAAGCACCAACTTGTAGGAGGAACCAACCCCTAAGACTTCTCATACACCCACTAGAGATGGAAGCACCAACTTCCTCCATGCATGCTCCAACACACACTCAAAAGGAAGCTCACTGCTCAATGTAGATGGTAGCTATTGTGCGTGATATCATTTATGTTCTCCTAAAAAATGTTTCCTCTACATATCCCATGTCGCACTATGCCCTCTACTCACTCTGTAGCATCCCACTATTTTACTCAACAATAGTCACTCACACACAACCCTAAAACTGCTTTCCATAATGCAACATCGTCCTTGTTCTCTCAACCCTCTATTTTTTCACAAGCTCTCTTGGCCTCACACTATAACACTCAATGCACTCAACCTAATTTCTTATTCCACAGGCTTCCTCGGCCTCACACAGTAGTCTTAGCACACTCTGGGCTTTTTTCCTTTGTAAAGGAACTCTTTTCCTTTCTCTGTAGCTTACGCTCACTCAATCTCCCCTCAGCAATGCACACACACATACCTCTCCTTTGAACTCACTGGCCACAATGTTGCTTTCCCACCTTTTCTTAACTGCAATCCTAGGTTTTATTTCATTGTCACACAAAGAACTATGGAGTCCCTGTCAGCCATCACTCTACTATTCACAATTCTTAAGTGTACTCCTGCATGGCATATTCATCCTTCTGTTGCATCTCTTTCTTGAATTCTACTACTGTGATCATACTAAATTTGAAGCATGGGCTTCTGAGAATTTTGTCCTCCCCAGCCACTCAAAAATCAATTTGGAGAATGGATCACTATGTGATTCTCTGTGCTGAGAATTAAATCTTAGTCAACCTACACACTCCAACAAGGCTCTTGTCCTTTCTGTGAAGAAATATCCTGTCCTAGAGGTTGTAATATTCATTTAGTTCCTTGTAGCATGCAAGGAACCACAGGGATGAATTGGCACAACTCAATGACGGACTCCATTTAAATCATCTTGTGTAATCATGGTCATTGCTACATTGACCCAATCATCTCCATCTCTGTCTCCTGCCTACGATAGTCACCACTAACTCTCTTGTCCTCTGGTATGACTTTAGGTCAGTTATTCATCCCAGATCATCTAAAATATTTTTGTTGGTTTTAAATTTTATGGATGACCAATGATATGAATTATTTAAAACAGGCTCTTAAGCCTTAACAATTACTCAACTATATGAAAGGGATGTTATTTGTATAGCTATAGTTAATTGATTTAAGGTGAATGAATAGCAGAATATGTAATGGTATAAATTGCTAAAAATTCAAACCTAATATTTAATTGGTTATAAGCAAGGAATACAAGAAAACAACATTTCCTGTAGAAAAAAATATATTCAAATGAATGTACATTTGTGCAACAATTAATTGATATAGGGGAGTTTGTAATAACAAATTGTCTTATAAGGGACTTATAAGCTAGTCCCTAGTTATTGTTGATAACATCACAGGGAATTTAAGACTCACTAATACTAAGTATGATCTTACCGAGTTCTCTACATAAATAATTCCATATATGAAGCAATACATAATGAAGTAAACACATGTGAAAACCTACAAGAAGATAGAACTATAGTAGGCAAATTCAAGATCCTTTCATTAGCTTTGCAATTCTCCATATCAGGTACAATTATGTTTTCAATGTTCATACAAGGTTTCAACTCATAATAACTCGAATGAGGGGTTACTTATACAAAAATAAATATCTGCTATAGATATTTCTTACAAAATATTACGAAAATTGTACAAAATAATGGGAAATTAAAAACTCTAAGTGGTGGCACTATCTTTTAGGAATTTGTTGATGACTGGTCCCCAAAAAGTGTTGCCGAGCTGTGTTGGTTGAAAATGAAAGTTACTCAATTACTTGATAGAAATGATCCTATATTTCTTCACTTGGTCTGGTGACATTCACCAACTTCCTGTAGGCTTCATCTACTTCTGTATATTTCTCAAAAGTGGGCTTATTTATAGAAAGATGTTTTATTTCATACTTAATGGTCAAGTCAAAATCTTTCCAATGCTTGCTTCCCTGTCCCCTTTTATGCCTGCAAAACTTGATTTATCAGTTGCTTTGTTGTAAAGTTTATGGAATAAATCTTCTAAACTAATAAGACTATCATTTGGAGCCACTAATCCTGGCAATCCTCTCTGATTAAGTAAATTAATATTAAAGTGAAATATTTGAACATAGGTCCTTAATAATTGACATTTTTTTTCAAGTTGTGTCATCAAGTTCTTATTTTGGACAACCTTTTTGATCTCCAAAATGGTTTTTGTTTTGTCTAAAATATGTATCTGCTCCAACTCCGTCCTGCTCTTTGAATTAAGAACTCTGATCATATCAGTAGCCTCACTAGGTTTATCTTTAAGCAATTGTTTCCCTTCATCAATGACTACTTGATATTTGTTGATGAGTTCCTCCTGCTCGAAAATGATCTAAACGGATGGCCATATTCCAGTTATGGCTTGACTAATTTTTGACCAAATGCTTTCCTTGGCTTGGGCCAAGGTTTGTGCCATTGGTGACTGACTTTGCAATTCTCCAATCCTTCTATTCAACCTGTGTGTTTTCTACATTTCCCCAACATAAAAACTGTCATTTTTTATTTTTTGTGCTTCCAAACTATAAAATTTCTTATGGAGCCTCTCATTCTCTTGCTTTTTATGAATGAGTTCCTATGAGATTTTGTTCAAATCCTATTTTGTCCATGCAGATTCCCCTATGGCTAATGAAGATGTAATAGAATAGTTGTGATGGGGGCTACAAATAACTGAGTAAATTCCTCTTTTTCTTTAAGCAACTTCTCAATTTGTTCCTCCATGGATTTAATCTATACATTTTACTATGTTATTAGTATGAGAATTTCTTCCTTATGTTGTTCAGTCTCTGCTATTTCCTTAGTCTAGGGGTCCTCTGTAGAAGGCATTCAACTATTTTCTCATTGCTGCAATATCTTTGTTCTTTCTTCTGATTATATCTTTTGGTTATTTTACATCAGTAGGGTCATATCCTATTTTAATGACTAAGTCCACCAATAACTTAACCCTATTATCCTTGGGCAGAGATGATATTTTCTCAATTTTCAATTGAGACTAGACATTTGATAGAGCAGTTTTAAGCTTAGGCAATGCCATAGCAGTGTTGGTCATGGTTGAGAACAACATCTCACCAACCTGCCTATGCATGTCCATTTGCTTAATTGGATGAATTTGAATGGCATAAAATGAGAATATAGTTTTCTTATAATCGGCAAAACCCTTGGGAAAAGGTACTTGAGCCTGTAGAAAGGCCATCTTCATTCTTCCCTTCTCACTGTCAAATGTTCTCAATAACCTATGTTGATTCCGATTCCAGAACTACACATAGACATTAGCTTTTAAAGCTTCATTCTTTTTCTTGATCTCAAGAAAGTTAGTGAAAACATTAGACTCCTCTATTTCACTTGGACCAATAGAGTGAGTAATTTCTAGCAAATTTTGTGAAGTGGAAGAGGAAGAAGGAGTAGTAATTATAGGCCTCTGGTGCCTATAGACACCTGTGAATCATCCAGATTGATTCCAATAGGCTCCTTTTGACCTTAAGTTGTAGTAGTAGTAGTGGCATTTGATTTAGCTTAGATTGAGAAACTAGAGTCGGATGAGTAGAAGGAGGCAAGACTTTTTCCTCTGCTTCTTGAAGAGTATTCTCTTCCCACTGTTCCTGATTTCTAATTTCTCAATTTCAGGCCTAGGTGTGTGATTATAAGGAGTAGACTTAAGTTCCACCCATAAATCTGAAATAATATTGAATGGATCATAGGACCAAGTGAAGCTAGGTTGAAAACCCATCTATTTGTGTATGGCATCTGCCTCTGAACTGTTAGGATATTCTGACACATAGGAAATAGTTAAGTACAACTTGGTCTAGTATAGATTTAGGTATAGAGTTAGGTAAAGTGTGTTTCTTTACCGTTGTACATTTTGTAACTTACAATCCAACGGTCACGATATGTAGTGATCCAACGGTTCATTCTCTCCTCGGTATTACCGACACTTGATCCGTGGCTTGACACCTGATTGGTCCATGAATTCTATTTAAAGCGCATGGAGGGTCATTTGTAGGGTAATCCATGCATGAGAGAAACATATGTAAATTTTCATTCTTTTATTAATAAATTTCCTGAAGTGGCCGCGTTGGCTCAGGCCGTGGACTGTTTCCCTCTTTGAGGGTTTTAACCACGTCAAAATACTGGTGTATTGATCTGCGATCTGGTTGTGAGTGGTGTCCTTTTGGTGTTCTGTCTGAGGAACTTACCCTGTAAATTCCTACATGGTATCAGAGCTATTTGAGGGCCGCGTCCATTGGTGATCAAAATCTGAAGCCAGTAGAACTGCATCTGACTGCCGTTTCCTAGATCTGTTGTTTCTGACTGCTTTCGGGCCGAGAGGACTGCTCTGTTGTGTTGGGAGCATCTGTTCCAGTGAGGAACTCCTTTCGTTTCACGCGAAAAGGTTTCCGGTAGCCCTAGCTGCGTCATTTTTAAGATCTGGAGGTATACAGTGTTTATTTGCAGTTTACTGTTATTTTCTCTCTATTTATTTCGGTTTCGGTTTATTTAGCCTTTTTATTACCGGATCTATACCTTTCATTTCTGCGTATGCTCTTTGCCCTGCGACTCTGTGCGATCTGGGAAAATCAGAAACAGAAAGGAAGGATTTTTCTCATGCGTATGCTCTTTTCCCTGTGCCTTAGGGTGATCTTGGAAAATCAGAAACATTGAGAAAAATATTTAGTTTCCGGCCAAAGCTAACTTTGAGCCGCAAGGTTCATTTTCGAAAATATTTAGTTTTTTGGCTAAAGCTAACTTTGAGCCATAAGGTTCGTTTTCTTTGCATGTCCGTGTTGGGTTTTGTTTTTTTTGTTTTGTAGGGAAAAGGAGCCTTCTCAAAGTAAGCACGCAACCCAAAGCATCAACCCCCCCCCCTCTCTCTCTCTCTCAAATTTTTGGTATAGATAAATTGGTTCAAAGCTATTCTAAGAGAGTAGAGGTCTTGGGTTCAAGTCTCCATTTTTTTGGGGGCGGATTTTTACATTTCTGCACATTCCCGCACTTCGTCGGCAACTTCAACAACTTTTTTAAAAAAAGCCATAACTTCTTCATCCGGAAGCCATTTTTAGAGCCGTTTTTTTAAACCAGCCTAATTTTTCGAGATCTATCCATTGGAACACTTATTTTCAGCATCTTTAGATTTAGTTTCCATTGAAATGGAAATTCAATACCAAGTTACCCTTGACAGCACCAACTACTTCCAATGGTTGGCTTACATTGAGGATTTACTTAGAAGTAAAGGTCTCTACAGAATAGTCTCAGGCCAAGAAAAGAAGCCGAAGGATGAAGCTAAGGCTGCTAAATGGGAAAATAGGCAAGATCAAGCACATGTATTGATAGGGATGTCTGTTTCTCCAGATCTTAGATTCCATATTGCAGAAATTGATACTCCTGATGAAGCAATGAAAAAAATCAATAAAGTTTTTGGGGATTAAAAATGAAATTAGAGTCCATCAACTTGAAAATGAGTTGCTTACATTGGACCCTAACAATTTTTATTGCATTGAAGATTTCTTGTCCAAGTTCAAGACCCTTAGATATCTTTTGGAGGGTGTTAAAGTTAAGAAAGAAGATAGTAACCTTATCTATTCCATTCTTACAAAGTTGGGACCAGCCTACTCTGTGTTTGTTTCCACCTTCCATTCCACAAGAGAAGCCTTCATTTCTCAAGGAACGGACTACAAGCCCCCTTCCTTTGACTCTTTTTGTGATTCTTTAATAAGAGAACAAGAAAAACTCTTACACCTTGGTCTTCTTAATCTTGGAAACTCTTCTAAGAAAGCGTTAGCCGCCCAGCAACAACCAAATTCAAAGAATCCTAAGAAGTCATATCCTAAAAAGAATGGTCCTAAACCAAGCAAGGGTCCTAAGCAATTTCAGCCCCAAAATGAAAGGGAAGAAGACTGATAGACATTGCAATTTTTGTAATCGAGATGGGCACTTAAAATCAAAATGCTTTAAGAAGATGGAAGCCTTGGAAGTAGCAATGAAGAAGCATAACATCCATTTGGGGCAATCTTCAACTTCAACTTCATCTTCAGGAATGACACTTTCTGCATGTGGTTGTCAAGCATCTCGGTCTGGCTATGCATTAGATGTATCTTCTTCTTCTCATTCTCATGAGTGGCTCATTGATTCTGGAGCTTCTTATCACATGGCCAAAAACAAAGCAATGTTTTCTTCTTTAAATGATTGTAACACCAAAAATATATATGTTGGTGATGATATATCTCTTAATGTTGTAGGGACTGGAACTGTTCATCTAGATAATGGTCAGTTTAATGACATATTATGTGTTCCAACCTTATCCTGCAACCTTCTATCTGTATATCAGATAACTCATTCACTTGAAGGTGAAATCGTTGAATTTTCACCTCATGATGTTGTAATCAAGGACGTAAGAGATCCTAAACAGATTTTGGCTACTGGCATTGCTGATGATTCTACAAGGTTGTATAAGTTTCACAACTTTGGGTCATCAAATCTTCCCTCGGTATTTGTTGCTCATAACGATGAAGTGAGCAAACTTTGGCATGAGCGATTTGGTCACTTAAACTATCGCTCCCTTCAGCATCTATGTAAAGAAAATATGGTGACAGGTCTTCCTATGGTATCTTGCAGAGATGGTGTTTGTTCTGGATGTGTACTCGGAAAACATCATCGTGACAATTTTGAAAAACGTGCCTCTTGGCACGCCTTAGCCCCTTTACAACTTGTGCATAGTGATTTATGTGGTCCACTTCCAGTTGTGTCATTCTCTGGCTGCAAATATTTCTTAACTTTTATTGATGATTTCTCCAGACGCACTTGGGTATACTTCTTAAAACTCAAGAGTGAAGTATTTAACACTTTTTTGGCCTTCAAGGCCTTTGTTGAAAAACAATATGGACATCAAATTCTTAAGTTAAGATCTGATAATGGCGGAGAATATGTTAAAAACACATTCATCAACTATTGCACTGAGAATGGAATTCAAATGCAACATACTCTTCCATATACTCCACAACAAAATGGTTTAGCTGAAAGGAAGAATTGCACCTTAATGGAAATGGCTAATTGTATGCTACAATCTAAAGGACTTGGTCTTAGTTTTTGGGCAGAAGCAATTAACTGTGCAAATTACATAATAAATCGCACTCCTACTAAGGCTTTAAAGAATATCACTCCAGAAGAAGCATGGAGCTCAATCAAACCAGATGTAAGTCACTTTCGTGTTTTTGGAAGTGAAGCGTGGGCCCATATTCCAGATGAAAAGCATAAAGATTTAGAACCTAAGAGTGAAAAATGTACTTTTGTTGGATATTCTGAAGATGTCAAAGGCTATAGACTTATTCCATTTAAGTCCAAAAATGTTATCATTAGAAGAGATGTAAAATTTGTTGAAAATATATCGGCCTGCGAGCCTAGTCCGACGGATGTGCCACCTCTCCCTATCTCTTCTACCTTTGAAAACATTTCTTCTTCAGATGATGAAAGTGAGGATGACAATCCTCCCCCACCATCTCAGGATCCTCCTTCAGCTCCTGAGCTTCCAAAATGGGTTCGTGCTACTCGAGATGCAGCAGGTGATCTTGTTGGTGATCCTACAGATCAACGATGCACACGTTCTCAGTTCGAGAGAGCCTCTTCTTTACTGGCTCAAGCTCCAGTAAATTATGATCCTGACACCTTTCCAGAAGCTTCAGGCCATCCAGATTGGGAAGCAGCTATGAATGAAGAATATCATTCATTATTGGCAAATGATACATGGGATCTTGTTCCTCTACCAAAGGGACAAAAACTTGTTAGATGCAAATGGGTTTACAGAACCAAGTATGGACCAGATGGGAAAGTTGATAAACATAAAGCTCGTCTTGTTGCTAAAGGTTTTTCACAGGTTGAAGGCATTGACTACACTGAAACCTTCTCCCTTGTTTCCAAAATGAACTCTATCTACCTTGTTCTTTCCCTTGCTGCCTCTTTCAAATGGGAAGTCCATCAGATGGATGTTAAATCTGCCTTCTTGCATGGGGACTTGCATGAACAAATCTATATGGAACAACCCATTGGCTTCATACAAACAAACTCCAGCCTTGTATGTTGACTTAAGAAATCCCTTTATGGTCTCAAGCAAGCTCCTCGGGCTTGGTATGCCAAAATGGATAACTTTCTTTTAGAATCTGGCTTTTCTAGGTGTCATTCTGACAATACTGTCTACACAAAGAAAGTGGGCAACTCTCTTATCATCCTTGTTCTTTATGTTGATGATCTTATCCTTACTGGTAGTGATCCCAACCTTATAAACCATGTGAAGTCTAGCCTTAAAAGGAAATTTGAAATGACAGACTTAGGACACTTACACTATTTTCTCAGTCTTCAAGTCTTGCAATCCAAGGAGGGTATTTCTCTTTCCCAGTCTAAGTATGCCTGTGATATTCTACACCATTTTCACATGGAAGACTGTAAGCCAGCCCCTTCAACCTTTCAGTCTGGAGTCAAACTTTCAGTCACTTGTACTTCTCCTAAAGTTGATGCTACCTTATACCGTCAACTTGTAGGAAAACTTTTGTATCTAACCCATACTCATCCTAACCTTTCCTTTGTTGTTGGCCTTGTTGCTCGGTTCATGCAAAACCCCCGTGAAAGTCATTGGAAAGTAGCTAAAAGAAATCTTCATTATGTTCGAGGTACAGTTCAGTTTGGGATTCATTACAGTGCCGAAGCAACTCCTCTATTGGTTGGTTTCACTGATTCCGATTGGGCTGGTGACCCTGATGATCGGAAGTCTACTGCCGGTTATGTGTTCACTCTTGGTTCAGGACCTATTACACGGGCTTGTAAGAAACAAGGTGCCATTTCTCTTTCATCAGCAGAAGCAAAGTATCGTGGTGCCGTAGAAGCTAGTAAGGAAGCCTTGTGGCTTCGTCGGATCCTGTCAGAATTTGGCTTTGAGCAGCAGC
The DNA here is from genome assembly GCA_031772625.1 of Pinus tabuliformis. Lineage (NCBI taxonomy): Eukaryota > Viridiplantae > Streptophyta > Pinopsida > Pinales > Pinaceae > Pinus > Pinus tabuliformis. Next base: position 1,273,954,620 of record CM062817.1, on the reverse strand, counting down.
ATCCGACTACACTTTGGTGTGATAATCAAAGTGCCATTCAGCTATGCAAAGATCCAGTCCAACATTAGTGCAGCAAACACATTGAACTGCACATGCACTTCATCAAAAAGCTCATTCACGACCATGTCTTGAAGTGCAATATTGTTCAACAGATTATCAAGTTGCAAACATCTTCACAAAGGCTCTCACAGAGGCGAAGTTCACTAAACTTCGATTTATGGTTGGAGTTCAGGAAGTTTTCACTAAGGGGGGATAGGCTCCAGTGCCTCCTTCCTTCTCCTATTGTGTCATATTTGTAAATCCTTCAATCCTATCCCAAGTTGTTCTTAAGGGGGGATGTTAGGATATTCCGACACATAGGAAATAGTTAAGTACAACTTGGTCTAGTATAGAGTTAGGTATAGAGTTAGGTAAAGTGTGTTTCTTTACCATTGTACATTTTGTAACTTACAATTTGACGGTCATGATATGTAGTGATCCGACGGTTCATTCTCTCCTCAGTATTACCGACACTTGATCCGTGCCTTGACACCCGATTGGTCCATGAATTCTATTTAAAGCGCATGGAGGGTCATTTGTAGGGTAATCCGTGCATGAGAGAAACATATGTATATTTTCATTCTTTTATTAATAAATTGCTTGAAGTGGCCGCGTTGGCTCAGGCCGTGGACTGTTTCCCTCTATGAGGGTTTTAACCACACCAAAATACTGGTGTATTGATCTGTGATCTGGTTGTGAGTGGTGTCCTTTTGGTGTTCTGTCTGAGGAACTTACCCTGTAAATTCCTACATAAGCGAGCTGATCCAATGTTGCAAATGAATGACCCACCCTATGCTTTAAGCTTAAACTGTGATTTTATCTTGCCTGAGATGAAATGCAACTCATCCCTATTCATCATTTGCCTAATATATTTCAAAGAGAAGATTCTCATTGGAACATACTTTGGAAACTTGTATGGAGACAACACACACCCATATACTCTGATCTCTATGTATTTCTGGTAGAGGTAGCAGTCTCCTGTTCTGACTTGATCACTAAGGTGAAAGATCCTCTTGATTTCGAGATTCATCCTTGGTTCACTTTGACTGCTGAAAAGTTGTGCTATTGGGTGACTGAAACAGTCTATGAAATCTGCAAATTTCAACTGAGTTGAGTTCTACCTGATCAACGAGGTCTAATGAATAACTGATTGATCTTCTTGCTGCTCATCATGCTTGTGTAAAAAAATGGGTAATTTGTCTCCCTGCTGAAAAAAGAGATGTGAAATAAGACAGAAGAATATTTGAATACTCCTTTAGTTGTAATATTCATAAGCTGCTCATGCATAGCATCAACCAAAAATTGATTGTAGTTATACATGAAGGTAGGCTTGTTTTCCTTTGAAAACGTAGACAAATATCCTAAGATAGCCTCATCTACCCATTGATCTCATGGGTAACCTACCACGCAGGAAATGAGGGAAATAATTTGCTTGGCTCTCTTTAGAAACATGGATGCTGAGTAAGGAGGGATTTTCTTGGGAAGGTCAGCATTTTTAGGGAGAAAAATCTCAAAGATCTAAGATCTTTAAGGGAATGTAAGTTTATTATATAGCTCAATCAGAGCTTCAGGGGAGAAAAATCTAAGGGAATCACTCTCAGGTATCAAGAGCATTTTTTTATGGCTTTAGCGGTGATGCTTATCAGAATATCACCATTCTAAGCCACTATTGTTCTTTGTAAGGGATTATACTTAGATTGACACCAAATAACCAAATCACGGAAAGAATGAGCTTTGGGAAACATGTACATAGGAAGGTATGATTCCCATAGGTTTATTTCATCCTCTGAATCAAGGTATGTTTGTCTGAGCCAGTTGTGCAATTCAAGCATGTCAAATTCACAATCGTTATCTATAATTTTGAAGTATTGGTTGGTTAATGGGATATGGTCTAGGTCAAGAGAATCAGGAGTTTGTGGGTTTTCCTATGTTGAAGAAGAGCCAGTGGAAGGGTTTTCCTTCTTCCTAGGAGCCATAATGTTTAACAGGAATGGAAATATCATAAAACAACAAAGATAGCTTGAACAATGATTCAAGTTGCATAGTTGGCTCAATAGAAAATGTGCAGGAAAATTGAATAATTTAGAAGTATCATAATAGTAAGAAAATCAGTTGTAATGGGGACAATGAGTATTTATAGGAAAATTTAAGCTCTTGTTACAACAAAAGTTGTTAATAACGTGCTAATCAGCAAATTAATGACTTAATGGGAAAGGATTGTAGCAACAAATAAGTATTTACAGTGGAACAATTAAAACATTTATTCAGCAATGGAATAGGCATTTATTCGACAATGGATAGTAGGAATGGTTATCAGGAATGATTATGAAAATAGTGGCAGACACGTGGCACAAAATATTGGATGAAGGTGGTGCAAAAGGATCATATGCTGAGGTGGTATCAGAAGAGGTGGGACAGGGAATAGCAGATTTCGGAAGGGGGGTAGCAGTAAGTAGTTTAGAGCACAAGGGGGGGGGGGGGGGGGGGAGGGTGGTGCAAAACATTGAGAGGGAAACAGGTAGGCGGGGGGCCTGCATGGGTAGAAACCATTTTTCGTAGCCCCACTCACCATTAACTTGTTTCATAGCTGGGGGGGTGCGAAGCGTTTCTCCACTGTTGATCTCGGCAGGAAATACTTCAACTGTTGATTTGAGTTCATCCATTAACACTTTCCGATAAGCGTTTTTTTTGTATATGAGCTTGATTAAAAACATTACATATAACCCTTTTCAATCATTAATCACCACTTAAACAGGGTAATTGACAATAATAAGAATTAATACAATCACTAATCAACTAATCAACCATTCTAAACCTAATCTATAAGATTTTAGGCCACTTTTTAAGCATATTAGGCCTTTTATTTGTCCTAATCTAACCTAATTTATAAATTTCAACCAAGATCAAACTTCTTGATTGAATTAATTCTCAAGACTATAACAAAAATTTAAACGATCTGATCAATATTAAATAGTTTGATTCAGATAAGAAGAAAGGGCTATGCCATAAAAACAAACTGCACACAGGCCTTTATTATTACAAATGGCATTTTTCATGAAGTGCCACTTTAAACATGCACACTTATTCAAATTTTTTTGACTTTATTTTGATGGGGTTCTATTTCATCTCTTTTGATTTTTCTATTTTTTCATATTTCATTTTTTTCTTTATTTTTTTATACCCTCTTTTATAAAATAACAACAAACTTACCAAAAATAAATTATGTAACAACATTGGCTCCAAATGGGGACTGATTCCTCCTACAGTAGGCAGAGAACTTACAGATCCATGTTCCTTCTCCTCGGACTAATGTCATCTTTTGTAGAAACAAATACACATTGCATGTAAAATAAAATTCTCCACTATAATACAACGTGAATGAATGGAAACCTCTCAATACTGAATATAGTGATTCAATTACTTCCCATTGACATGAAATGAGGAATACAGTGTTATTACCCTTGACTTCAGCAATACTAAAAGGTCCCAACCAAACATTTTCAAACTTTCCATGTTTTCTTTTGTCTTCTCTCATAGCATCCCATCTCAGTACCAAATCATCTTGCCTAAAATCTCTTTCCCTGGCTTTCCTATCAAACAAGCTTTTCATTTTACTTTGATATTTCTTGAGCTTGCATTGTACTTCATCTCCATCTTCATTCAATTCTATGATCTAATTTATTCTTTGAGAGAAGCCATCAGCTTCTTCATTTCACTCTTGCAAAAACGTTAAAGCAGGGAAAGCTATATGTGTGGGAAATATTGCCTCTTTTCCATAAACAAGATGAAAAAGGGATTTATGTATTGAGCTTTTGGGTGAAATCATGTTGGCCCAAAGAGCATAAATAAGATGAATATCCCAACTCATTTTATGATCCTCTAATATTTTCCTTATTACTTTCACCAAGCTTTTATTTGAGGACTTTACCAGTCCATTTCCCTATGGATAATATAGTGTAGAATGATGCAACAAGATCTGATATTTCTCACATAACTCAATCATCTTTGTACTTTTGAATGCTTGTACATTATGTGTCACTATTTGTGGAGGGGATCCAAATCTAAACAATATATATTCTTTAATGAACTTCATCACAACAATATCAGTTGCATTTATGACAGAATGGCTTCTACCCACTTGGTAAAGTAGTTTGTAGTAGTTAATATCCATCTGTGTTGATTTCTTGATGGAGGATGAATTTCACCAATGAAATCCATTCCCCATTGGCAAAATGGTGCTTGGACTAAGACTGGAACCAATGGAAGAGTTGCTAATCTCTACTTTCCAGCAAACATTTGGCACTGTTTACAACTCCTAACCTTTGCTCTTATCTGTGAAAAAACAGTAGGCCAATAAAACCTTGCCCTTAGGATCTTGTATGTTGTGGCCCTCCAGGAATAATGGAATCCATAAATTCTTGCATGAAATTCATTAATGATCCCTTCTATTTCATTATTTGTTAGGAAAAGTTGAAGGATATTAAGAGGATCCTTCCAGTACAAATTTGCATTCACAATACAATACTTAACAACTTTCAATTTCAGTGTTTTACATTGATTTTTGCTAAATTCAGTTGGACATTCAAATTCTCTAAGAAAGTTCACAATGTCAAAGTTCCAATCTGATAACAATTTTTTTTCATCAATGTGAATCAAAATTGTCTCAGATGAAGTAGAAGGTTCTTATGGATTCTCCTGTGTGGAGATTTCAGAAGGTTCTTGTGGATTCTTCTTAGTTGGGCTCTTAGAAGGTTCTTGTGGATTCTTCTTAGTTTGGTTCTCAGAAGGTTCTTGTGGGTTCTCTTGTGTAGGGGTTGTAGAAGTTTCTTATGTATTCTTCTGAGCTAGGATGTCAAAAAAATAATTTATTCCTAATATCTTTCAATTGGATTCAGTAAGGAGCTTGGTGAGGCCTTGAAATTTTATCAGTTTGGTAGTCTTGATGATGAGATCATACACTAAAATTTTAGTTATCCATCTCCCTCTCCTTCCATTAGTGTCAGGCTGAGTTAGAACAGTTTTGACAAAACTATTAGGCACATAGGAAATTATAAACGAGTCAAGGAGATGGACTCTAAAGGATTTCAGAGCTTGAACTAATGAGTAGGCTTGTTTTTCAATGATGTCATACTTTAGCTCAACATCTCTCATAACCTTGCTAAAAAAGGAAATGGGTTGGTCATCTCCATATTTGTTCCTTTGCAAAAGAACAACAATTAATGTGGTTTTGAGAAGATTTTTCTGGGAAAATCACATCATAATTAATTTGTTGACGCGTTTCGAACCAACAAGTGTGGTTCATCGTCAGGTCAAATTGAAGAACTAGACCATGGCTATAGGATAAATAAGGAGAGAAGATCATCCAACGACTATATTTCACCAAGAATGGCTACATTTGACTAGGAAATGACTACATTAGACTAGGTAACCAGACGAGACCAAGGGAGATATAATTAGTTATTCAATTAATTAGTCCATTTTATTATATTAATTTCTTTTTGATTAAATGGATTTTTTTGTATACAACTAAGTTGATAGTAAACTAAGTACTAAGTAATAAACTTTTCTTATTTAAATTTTCAAAAATATTTTGAAAGACTTATATTAATATTATTGTATGAAATAATAAGAAGAAAAAAGAAATGAGTAATGACCTAATTAGTTAGTTAGTTATTTGACTTAATTATTAGTTTAGTAAAAAATTTAACTATATTAGTTATGTAGCAATTTTTTATTAGGATAGAAATAAAAGTCAAAGAAGAATTATGGAAAAATAATTATTATCAATTAGTTAGTTAAATCGATTTATAATTTTGTTTATTTTACAAAATAAAATAATGAATTTAGCGCTTTAGATATATATATATATATATATATATATATATAGATATATATATATATATATATATATAGATATATATATATATATATATATATATATATAAATATTTATATATATATATATATATATCTATATATATATATATATATATATATATATATATATATATATATATATATATATATATATATATATATATAAGAGATCAGGGTAGGGTTTCAACACCTGCTGATGCTCCAACCATCGTCTATGTTAAGATTAATCGGCCTTTTTTCAATTTCTAAGGCCTCTCTAAATTTACGATGATGAATATGATCAACCCTAGCTATGACTTTAGCCTCTTCTAAAGGGTATTAGAATTTTATGTTAGTTAGTTTCAATGTGGTCTTATTATTCAGTAATATTCCTATTAATGAGGCCATTGACATCGTTAATTGTATCATGGATCCTGATACTATGTTTTTAGTTAAGATTTTCCTTACCTCTACTTTCATTAGTTTTGAGGGAGAATTTTATGAACAAACCTATGGTGTTGCTATGGGTTCCCCCCTTTCCCCTGTGGTTGCCAATATCTTTATGGAATTCTTTGAATCCAAAGCCTTGTTATCGACACTTTTCCAACCTAAGTTGTGTAAAAGGTTTGTGGATGACACATGTACAATTTGGTCTCATGGTAAAGAGAAGTTAGAGTTATTTTTCCATCACCTTAACAATTAGTTAGATTCCATAATGTTCACCATGGAAATTGAGGTTGATGGTAGCCTTCCTTTCCTTAATGTTCTAATTTCAAAAAAGGAGGATGGTCCTTTCTCTCCCAAGTTTTTTGAAATAAAACTCACACAGAGCCATATCTTCATGCAAATTCCCATCATTTCCCGGCCCAAAAACTAGGTGTTCTCAACACCTTAGCCACTAGGGCTTTACGAGTTTCTGATGATAATCATATTGATGATGAAAATAGCCCAACTCCTTAATGTCTTTAAAAAGAATGGTTATAAAAAATCCCAAGGTCTGAGAGCTTTCCATAATGTGGAAAGAGGACCTAAGAAGAGGATCAATCCCAAGGATCGAATTTATGGGGTTCATATTTCTTTTATTCAGGGGACCACGGACAAAATCACAAAGATCTTGAAGAAATATAATATTCCTTATTCCTTCAGACCCCTTCGCACTACTCGAAGTTCTCTTCACTCTGTCAAGGACCTGGTTAACCCCAAGGATGTGAAGGGAGTTTATATTATTCCTTGTTCGTGTGGGACTCCTTACATTGGAGAGACTGGTCGATCAATAAATTAGAGGATTTGTGAACATGCTGCGGACATCAAACATGGGAGGTCTCGCTCCTAAGCCTTGGCAGAACATGTAGAAAAGACCAATCATCTCATATGTATAGAAGAGGCTAAAATCATAGCTAGGGTTCACCATTTTCATCATCATAAATTCAGAGAGGCCTTAGAAATTTAAAAAAGGCCCATTAATCTTAACAGAGATGATGGTTGGATCATCAAGAGGTGTTGGATCCCTGCCCTGATCTCTTATATATATATATATATATATATATATATATAGATATTAATGTAAATTAATATCTATATAATAATAATAAAATTAAATAATGTCTTCATTATAATTTTATTAAATTTAATAAAATCTTTATTATATTAAATTAAATAATATCTATATTATAATAATAATTAATATTAATAAAGGGTAAATTCGTTATTTTGTTTTTATAATTATTATTCATTTTTATACATTTTATTTATTTATTTTATTACAACATTTTAACTATGAAAAAAATATTAAAAAATAAATAAATAATAATAACAATATTAATAATAATTAAAATCATTTTTAGTTAAAATTAAACAAATTAAAATAAAAAATAGAAATAAAATAGAAAATAAATAACTTAGTCAAACTAGCTATTTTTTCTAACGGCTAGTTAGTTGTTCTCTTCGCCTATTTATTTCAATGCCTGGATCTGATTCATCATCTTTTCCTGAAGATGAACCACACTGGATGGTTCGAAACGCGTCGACGAAATTGCTCCTATGTGATTTTTTCCAAAAGAATTTGTTAAGATTAATATGGATCACAAAAGTCTAAACTCAGAGATTTTATTTATTTTAATGAAGGTACAACATGTTTAATAGGTTTATCTTATTATAATCTTATTTATCTATGATTAGGACAGAAATATTATTATTATATTATGTCAAATATAAATTTTAGAACCAAAAAACAACTAATTATTAATTTTAAGTTAGAAAATTTAAGATTAAAATGAATAATCTTATTGAGATTGCTCTGAATTTTTTCGATTTCTATGGCTTCCCTAAATTTCCGGTTATGAAAAGGTGCAATCTTAGCAATAACATAAGCTTCCTCAATACATATGTGATGCTTCACCTTTTCCACATGTTCTGCCAGGGCGAAAGACCGGGTCCTCTTGTTTCTTATGTTGGTTGAGTCCTCCCATGTCTTATGTGGTTTCAGAAGAAAAAAAAAAGACACAGAAAGGTTGGGAGTAATCTGGACTAGCTAAGATGGGAGCTTCTGCAATGGCCTTCTTAATCTGATCAAATGCATACCTAGAAGGAAAAGTCCATTTGATTTCATGATCCTTTTCCAGCATATCAGTTATTTCCTTAACTATTTATGCATAGTTAGGGATAAATCTTCTTAAAAAATTAATTTTGCTAAGGAAAGCTTGAACTTCCTTCTTGTTCCTTGGTAGTATGAGTACCTGAATTATTGAGACTCTTTTAGGATCAGTGACTACTCCTTATTTGGAAATGATATGGCCAAGAATTTTTCCTTCTTGAAGTGCAAACAAAACTTCTTGGGATTAAGAGAAATCCCAAATTTTCTGCACGTGTCAAAAACCTTTCTCGAATGCTTCAAATGCTTTTCATCAGAGTCGGAAAAGACAGTTAAATCATCTAAATAGATAACAACAAATTTATTGATCTTACCTACAAATGCATGATCCATAAGACGTTGAAATGTTTCTGCAACATTAGTTAACTCAAAAGGCATCTGATTATACATGAATGTGCCCCATGGAGTTGTAAATGCAGTTTTTTCTCTATCTTGTGGGCTAACCATAATCTGGTTATATCTGGAGAAACCATATAACATGGAAAAACTTTGGGCTCGTGAAACTTTCTGAAGTAATTGATCTATCTTAGTTAATGGATAATTGTCCTCCACGGAAGATTTATTCAAATTCCTAAAATCTACACATAATCTAATTTCACTATTCTTTTTCCTCACGAGAACTAGATTGTCTACCCAATCTGAATATCTTAATGGAAGTATTATTTTAGCATTTAGTAACTTCTTTAGTTCTTTTACAATTACAGGAAGAAGTACAAGATTAATTCTCCTCAATTTTTGTTTGAAAGGTTTTTCTTCTGGTTTTAATGGAATTTTGTGTTCAATAAGAGATGTATCATAGGTTTTAAATTCGTAGTGTGACCAGGAAAAAACATCTTTGTGGGATTTTAGGAGGGCTAAATATTCGTTTTTAGCTTCCATTGACAGGGATGCAGAAATTTTAACGTTTCTGATCTCTTCAGAACTTCCAATGTTATAAATTTGAATATTTTCATCATGTGAATCAAAAAGTGTATTTTTGGGAACATCATTATGATCAAAGAGCTTCTTAAGAGGGATTAACCCTTTCAGAATAAAATTGTTAGAGAGTAGGATAATGTTATGATCAACAATTGTAGAATCAAATTGTGGTGTTTGACCTTCAATATCAATTTCAACATTATCGAGTGGTTCTTCCTCAATTTGCATGTTTGAAAATCCATCTATGACTTGCAAAAAGGATTTTAGTTACTCGTCATCATCAAAATTTTTCCAGTACTTAAGATTGTCATGAATAGATGGTTTATACTTGAGTTGAATTTGATTCTGGACAAGCATCTTATCAAGGATTTTAAAGGAACTTGCAAAAACAAGTAGGGAATCTACATGCATGTTTTGATCTCTAGGAATAATAGTAATATTGAATGATGAAAAGAAATTTTCAGTTAAATCCCAAACTTCATTCCTATAAGATATCAACATTGGGAGCTTGGTTTGACACTGATTCCTAACTTGTCTGACAATAAGTTCAGAATCACTGTATACACTTAAGTTCTTTACCTTAAGACTTCTTTCTTAGTCCAATCCTAATAGAAAAGCTTCATACTTTGCTACATTATTGGTTACCTCAAATTCAATTTTGTATGATTGGGTAATGTTTTCTTTATGTGGAGAAATTAATACATTTCAAGCTCCTACTCCTTCCTTTGAGCAAGAACCATCAAAGTACATTATCCAAATATATGTTTCAATGGTTTTAGGTTGATTAACGATATCTTCGATAGTTGGTTGAGTATTTTGTAAATTATTTACAGATAATTCAAAACCCCAAAGTCTTGATAAACATCACAAATAGGATGATTCCTAGCCTAATCATCTCTAGTAACAGTGTTCATAAATTTGACTTCTATATACAACTTGAGATGTTCACCCCCATAAACTAGGATTGTGGCATAAGACATATCCATCTGTAAGCTCCTTTCTAGTTTAGCACAACAAGATCTTGAAAGCAGAATGCCATGTTTCAGAGGAATGTTAGTGAATGCTATGTCTAAGCTAAGGTTACCACCAAATCTTTAGTGAGTCCAAGACAAGGAAATTTCTTGGGGTCAAAAGTGTCAAGATCATGATAAGTTCTAGTGACTTCTAATTGCAACTGGTCCATGATCACTTTAGGCATTTGATTATGGGAAGCCCCAAAATAAAGCATACAGTTATATAGCAGGAAATCATGAATTTTTAGTCACACAAAACGGTGGTACATTCTCATCTATCATGTCAGAACTAGGACCAGAAACTACTGAGGGTTTTTCATCCTGCAGGCTTATCACATCCCCTTCAACATCCACACTCGATGATGAAATCCATTTTTAAACTTGGTTCTTATACCCTAGATTTTTTTACAGTTCAACTAGGGGAATTAGTATTTTAACCCTTTCTAGTTCTCTTTCAACATTAAAGGTTGTCAAAATAATTTTATCAATTTGACTTGTTTCACCTATTTGATTTAAGGGTTGAATGATAATTGTCTGGGTTTCAATAGATTTTATGTGAGGTTCATTTTGTATGGGACCCTTTGGAGATCTACCAAGTCCTTCCCTAGGTCTAAGATCATATGTTCTATTTAATTCACCAATTAGGAATTCACAGAAGGCTTGTAATTTAGAAATTTGATTGTCTTCTTGATTTTGGGAAGACTGATTTGAAGGGTGAGGAACAATAACACTATGTACATATGTAGAATCAAAATTATTTATGTCTTAAAAAATTAGAGGACCAATATCATCTGGTTGTTGGTCATCAATCATAAGAGGAGGTTGGATCTGTTGTTTATTTTTAGGACTCCGTAAAATTCGAGTTTGGGGGGCTCTTTTAAACTGATTCTGTGGTTTGACAACAGTTTGTTGTATGGTTCTAGGCTGAGTTTAAATCTTATAAATTCTATTAGATACGTTTCTAAGTAAATATGTTATCTCGTCTATTTTTTTATCATCATTTTTGGACTTTGAGGAGGATCCTTCCTCTTTCGACTTGATTTTTCTTTCAACCTTTTCAGCTTTAGCTTTGAGTTTAGATGAAGTTGTTCTGTTAGCCTCAACTTCAATAACATTAGTTTGCATGTCTTGAAGGGTGGGAGATATTGTTTCCCCCAGCACGACTACAAAGTCATCATCAAAGTCTACAATAGGAGGTTTACTATCAAGGGGCATTTTGTGGTAGATTTTATTTAATTGTTTCGTGAAATATTCCATAGGTTCTCCATGGTTCCTTTTAGGTTCTTCAAACGGAATACGGAAGTAAAATGCATCCCTTTTTACACCCCACTGATTCTTGAATATATATTTTAAATCATTCCATGAATGAATTGAAAGAACCCTCAATTACATGATATGCTAACATTTCCCTCTAAAGACTAAACAAATAAACACATATAAACATCCTCGTGCTCTAGATTCATATTATATGCAAAATATAAAAATGTAGCTAGATGATCTTCTGCAATCGGACTAGATTCACCATTATACTTGGGCATCTTTTTCAAATACCCATGAGGAAAATTATTTAACTGGTTGGGAACATGTAAGGTGGAATATCTTGAACTATAGGTTGAAATGCCATATCTGAAGATGCAGAAGAAGATGATTCAGTAGAAGTGGTAAGAGATGATGTAGTGGAGGATGATGAAGCAAGTGGTGAGGCAGTGGGTGAAGATGGAGGTGTAAAAGTGGGAGGAGGAGAATGGTAAAGTGGAGGAGATCTAAAAGTTTTCAAAGGTGTTTTTATTACTAATTTCTGAACTTCTGTTTCAACCTGCTATTTACTTTGAAGCAGTGTCTTTAAATATACAAAGAAGGTTTCTTCAGGTTGGGCAGAACTGGATGGGAATATATAATGAGTTGGTGAGATAAAATCAGTTGGTTTTAGCTCTGGTAAATGTACATCTAGTTTTTCCTCTGACTTGGGAGAATCTGAAAACATTTCAGGAAGTTTTTAAGATTCCAAAGATTGGACTAACAGAGCTGACTGCAGATCAACTCCTTTAGATAAAAACTCGAAAACCATAGGTGTTAGATCTGCCAAATCTAATTGGGATGAAACAAATGTGAAGGGATCAGAAGCTAGAATATCTTGAGGTTGTAATGGTATAGAAGAAGAAGCACAAGCTTCAAGTCTCCTTCTAAACGAGGCCTCTCTCACCAGTCTCACAGAATCCGATAAAGGAGGTATAATTTGAGAGCCAGAGTGAGATCTAATATGTTTTGAAGGAGCCAACTTGGTCAAGTGGATTCACCAAGTGAATTATTTTGAACCTACAATTTCTTTATTCACCTTCAAGAATTTTTTTTAATAATTTTCCCAAGGAAAATAACACAATTTTCGCTCTCCGACAGTGATGCCAATATGATGTTGTCCCCTGGGATGACTCTAGGTTAGTTAGGCATGCCAGAGCATCAAAAATATTTTTTTGCGTTTAAATTTTATGGATGAACAATGATATCAAATATTTAAAACATGTTCTTAAGCCTTAACAATTACTGAACTAGATGAAAGGGCTTCTATTTGTCTAGCTACATTTAATTCATTTAAAGTGAATGAATAGAAGAATATGTGATGGTATAACTTGCTAAATATTCAAAAAAAATATTTGATTGGTTATAAGAAAAGAATACAGGGAAACAATGTTTCCTGTAGAAAAACAAATATTCAAATGAATGAAAATTTGTGTGACAATTAATTGATACAACGGAGTTTATAATAAAAAATAGTCTTATAAGCTAGCCCCTAGTTATTGCTGATAACTTCATGGGGGAGTTAAGATCGACTAATACTGAGAGGGGGGTTGAATCAATATTCCTTAGCAATTAACACTTTTAAATATTTTCAGAGCATTAGTTAATCTTCAATTATCATTAATGTTTATGCAGTAACAACAGTGAATAAAAGAACACAGGAGGCACACAAACTTTAGGTGGAAAACCCTGTCCGAGTCAAAAACCACCGAATGCTTTTCTAATAATTCTTTAATCTTCAACTCCAATTGAAAAGAAAGCCCCAATTTCCTAGAATCTAGAAAATCATTCTTCTCTAGCTCCCATTGGATGGATGCTCCAACGCCCGTGATTCTTCAGTAGTCAGCTGAACGGATGCCCCAACGCCTACTGAGCTACAACTCACCCTAGAACCACCCTACCATCATAAAGTTTTCATAGGATTGAACCTGTCAGTGACTTCATGCACCAACCTAGAACCACCCTACCACCTGTTGTGCCCTACAACAACCCCCCATTTCATAACATTTTTATCACAAACAATTTACATATGAAATGGGTCCCTTTTAAAATTTTTAATTGGCATTAATAAACTTGTTCAGATAAGGTATGATAATCAAATGAATTTGTGCATAAAACCCTTGTTGAACAAATAATAAGCATGTTTGGTTAAGTCCGAAAAAGCAATCGCAAGGTTGGTTGCCATCTTGGTTCTTCCCGATGCGATATCGCTATCGGCCATCGGCGATAGCCAATGCACACAAAGAAAAAGCACATACCTTTTTCCCGATGCGACACGATATCGGCGATCAACTATCGGCGCTATTTCTTGTGAAAAATGTTTTAAAGCTCCTACCCGATGCGATATCGCTATCGGCAGTCGGCAGAATCCTACGCAGTTTCATAAGGCGTTCATATCTTTTCCCCGATGCGACATCGCTATCGGCATTCGGTAAACCAATTGATATACATTTAGGGATTATGTTCGCGCGCTAATACAATGTCGCAATCGGCGTTCGCTAAAGATCTTTCCCAAGTGATAATGTCACTCACACTTCCGATGCGATGCGATGACGCTTAATGATGACCTCAGTTTCCAAAAGGTGATTATTTCAAAGCATTAAAGTTATATTTAAATCCGATGTGACAAAAGCTCAGATTTCAAAATGCCGTTAAGTAAAGGGATAAGGTAATGCATGCGTATTTAAAGCTTTACCCCTTCGAATTAACGAGCAATTACGATTAGACCTTTGAAAAAATCTATTGCATGCTTTAAGGGGTCATTCGGTTTAATAACTTAAGTAATGGTCATTTATGGAGCTGCAGGCCGTAAAATCACCATCATTGCATCTACGGTGCCTTCTCAAATCATTAGATCCGCAGCCTCTTTTAGAAATAATCTCACCACGCTTCAAATAATATATCTATCCCGTTATGGATTGTCATTGTTATTTCTTTGTTACGATTTCTCTTACATTTGTGTAGAATTCACTTGTCGAGAGAAGTCTGAATATGATGGGAAAGAAGTTCAAGAAGGTGGCAGGTTCTACTGCGACACCTGCCTCAGGCCAAACTGCTACAGTTTCAAAGAAAGGCTTAATCTCAGATACTACATGCACTGGTCTTACTGGTACTACATGGCAAGGGACATACAATTTGCTAGAAGCAGAACAACCAGAAACGACAGTAACGGAGGCAAGTGTGGATGAATTAAGAAAGTCAGAGGCAACTCTTAAAGATTTGGCTGACTCCTTTCTGCATAGAATAGCAGCCAGAGAACAAGTCTTGCCTTATACTGATGTGGTACGTTGGGCAATTGAAGAAATTACTCTCACTAAAAGAACCTTCCATACTAAGGATGGAAGGATTTTCGGTTCCTTCAAGCCTGACGACTTGAGACGGATGTATCATTTGCCCAATCCCGAGCAAGTCTATAACAGAGCCTTTGTGGAGAAATTCGCCAGAGAGAATGAATCACCATCCGAACCTCTCCGAGATTGGAGGCAAAATCCAGCAAAACACAAGCAGGATATGTCGGGTAAGTACTCCAATGCTTCTTTGGCTTCACCTTACTGCTATGCTGGAATTATGATGTGTAGATTGTGGGGATTTCATGATTCTGCAAATATCCATGTTGATATGGTTCCCTTAATGGAAGCGGCCATCAATAGTATAATTATGGATTGGGCCACTATTCTGTCTGATAAGTTGGTCTTAGCTATTCGTGAGTTTAGGGCCAAAACCAGAGTCACCGAGAGAAAAATCCCACCCTTCTATTACTCTGCCTACATTATGGATACCCTTTGTTTTAATTCTGAGTTTCCTGTCCTTGGTTGGAGATGGACAACCCATGACCCAACACCTATTCATTTGTATCATCGTAAATTGTGGAAACCCTCTCACAAAGACCATTTGTATCAAATTTGCAATGGTTTTATGGTTCCCGTTCACTATTCTATTTTTGACAGACCTATCCCTAGAATTTCTTATGAAGCCTCTTTTGACCTACCAGCCGTAGCCCATTGGTTCGGCGAAGAATATTTTTCCTATGTCAGAGTTTTTGGAAGCAAGGCTAGGCCACATGTTCTCCCCTTGTACAGCCCAGACAAATTGTTAGCCCGAGAAATCTCCTATCAGATCATGTCTGAGGGTGTCACACAAACTCTCAAAGAAGAGAAGAAGAGAGGATGGCCATCTTTTCCTTTGAGAATTGGAGTTTACACGCTGCTAAATTACAAGCATGCAGAAAAGGAAGCAGCAAAACTCCAAATGGTATCTCTAGCTTCTATTCCCAACAGACTCTATGACCCAAAAAAGACTGCTTTCATTGCCTTGGAACAGGCTAAGCTGACAAAGGTTGTTCATCAAGAAGACCAGTTTGACGACCTGTTCATGGGTGCCGATTCAATAAGCCAAGTCAAACAACTTGCTGCAATGAGATATGAAGATGTGGAATTAACTGAATTTAATAAACTTAGAAAGCAAAGGTTGCAAACTTTGCCTCTAGATTTATTATCCACAACCCCAGCTTCATCCTCAAGCGAGCCTGATCAGCTGGAAATAAATTCACCTCCTGTTACAACTAGAGAACAGGAGGAAAGGCAAAACAAGCTGCAGGCAGAAAGGCATAGAAGAGAACAAATAGAAAGGCAGCAAAAAGCACAAATTGAACAAGAGCAAAGAAGGCAAAGGGAGCTAGAAGAACAGAGGAAAAGAGAGGAAGAAGAAAAAGCAAAGAAAGAACTGGAAGATAGGCAGAAAAAGGAATTGGAGGAACAGCAACGAAGAGCACAAGAGGAGCAACAGCGGGAGGCATTCGAGGAGCAGCAGAGGATTGAAAAAGAGAAAGAACAGAGTAAGCAAATCTCTGTTGATACTGAATTGATTAAAGAATGGAACCAATTCGATTCCATTATAAGTGGTAAGGAAGCCTCCAAAGACTCAGATGCCTCAAAGACTCCTGATACTATGTTTTCTCCGGTTCTTGAAGGAACCAGCGGCCCACCCATGGTACAGAATGTTGAGGAGATTACTCAAGAATCATCTGATCAAATTGATCTTTAGGTAGAGGAAATTCCTCCCCTAGACATTTTCTACAGCCCTAAGCATAGAGCCGTTGTAAGGCGCTCAAGGAAGAGACGAAGGATTGATCAACTTTCTGTTTCAACTGAGCAAACAGTCACGGGCAATGTCGTCTGGAAGGGAGAATTAGATCCCTCTGAAGATTTGACAAAGCTGTCGCAATTTGCGGGAGCTTATTCAGCGGCAACCATTGACAAAGCATCTGAAGTGAGTCTTCTTTTGAAGACTAAAGAGCATGAGGTATACGCATTGCAAGCAGAAGTGATAGAGGCAAGGAATAAGGCAGCACAGGCAGAAGAACAATTGCTGGCCCAATAACAAGAGAATCATTTGTTAACCCAGCAAATTGAAAAACTGAGGATAGACCAAAGTGACATTCAAAAAGCACAAGAATTGTCAGAAGCATTATCCCAGTTGGAGGCATCGAATGAGCTGTTGTTGAAATCTAAAGAGGAGCAAATAATTCAGCTGTCAACACAGCTTGAAAGTATCAAAGGTGCCAAGAGTATTGATGATTTCAGAACAGAGGCAACTCTCATAAACGGCGCATTGATATCTCAGACCAGACTCTTGTGCCAACAACTAGTTGAAGCTGAGATACTTTGTGACACATCTACAGCAGTATGTGAGCAAATCGAGAAAGCCAGGAGTAACTTGGATCAGGCCGAAGAAGATATAACAGAGTATATTGAATGGCAAGACACTCCAGAAGGGCAAGCGGCAAATTTTTCCCGAATCTGTGTAACATACAAAGACATACTGTTCATGGAATGGAACACACACGTAATGAAGGCAGAAAGGGCAGCATCCAGATGTAAAACGATTGCCAGAAACATGATCAATCTAGTCAATGATACATTGTACCTGGCAAACATGATTTCACAATGCACACCTGGAAACATAACAATCGCAAACATGCTGGAGCACAGGAATTATCCTGAGCTGGAGACACAAGGGCGGTTAATTGCTGGAGTGAATACCTTGACCGCCGATGCATACTGGCTTTTCCTGATTAAACCACATTCTCAAAGGTCGGCTCTTAACTGCCTAACAGATGCTCTCCGATACCTGATTGCCGATTTCCGAGATGCCACATACGATGCATAGCTGACTTCACGCCTCAATACTCCACCAGAAGTAGAGCCAATGCTGGCGATATGTCAGCAAAGGAGTAAAGGCAAAGAGACCTCTGACTGAAACATCGCCGCCGACTGCCGAATCACCCAAATGCACAATGATATTTGTTAATGCCGATTTGTTAGTTTTCAATTTTAGATATTTTTAGATTAGCATAGTATTTATAGACCCTTTCATTGTTTTGGAAAGGGTCGTAAAATTTTGTAAAAGACTTAAAGGCTGAAGTTTGCACTATTGTGCTTCAGTCTATATTCTTTTTGAAACTCGACCACTGGTCCTTAATTTTACTTGGAATGTTGTTTTAAGTAAATTGTGCACTATTGTCGTTTGCTTGGGATGCTTTCTGGTTGGAAGGAAGGACCGCGACATAGCGATTAATATATTGGATTGATCAAACAGCTTGCATGGTACTATTATCTGTATCTGTTCTCTTTTCTGTTATATGAATTGCTGTGTTATTACTTTGCTATTATTGATTACATGTATGCGATATAACAGCAAATCTGCATTTCATATCACTATTGAATGTTTTGTGATTTGTTATCTCTTTTACTCATGTATGTAACAATGATATAAATGACTGAGTGCAGTAATTCGCTATTATCGCTCTGCATAACTATTTATGCAGAGCAATCTTAAATGGTTTAAACATTTATGCTTACTGTTATTGACATCTATATGCCTGCCATTAAGCATAGGTTATCAAACGCTGCATTATCTGAATTGATAAGTCCCGGGATTAGCTTATAGTTATTATATTTCTTTTATAGTTTAGTTATTTGTTTATTATCAATTCATATCGTAAATCATTCATCCATCCCGTTTACATATAATCTTTGGGAAACTGGTCCCATTATCCCCAGTCGGAGCCACTATTCCAAACGGAAAAGGATCTGCACTAAGTTCCGGACCGGGTGGTTTCCCCGATGTTGTTGCAACGAATTTCGGGGCTTCAAAATTTTTGGCGCTAGAAGGAGGGCCATCAACTGTGAATGGAAAGTAGGTCTAAGTCCACAAACCATTCTAAGAGTAATTCCCCCTCCAAACTCTCTTCTCCTTCTCAATCACATGCTGGTTCTCCAGCACATGATCAAGAAAAAGAAGAATCAACCACCACTGCTCACACCCATCATATTTCAGAACATTTAAGTCTTGAATCCCCTGAAGTTTAGTCTCTTATCCACAAACTTCAGAGCTTCTCGATTTCGCCTCAGAAATCTGAAGTATCACAAAGCAGTGTGACTTCGCAGTTAAGCCTATCTCATCCACTTACCAGACTTCAAAGTGAAAAACTCGGTATTGAACCTACTGAGTTTCCTTTACCCAAAAGGAAAAAGGCTAAGAAGATTACTGAAGTATCTGATAGTGAAGATCTTTCTTCCATATCCTCCATTTCCACTCCTCCTCTGCGAAGCCAACCATCCACTCCTTCATTACACACTGTTGTTTGTCAGGGAATAAGCACTACAGCATCTCAAACTACTCACTCTTCAACAATTTCTTCTCCTCAGTCATCTGGAATCTCAACAGTAGTAACAAATATTATCTCAAGCATAATGGCAGATCCATGGACTACGCCAGGCGCAGTCAATATGCCTGGACCATTACATGATCTACCTGATGCTCCCGAAAAATGGTTGCCTAAATTCAATCCAGATAACGGAACACAAGCTGAAGAACATATTAACAATTTCATGTTAGCAGTTAATTTAAAAGGAGTGACAGAACAAGATGTCGTTGTAAGGCTTTTCCCCTATACTCTGCAAGGATCGGCAGGATCCTGGTACTTCTCTTTACCTTCTGGTTCTATTACCAGCTGGACTACATGCCAAGAGCAGTTCCTTACCAAATATGGAGATGACAGGTCTCTGGCGACTTTAATAAATGACCTCTCCAATTTGAGAATAGAACATAGGGAACCAATAAAGGAGTTTAATGCTCGATTCAACAAACTCCTAAATAAAATCCCCACCGCTTCGAAGCCAAGTGAACAAATCAGGAGCGAATGGTATATTACTGCCCTCCCTTCCAACATAGCCATTTTTGTTGACAGGGCTGGCAAACCTACCTTAGCCGAGAATATGAAGGAAGCACTTGCCGTTGAAAAGCGTATTAATGCTTTAGAGAAAAAAGCAGCCTTAGAAGATAGAAAATCCAAAAAAGTTTCATTTAAAGAAGATTCTAAGAAAAAGACCCCAAAAGACCCATACGACATGGAAGGTTTACAAAAGGTCCTCAAAACATTGTCTAATGAAATGGTTGAGATTAAAAAACAGGTGGCTGAAACTTCAAACAAAAGACCATTTAGAACTTTCAAGAAAACTGAAACAAAGCCACCCAATGTTATATCTAATGCAGACTCTGAACAGGAAGATGAAGAAGAGGAATCAACCTCTCAAACGGATGATGAAGAAGAGGTAGTTGAGTGTCACGGCATGTGGGATTTCATACTCCCAAATTCTGACACCGAGAATCAAGAAGAAGCTTTTCCTGTCACTACGAGAAGCAAAATTGCTTCTGAACCTATTCAAACAACTACAAAAAAGAGGAGTGCAGGTGCTGCCACACCAAAAGAAAAAGTTCTTCCAAAGAAATCTCCGGTAGCAGCCCCTCAAAACCAGCCTCCCATTTCTAACTCTCCTTCAACATCCAAGACACTAGTAGTATCTGACTCCATGGAGTATAATATTGTTGATGATATGAAAAAGACTAAGGCAAACATAACCATGTTTGAACTAAGTAAGTTAAAACATCAGCAGAAATTGCTCCTAAGAGAATATAACGCTGTCCCCTCTTCCCCTCTTCCCAGTTCAAAAGCTGCTAATGATTCAGGACAACCCCCTCCAGATATGGTCGAAGCTACCGATTCGGTTCTGATTGGAGATAGATCCAATTCTCATACCCCACCTTTCTTGCTCACCTATGAAATCTATAATCGAAATCTGCATAACTGTTTAATTGATTCAGGGGCTTCATCTAATATTATGCCAGCTTCAGTTTGTTCTAAACTGAACATAGAACCTCAGAAGTCCGCAATTCATATTGTACAGTTAGACAGAACCAAAGTGCAGGTTATAGGAGAAATTAATTCCGTGACTATCAGGTTGTCTGCTGATCCCAGAATAGTACAGAGAATAGATATTTTGATTGCTGACATACCTGAATTCTATGGTTTAATTCTGAGCAGAGATTGGTCTGAGAAACTGCATGGATACATTTCCACGGATTGGTCACATATGTGGCTCCCCTACAAGGGTAAGCCAAATCAAATAAGGATCGACCGCGAGAAACACATGACTCACACAGTAACCGATTTCGAACAAGAAAACCAGCCTGTGGCCTTCAACAATAACATTTTGGGAAATTATTCCTCAGAATCATTCTTTGGCAACTTTGTTGCCCAATCTTCCCCTTTTTCAGTTAACCATTGTACATCTCAAGTAGAAAATTTTTCACAAACCAATTTATCCAAATGCTTCAACGCAAATCAAAAAGATGTAAATATTTTTGTTGATTCTCCTTTATTTTGGTCTTTGTATTTTGATGGCTCTAAGTCCAGTGAGGGGTCAGGAGCAGGTTGCATTTTGGTTAGTCCGCAAGGTGAAAAAACAATGCTATCCCGTCGATTAGAATTTGAATGCACCAATAACACGGCCGAATACGAAGCTTTAGTGCAGGGACTATATAAGGGAATTGACCTTAAAGTCCAATATATAAAAGTATTCGGCGATAGTGAGATCATTGTTAAACAGGTAAGAAATACAATTCATTGCATTTCAAGCCACCTTAAGCATTATCAATCGCTTGTGCAAGATCTTACTTTGCATTTCTCAGCATTCAACATTTCTTCAATTCCAAGATCACAAAACTCAGCAGCTGATTTATTAGCCAACGTAGCTTCCAAACTCCTCCCTTCCGAAGACTATAGTCTTGATAGATTTTCAATAGAATTAATTTTTAGACCTTCAGTTCCTGATAACATCACTAACTGGAGGGTTTTCAACCATGACGAAGATATCTTGCAATTCTTAACCTCTGAAAAGTCCTATGACAATCAAATCATTGAAGAACATGACCATGATTCTCAAATGAAAGAAACATCTCAAGATAACGCGATTCCTAAGCCTGTAGTAAAGCTCGAAGACCTTTATGACATTAAAGATAGGTTCAAACCTGTAATTAATGCAAAACTCCAAAGCTCTACTCTTAGGTTTGAATCGATCAATTTGGGAACAGATCAAGCTCCTCAAAATATCAATTTAGGACTAGGACTTTCTATACAAGAAAAGGAAGCACTCATCAAACTTTTAAGGAAAAACAAACAAGTTTTTGCTTGGAAGTATGACGACCTCAAGACATATGATACATCTATCATACAACACACTATTCCTATGCTTCCCGATCAAAAACCGATCCAGCAGAAGTTAAGAAAAATACATCCAAATTTGGAGAGCCAGATAAAGTCGGAACTTAATAAGCTCTTAAAAGCTAAGATTATCTTCCCTGTCCGACACTCAAACTGGGTCTCCAATATGGTACCAGTTAGGAAGAAAAACGGCGACATTCGAATCTGTATCGATTTCAGAAACTTGAATAAGGCAAGCTTGAAAGATAACTTCCCTCTGCCTACCATGGAGCAAATCCTTCAATCGGTAGCAGGATCTGAATTGATGTCTTTTCTTGATGGTTTCTCAGGATATAATCAAGTGTTGGTTCATCCTGATGACCAATTAAAAACTACATTCAGAACAAAATGGGGAACTTACGCGTACCAGAAGATGCCTTTTGGACTCATAAATGCAGGAGCAACATTCCAAAGAGCTATGGATACAGCCTTTAGAGGGTTAATTAACCAGACAGTAGTTGTCTACCTCGATGATATTACTGTGTATTCTAAAAGGAGATATAATCACTTGCATGATTTAAATCAAATTTTTCAACGATGCAAAACATATGGTATCTCTCTTAACCCGAAAAAGTCTTTCTTCGCTCTTAATCAAGGTAAGCTCTTAGGGTTTATTGTATCTAAAGATGGCATTTATGTAGATCCTGATCGAATTAAAGAAATTTCTGAAATTCCTTTTCCACATAATAAAAAATCGATGCAGTCGTTTTTAGGACAAATTAATTTCGTTAAACGATTTGTTCCAGATTTTTCACAGATTGTACTACCACTGCAAATGATGATTAAAAAGAATTCAACCTTCAGATGGGGATTAGAAGAAAAGCAAGCTTTTAATGATATTAAGCAATCCATAATCAATGTCCCAGCTCTGAATACTCCAAATCTTTCTAATCATTTTACATTATATACTATTGCATCTGACTTATCTTACGCAGCAGTACTCACACAGTTGAATGATGATAATTTGGAAGCGCCCATTTCGTTCTTCAGTTCAAACTTTCAAGGCGCCGAATTGAATTATTCCGAAATTGAGAAACAAGCTTTTGCTGTCTTTAAAGCAGTCAAACATTATCGACCCTTTCTTCTAAAAACCCATACTAAAGTAATAGTTCCTTTCTCAGCAGTTAGGCAACTATTAATCCAAAAGGAATTGGGAGAAAAGAGGGCAAACTGGGTCGCAGCCCTCCAAGAATATGATCTAGAAATAAAGCCAGCAAAGTTTGTTAAAGGTCAAGGTTTTTGCAGGATATTAGCAGGAGCATCAAACATTCCTGAATCAAGTGATATAGAGCAAACCCAAGAAGTTAATCAGCTAAGTATACCGGATTCCGAATCTCAATATTCAGATCTGATCTTTTATTTAAAGAATGGTTATGCACCCACCAATTTGTCCTACAAGAACAAAAGAGCCATTAGATTGAAAGCTAAGAGTTTTTCCCTTATTAATGATGTGCTCTTTAGGAGAAACTATGATTCTGTCCTATTAAGATGCCTTGAGAAACCTGAAGCTCAAAAGGTTTTGCAGGAGCTACACGATGGACCGGCAGGAGGACATTTTGGAGCTGATACAACAGCTCATAAAGTCATTCATGCTGGATATTATTGGCCTACTTTGTTTAAGGACGCTCATGAATATGTAAGGAAATGCATCAAATGCCAAACTGCCAGTGGAAGACAACAAAAGCCAGCTTTCCCTTTGCAACCAATCAACATTGAACAACCTTTTGAACAGTGGGGATTGGACATCATTGGAGAAATAAATCCTTCTTCTTCCAAGCAACACAAGTATATCCTTACAGCAACTGATTACTTTACAAAGTGGGTAGAAGCATTTCCGTTAAAGACAACAAACTCTGAGGCGATCATTGAATTTATAGATCAGTTCATCATTACCAGGTTTGGTGTTCCAAACGCTCTTGTCTTTGATAATGCTTCTTATTTCTCAGGCAATGCAATGATTAATTCCGCTATCAAAAGAGGGTTTAAATTAAAGTATTCTGCTAACTATTACCCTCAGGGCAACGGCCTAGCAGAATCAACTAATAAAAATCTAATCAAAATCATTAAGCGAACAATTGAAGAGAATCATAAGAACTGGCATAAATCCTTGGTATTTGCATTATGGGCCGATAGGATAACACAGAAAGCTTCCATAGGGACCTCTCCGTTTAATCTTGTCTACGGAAAAGAAGCAATCGTACCAACCAACCTTCTTCTTCCATCTCTAGCCTTAGTGCAATTTATCGACGAAACTCCTTCTTCTTCGATACAGTTTAGATATGATCAAATTCTTAAACTTGAAGAAGAAAGGGATAAAGCCAAGGTTACACATGCAAAACATCAACAAGTCATTAAAGCAGCTTTTGATCTAGCCTCATCTAGCCCTAGACAATTCCAAGTCGGAGATCTAGTCCTGAAATGGGACAAAGCCCATGAAGACAAAGGTAAACATACCAAATTTCAAAAACTGTGGCTAGGACCATTTCAAATCTGTGAAAAAGTAGGCCATTCCACGTTCATACTGCAAAATCTATCAGGGGTGAGGGATTCTCTCCCTGTCAATGGTCTAATCTTGAAGAAATTCTTTAATTGAGGAGGTAACCCCTTCTCTTTGTAGCTTGATAGTTTTTATATAGTTTGTAGGATTTGTAGAAATAAGAATGTGGGACATTTCCCATGGACCTTTCACTGTAATTAAAAGCTGTCTCGCCATGACAATATTAGTATTTACTTTTGGATAATAGCGTCTTAAACCAAGAGAGATCATTTCTAGGAAATTAGATATCTTTTTATTCTGAACATCACAGTCTAACCTTTGTAAACTTCACTCTGAACGAAGTTCTATGAGTCATCTTGGGTGTTCGAAATTAGTCCCCAAAGGTTATCTATATGAAAATAGGAGCTAATTCATCTTCAGCATCTTTAACTCTTAAACCTGTCATCCATTTATTCTTAAGAAGATAGTTGTTCATCCCATTCACCAAAAGTTTATGATTACTCAGAGTGTAATTCTAAAATATAAAAGATTAAAGATAAGAGGTCTTATTACAAGCCTGCTTACCATGTTCATAGGAAAATAATTTAACTGACATTACCAAAACTGCATATCAAACAGGGTAATGGCTTGAAAGTTCAAGACAAGGGGTCTCATCACGAGCCAGCTTGTTCAGTTTAAATTACTACCCGTGAATGGCATTGTCATTTATCTGGCCACCAAACCAGGACAATGGCTTTTATCTTAAGCAAAGAAGAAAGTGAAATTCAAAAAAATACGAAAATATCTTTTGAATTCATTCTGTTTAGTCACACTCTAAGGTGAATGGAACAATGGATAACAATATGGTTAAAAGGTAACCCTGCCGAGACTATGAATGTTTGCTGGCAGCAGAGGCTCTACCTGTGACAGAGGAGTTTATTTTAAAAGCTGATATGGAAAAGTTTTCTATTTTTACCTTTATAAACCAATAAGGACTTATTTTAATACTCAAAGTACATTTATAAAAAGAGGAAGTCAAATGAAGAAACCTGTTTTATTCAGAATCAATAGACATCTAGTTATATTGGAAATTTCCTTTCCTTTATAAAGATTCTATTTGAAAAGGCGTAAGTATATTTATTAGTTCAGAGATAACTGGTTCTGCCAGCGAATCGCCAATTGTTGTGCCCTACAAAAACCCCCCATTTCATAACATTTTTATCACAAACAATTTACATATGAAATGGGTCCCTTTTAAAATTTTTAATTGGCATTAATAAACTTGTTCAGATAAGGTATGATAATCAAATGAATTTGTGCATAAAACCCTTGTTGAACAAATAATAAGCATGTTTGGTTAAGTCCGAAAAAGCAATTGCAAGGTTGGTTGCCATCTTGGTTCTTCCCGATGCGATATCGCTATCGGCCATCGGCGATAGCCAATGCACACAAAGAAAAAGCACATACCTTTTTCCCGATGCGACACGATATCGGCGATCAACTATCGGCGCTATTGAAAAATGTTTTAAAGCTCCTACCCGATGCGATATCGCTATCGACAGTCAGCACAATCCTACGCAGTTTCATAAGGCGTTCATATCGTTTCCCCGATGCGACATCGCTATCGGCATTCGGTAAACCAATTGATATACATTTAGGGATTATGTTCGCGCGCTAATACAATGTCGCAATTGGCATTTGCTAAAGATCTTTCCCAAGTGATAATGTCACTCACACTTCCGATGCGATGCGATGACGCTTAATGATGACCTCAGTTTCCAAAAGGTGATTATTTCAAAGCATTAAAGTTATATTTAAATCCGATGTGACAAAAGCTCAGATTTCAAAATGCCGTTAAGTAAAGGGATAAGGTAATGCATGCGTATTTAAAGCTTTACCCCTTCGAATTAACGAGCAATTACGATTAGACCTTTGAAAAAATCTATTGCACGCTTTAAGGGGTCATTCGGTTTAATAACTTAAGTAATGGTCATTTATGGAGCTGCAGGCCGTAAAATCACCATCATTGCATCTACGGTGCCTTCTCAAATCATTAGATCCGCAGCCTCTTTTAGAAATAATCTCACCACGCTTCAAATACTATATCTATCCCGTTATGGATTGTCATTGTTATTTCTTTGTTACGATTTCTCTTGCATTTGTGTAGAATTCACTTGTCGAGAGAAGTCTGAATATGATGGGAAAGAAGTTCAAGAAGGTGGCAGGTTCTACTGCGACACCTGCCTCAGGCCAAACTGCTACAGTTTCAAAGAAAGGCTTAATCTCAGATACTACATGCACTGGTCTTACTGGTACTACATGGCAAGGGACATACAATTTGCTAGAAGCAGAACAACCAGAAATGACAGTAACGGAGGCAAGTGTGGATGAATTAAGAAAGTCTGAGGCAACTCTTAAAGATTTGGCTGACTCCTTTCTGCATAGAATAGCAGCCAGAGAACAAGTCTTGCCTTATACTGATGTGGTACGTTGGGCAATTGAAGAAATTACTCTCACTAATAGAACCTTCCATACTAAGGATGGAAGGATTTTCAGTTCCTTCAAGCCTGACGACTTGAGACGGATGTATCATTTGCCCAATCCCGAGCAAGTCTATAACAGAGCCTTTGTGGAGAAATTCGCCAGAGAGAATGAATCACCATCCGAACCTCTCCGAGATTGGAGGCAAAATCCAGCAAAACACAAGCTGGATATGTCGGGTAAGTAATCCAATGCTTCTTTGGCTTCACCTTACTGCTTTGCTGGAATTATGATGTGTAGATTGTGGGGATTTCATGATTCTGCAAATATCCATGTTGATATGGTTCCCTTAATGGAAGCGGCCGTCAATAGTATAATTATGGATTGGGCCACTATTCTGTCTGATAAGTTGGTCTTAGCTATTCGTGAGTTTAGGGCCAAAACCAGAGTCACCGAGAGAAAAATCCCACCCTTCTATTACTCTGCCTACATTATGGATACCCTTTGTTTTAATTCTGAGTTTCCTGTCCTTGGTTGGAGATGGACAACCCATGACCCAACACCTATTCATTTGTATCATCGTAAATTGTGGAAACCCTCTCACAAAGACCATTTGTATCAAATTTGCAATGGTTTTATGGTTCCCGTTCACTATTCTATTTTTGACAGACCTATCCCTAGAATTTCTTATGAAGCCTCTTTTGACCTACCAGCCGTAGCCCATTGGTTCGGCGAAGAATATTTTTCCTATGTCAGAGTTTTTGGAAGCAAGGCTAGGCCACATGTTCTCCCCTTGTACATCCCAGACAAATTGTTAGCCCGAGAAATCTCCTATCAGATCATGTCTGAGGGTGTCACACAAACTCTCAAAGAAGAGAAGAAGAGAGGATGGCCATCTTTTCCTTTGAGAATTGGAGTTTACACGCTGCTAAATTACAAGCATGCAGAAAAGGAAGCAGCAAAACTCCAAATGGTATCTCTAGCTTCTATTCCCAACAGACTCTATGACCCGAAAAAGACTGCTTTCATTGCCTTGGAACAGGCTAAGCTGACAAAGGTTGTTCATCAAGAAGACCAGTTTGACGACCTGTTCATGGGTGCCGATTCAATAAGCCAAGTCAAACAACTTGCTGCAATGAGATATGAAGATGTGGAATTAACTGAATTTAATAAACTTAGAAAGCAAAGGTTGCAAACTTTGCCTCTAGATTTATTATCCACAACCCCAGCTTCATCCTCAAGCGAGCCTGATCAGCTGGAAATAAATTCACCTCCTGTTACAACTAGAGAACAGGAGGAAAGGCAAAACAAGCTGCAGGCAGAAAGGCATAGAAGAGAACAAATAGAAAGGCAGCAAAAAGCACAAATTGAACAAGAGCAAAGAAGGAAAAGGGAGCTAGAAGAACAGAGGAAAAGAGAGGAAGAAGAAAAAGCAAAGAAAGAACTGGAAGATAGGCAGAAAAAGGAATTGGAGGAACAGCAACGAAGAGCACAAGAGGAGCAACAGTGGGAGGCATTCGAGGAGCAGCAGAGGATTGAAAAAGAGAAAGAACAGAGTAAGCAAATCTCTGTTGATACTGAATTGATTAAAGAATGGAACCAATTCGATTCCATTATAAGTGGTAAGGAAGCCTCCAAAGACTCAAATGCCTCAAAGACTCCCGATACTATGTTTTCTCCGGTTCTTGAAGGAACCAGCGGCCCACCCATGGTACAGAATGTTGCGGAAATTACTCAAGAATCATCTGATCAAATTGATCTTCAGGTAGAGGAAATTCCTCCCCTAGACATTTTCTATAGCCCTAAGCATAGAGCCGTTGTAAGGCGCTCAAGGAAGAGACGGAGGATTGATCAACTTTCTGTTTCAACTGAGCAAACAGTCACGGGCAATGTCGTCTGGAAGGGAGAATTAGATCCCTCTGAAGATTTGACAAAGCTGTCGCAATTTGCGGGAGCTTATTCAGCGGCAACCATTGACAAAGCATCCGAAGTGAGTCTTCTTTTGAAGACTAAAGAGCATGAGGTATACGCATTGCAAGCAGAAGTGATAGAGGCAAGGAATAAGGCAGCACAGGCAGAAGAACAATTGCTGGCCCAACAACAAGAGAATCATTTGTTAACCCAGCAAATTGAAAAACTGAGGATAGACCAAAGTGACATTCAAAAAGCACAAGAATTGTCAAAAGCATTATCCCAGTTGGAGGCATCGAATGAGCTGTTGTTGAAATCTAAAGAGGAGCAAATAATTCAGCTGTCAACACAGCTTGAAAGTATCAAAGGTGCCAAGAGTATTGATGATTTCAGAACAGAGGCAACTCTCATAAACGGCGCATTGATATCTCAGACCAGACTCTTGTGCCAAC
Source organism: Pinus tabuliformis (assembly GCA_031772625.1). NCBI lineage: Eukaryota > Viridiplantae > Streptophyta > Pinopsida > Pinales > Pinaceae > Pinus > Pinus tabuliformis. Next base: position 1,273,924,925 of record CM062817.1, on the reverse strand, counting down.
AACTAGTTGAAGCTGAGATACTTTGTGACACATCTACAGCAGTATGTGAGCAAATCGAGAAAGCCAGGAGTAACTTGGATCAGGCCGAAGAAGATATAACAGAGTATATTGAATGGCAAGACACTCCAGAAGGGCAAGCGGCAAATTTTTCCCGAATCTGTGTAACATACAAAGACATACTGTTCATGGAATGGAACACACAGGTAATGAAGGCAGAAAGGGCAGCATCCAGATGTAAAACGATTGCCAGAAACATGATCAATCTAGTCAATGATACATTGTACCTGGCAAACATGATTTCACAATGCACACCTGGAAACATAACAACCGCAAACATGCTGGAGCACAGGAATTATCCTGAGCTGGAGACACAAGGGCGGTTAATTGCTGGAGTGAATACCTTGACCGCCGACGCATACTGGCTTTTCCTGATTAAACCACATTCTCAAAGGTCGGCTCTTAACTGCCTAACAGATGCTCTCCGATACCTGATTGCTGATTTCCGAGATGCCACATACGATGCACAGCTGACTTCACGCCTCAATACTCCACCAGAAGTAGAGCCAATGCTGGCGATATGTCAGCGAAGGAGTAAAGGCAAAGAGACCTCTGACTGAAGCATCGCCGCCGACTGCCGAATCACCCAAATGCACAATGATATTTGTTAATGCCGATTTGTTAGTTTTCAGTTTTAGATATTTTTAGATTAGCATAGTATTTATAGACCCTTTCATTGTTTTGGAAAGGGTCGTAAAATTTTGTAAAAGACTTAAAGGCTGAAGTTTGCACTATTGTGCTTCAGTCTATATTCTTTTTGAAACTCGGCCACTGGTCCTTAATTTTACTTGGAATGCTGTTTTAAGTAAATTGTGCACTATTGTCGTTTGCTTGGGATGCTTTCTGGTTGGAAGGAAGGACTGCGACATAGCGATTAATATATTGGATTGATCAAACAGCTTGCATGGTACTATTATCTGTATCTGTTCTCTTTTCTGTTATATGAATTGCTGTGTTATTACTTTGCTATTATTGATTACATGTATGCGATATAACAGCAAATCTGCATTTCATATCACTATTGAATGTTTTGTGATTTGTTATCTCTTTTACTCATGTATGTAACAATGATATAAATGACTGAGTGCAGTAATTCGCTATTATCGCTCTGCATAACTATTTATGCAGAGCAATCTTAAATGGTTTAAACATTTATGCTTACTGTTAGTGACATCTATATGCCTGCCATTAAGCATAGGTTATCAAACGCTGCATTATCTGAATTGATAAGTCCCGGGATTAGCTTATAGTTATTATATTTCTTTTATAGTTTAGTTATTTGTTTATTATCACTTCATATCGTAAATCATTCATCCATCCCGTTTACTTATAATCTTTGGGAAACTGGTCCCATTATCCCCAGTCAGAGCCACTATTCCAAACGGAAAAGGAGCTGCACTAAGTTCCGGACCGGGTGGTTTCCCCGATGTTGTTGCAACGAATTTCGGGGCTTCAACACCACCCTATAGAATAATAAAAGAAGAATGGACTCTCGTACAAGGGAAAATGGTCCACTTTACAATGATATAGAATGATGTAGAAGAAGAATACACCCTAGACCATAACCCCAACTGAGACACAACCACCTAATGATTATCCTAGACCTCCAGACATTGGCTCTTCAACTCTTGGAAAATAGACACTTGTACAACCTTTACGAAGATGCTTTTACAATGACTCTATACAATGATACTTTTACAATGTTTGTATGCAGTGCTACCCACTTGAAGACTTCATGTGGTAAACTTATTTCTGCTGTTATGCACCTTGATTGTTGCTCTTGTCATGCTACCCTTTCTAATTCTTTAGAACATTATATTATGCATTGAATCTTCTTTTGATGAATATATAATACCTACAAAAAGTCTTCAAGGAAATACCTATGACATGATAATAGCAAAACTTACCTCATCTTGTAGAGCACATGTCAGTGCTAAAAAAAAACAAAAAATTAGAATACAAAGAACCTAATGACGTTCAGAGGATTTTGAATCAAATGGGTTTTAATTTTAGGATCTAAAACATCGCAGAAATGAAGTTATAGCAAAAATGTCAAAATCGATTCATTTAGAGGATATATGAGATTTATTTTTATAGAGTTGAGAGGGGCTTCTATAGAGAATGTTGGAGGGATTTCAACAACTTAATAAATTATTAATTAATGACTATTCAATGACAAAAACCAATTATGAGTGCCATGCCACAAACCCCTAGGGTTTTATCCCACTAATTGGGGTTACTAACTTCAAACATGAATATCCCTCAAACCGTGAAAAATTACTTGGCATGCCATATATCAATGGAAACATCTCATTGAGTAGAATCTATCTATAAGATCCTTGACTAAAAATAGAGTAATTTTTCAAGTCAAAATTCATTTCCAATATCAGGGTAGCCCCTGGTGCTGCTTGGGTTAACATCAATGACAACTTCAAATCATCTTTATATCAACAATCTACCCCTTTGGCATTGATGGCAACACACGTACTCCCCATGTGATCAGGGAACCTCTTCCTATTACCTTCTCTCCCCCTTTGATATCAATGGCAAAGGGAAACTCCTCATGACGCAGAACCATTCTGCGGAACTGCACACACTTCCACTCCCCCTTTATTTTCTGAATAAGGGAAATCTAATGAGGACTTGGGAGAATCCCAAGCTTCTGGCAAAGATATTCAAATGCTTCACAAGGTAAAGGTTTAGTGAGGATATCAGTGATTTTTTTTTTGTACCAACATATTCAAGTTTGGTATTCTTTTCAGCGACTTGTTCTCTAACAAAATGATATTTTATCGGAATGTGTTTTTTTTTTAATGCATGACAGGATTCTTGGAGATGTTGATGGCACTGATGTTATCACAGAACATGGGAATAGGCTCACTGAATTGTATTTGAAGATCATGCAAAGTTTGTTTCATTGAAAGGGCTTGAGTACAACAAGTTTCCTCTACAATGTATTCTGCTTCTGTTGTAGATAACGAGATTGAGGTTTGCTTTTTACTCAACCATGATATGAGAGAACCACCTAGATAAAATGTTGCTCCACTAGTACTCTTACGATCATCAATGCTTCCTACCTAATCTGAATTTCTTGAATAATGAGATTGTTGCCCTTGGGATACCACAAGCCATATTTTGTTCTATGCTTTAGATATCGAAGACTTCTTTTGACGAAAATAATATGTGATTATTTTGGTGCTTCTTAGAATCTTGCTACTTGTACAAATGCTTGCATAACATCTGGTCGGGAGGCTGTTACACATAGTAGACTACCAATCATAGATTTGTGCAACCTCTAATCCACATCCTTAGATGAGTCGTCCATGCTCAATTTGCAGCACATTACCATCAGGTTAATTAAAGGTTTGCAATCTTCCATTTTGAATTTCTTGATCATTTCCTTAATGTACTCAGCTTGACATATAAGTATTCCTTTCTCCTGTTGAGATATTTGAAGCCCTAAGAAGTATGTCAACTCACCAAGTAAAGACATATTGAACTAAATTTTAATCTTTGTAGCAAAATTCTTACATAGTCAATCATCATTGCTACCAAAGATTATATCATCCACATATACCTCAACGATTGTTAAATTATCCTTATCTATTTGTACGTAAAGATTGCTATCACCAGTACCTTTCTTGAACCCTTGTTTATGTAGATATCCATCAAGAAGAGCATGCCATGCTCTAGGAGCCTTCTTGAGACCATACAAAGCCTTATGTAACCTACAAACATAGACTTATTTTTCCGATAGTAGAAAACCTTGAGGTTGTTTGATGTAAACTTCTTCTTCTAATTCTCCATTTAGAAATGCGGACTAAACGTCCATTTGGTAGACTTTTATTTTTCATGAACATGCATAGGAGAGAAACATTTGGGTGGCTCCCATTATAGAAACTAGTGCAAATGTTTCATCGAAATGAATTCCTTCCACTTGTGCATAGCCTTTGCAAACCAATCTTGCTTTGTTTCTGGTAACCTGTCCATCTTCATTTAATTTTCTCCTGAACACCCATTTAGTCCCAAGGAAATTTTTATATTTTGGTCATGGAACTAATTCCTAGGTGTTATTCTTCTCGATTTGATTGAATTCTTAATTCATAGTTGCTATCCAATGTTCATTCTGGATGGCTTCCTCAAAACTACTAGGCTCAAAAGTTTCTAGAAAAGCAATGTGAGCTTGTTGTGATGAACGAAGTTGTCAACCTTTTCTTGTTCGAATTCCTTCATTTATGTCACCAATGATTTGATTTGATGGATGGTTCTTTTGAATCCATTATTTTGTTCTCTTTGGATGAGCTTCTGGTTGTTGTTCCTATATTTCTTGTTGATCATTATTTACTTCTTCCTGGTTGATAGTTTCTTCTTGTTCTAGAATTTTCTTTGTACCTTTTTCAGCCTCTGTCTCAAGTTTCAAAGATTCTAGATCCTTATCATTATTTTTTAGAACATTATCTTTGTCAAATGTAACATCTATGCTCTCCACTATCTGTTTTCATCTAAGATTATACCATTTATAGGATTTTCTTTTGCGTGAGTAACCAATAAAGATACCTTCATCAACACGCGATTCAAACTTACTCAAATTTTGATCTTCTCTTTTGATATAACATTTGTTTCTGAAGATTCTGAAATATTTTACATTAGCCGGTTTTCCTTTCCATAATTCATATGGGGTGTTATTGCAATTATATCTATGAAGACTTTTGTTGATAATGAAGAATGTCTTATCAATTGCTTGAACCTAGAATTTTCATCCAATTTTGAGTCCTTCAACATTGTTCTACCCATTTCTTGTACGGTTCTATTCTTTCTTCCAGCAACTCCATTTTGTTGAGGTGTTCATGCTGTTGAAAATTGTCTTTTTATTCCGTTTTCGTCACAGTATTGTTGAAATAACTAGGAAGTGAATTATCCGTCATTATCTGAGCTTAGACACTTTATTTTTAAATCAGTTTCATTTTCAACCAACTCCTTGTAGATCTTGAACTAATCAAATGCTTCAGATTTTTTCTTTAGAAAACTGATGGTTGTCATCCTGGTATAGTCATCTATCATTAACATGAAATATAATTCTCCATCTGATCCTTTTGTTGCCATAGGACCACATAGATCAGTATATATCAATTCTAGTGGATGTGATGTAAAGTGTTCTCTTATTTTAAATCTACATTTTTTCTGCTTTCCATGCCAACAGGCCTCACATAGTGTGTTGGAAGGTTTTGCGATTTTCAGAATTTCTCATATTGCTTCCTTTTTTCTTATCCTGGCAATATTGTCAAAGTTTATGTGAACCATTCTTTTGTGCCATAACCAGCTTTCATCTTCTTTATCTCGTAGACATGCTTTGGTTGCTTCATCCATAACATATATGTCATTTGGAGTTCGACTTGCTGTAGCCACAATTTTACCATATCTGCCTTTCCTGATTTCACATTTTGTGGAGTTGATTAACATTGTGTGTGCTTGATCACACACTTTTCCAACACTGAGTAGATTGTGATTCATGTTTTCAACCAATAGAAGATTTTGGGCTAGAGCCTCTTCGCTTCCGAGACTGATGGTACCTGATCCTATAACATTTGAAGATCCATCATTTCCAGAGGCCATGGTTCCATCCTTCTTCTCTTTCAAAGATACAAAGTTCTTTCTATATCCAATCATATGCGTTGAGCAACTGCTATACACATACCAAACATCTTTGTTGTTTTAAGCCTTGAGACTGAGAGCACAATTATCTTTGTTATTCTTCTTCCATGTTCATTCATTCTGTGGCTTCGAAGATTCTTGTGGAGGATTTTCAAGTTTGTAGTCTATGGCTATGTGTCCAAAGTTTCAACATTTGTAACATCCAATATCACTTCTTAAATGTTCAAATCTATTGATGTTTCGTTGAGCCCTAGGAGGTTCATATTTGACAGATCTCTTGGAATTGTATTGGTTCCTATGGTACATGCGACATTATACAGCTTTATGACCAAATTTTCTGCATGAGTAACAATAACCATGAAAAAAGATTTGGTACTTAGATGGAAATATTCGTCGGGGAATTGTCTTCCAAGGTTGTTCTTGTGAATCTTGTTCAACGAAGTCTACATGCCTGTCAGATCTCATATGTTCATTGTATTTTGTTGTAGAAGGTCCTATTTCTTCCTCTTTGTAACTGAGGCTAGTTCTTTCATTGTAAGATTGTTGATTGTTTATGAGTTCTTCCAACGCCCTTGAGCTATTGGCGTAGTTTTGGACAATTTTTCCCTTTGACACTTCCTTACGAAATGAGAATACTTCGGCTTCTAATGCTTCCCTTTCTCGGTTGCTTTCTTCCAACTTCTTTTGAAGTGACTCTTGAATACATTTGTGTTCTTCAACTTCAATTTTGAGACCTTGAACTTGTTCTTCAAGAGTACTGGAAGGGACCTTCTCAGCCTTGAGCTCTTTTATAAGCTTGATTACCTCTTTAGAAAATTCTTCTATGGTCAACCCTTCTTCTTTGTTGTATGATACCTCTTGTTTATTGTGCTTGGCCATAAACAGTACTATCTCATTGGCTTCTTCTTCTCTGTCATTGTCTTCATCGGATGATGAGCTATATTCTTTAGAGGGAAAGTTCCTTTTGAATCCTTTCTTCTTGCCTTTCTTTTTGAATTTCTTAAAGCCTTTCTTTCCTTTTGAGTTTCCATCACTTCTATTTGGAAATTTTGCTGCGAAATGCCCAACCTCACCACAACCGAAACATATCAATGGAAGTTTACCTTTGAATTTTCCCTTAACAATTTTTAGTTTTCTCGTAAACTAAGCATATTATCCATCTAAAAAACCTTCTTCATCATCTTCCTTTTCTTCACAGTTGCAGGTCCTTTCCTTTGAAGGTTGTTTGTCCTTATTGATTTTCTTAGATGCAGCGAACACAATTTCTAGATGAGAAGTACCCTCTTCTTCATCAACTCTCATTTCATATGTTATCAAAACTCCATGTATTTCCTGTTTACTGATTTTGTACTCTAAGACCGATACCTTTGGGTTGAATCTTTCTCGTAACATTCTAAGAGTCTTTCGTATAATAGTCTTCTCATCAACAGGCTCTCCCAATCCTTCAAGATTGTTGGTTATTTCATCAACGTGTTGGAAGTATGGAACAATGTTGTCATCTTCTTTCATTCTAAGCTTCTAAAATTTTTCTTTGTAGATTTGAAGCTTTGCTTCTTTCACATTTGAGTCACCTACATATATATTCTCCAGCTTTTCCCATACATTCTTGGTGGTCTTACAACCCAACACCTTATGATAAGAAAATTCAATAAGTCCACTGATAATAATATTCTTTGCTTTTGCATCATTTACCAAATTCTTCTTACCTTGTTCATTTGAAGTTGGTGTAAACCATTTTGAACAATGTCCCATGCTTCGTAACCTTAGGCCAAGAGATAGACCTCCATTCTTCCTTTCCAGAGTGCATAATTATCTTCATTGAATAGAGGTACACCATTCTTGGTATGCTCCATGACCTCACTCTGGGTATTAAACTGTTATTGAAGGAACCAAGCTCTGATACCAATTTTTGGAAAATACTAAGAGGGGGGGGGGGGGTGAATCAGTATTCCTTAGCAATTATCACTTTTAAATCTTTTCAGAGAATTAGTTAATCTTCAATTATCATTAATGTTTATGTAGTAACAACAGTGAATAAAAGAACACAGGAGGGACAAAGTTTTAGGTGGAAAACCCCCTCTCAGTAAAAAACCACTGAATGCTTTTCTAATAATTCTTTAATCTTCAAATCCAATTGAAAAGAAAGATCCAACTTCCTAGAATCCAGAAAAATATTCTTCTCCATCTCCGACTGGATGGATGCTCCAACACCCGTGATTCTTCAGTAGTCGGTAGAACAGATGACCCAACACCAAATGGGCTGCAACTCACCCTACAACCACCCTACCACCTTGAATTTTTCACAAGCTTGAACTTGTTAGTGACTTCATGCATCAGCCTAGCACCAACGTACCACCCTATAGAATAATAAAAGAAGAATCGACTCCCATACAAGGGAAAATGGTCTAATTTACAATGATATAGAATGATGTAGAAGAAGAAGACATACTAGACCATAACCCCAACTATGACACAACCACCTAATGATGATCCTAGACCTATCAACACTTCCTCTTCAACTCTTGGAAGATATACACTTGTACAACTTTTACAAGTATGCTTTTATAATGATTTTGTACAATGATACTTTTACAATGTCTGTATGTAGCACTGTTGACTTGAAGACTTCATGTGGTAAACTTCTTGTTGTTGTTCTACACCTTCATTTCTGCTCTTGTCATGCTACCCTTTCTTATTCTTCAGAACATTAGATTATGCATTGAGTCTTCTCTTGATGAATATATAATACCTGCAAAAAGTCTTTAAGGAAATACCCATGACATGATAATAGCAAAACTTACCTCATCCTGTAGAGCATATGTTAGTGCTAAACAAAAACAACAAATTAGAATACAAATAACCTAATGCAATTAAGAGATGAACATGCATATACAAAATATACTTACCTGTAGCTTACCTCTGCTGCATCATTTTGCTACACCTTACTCTTTGCTGCCCTAGAAAGTCTGGTCCTTTGTACCCCTTGACAACACTTGATCATGTTTTGCTTACCTTCTAGGAGCATGATATTTAATATGATGTATCTCTGTGATTTTAGATCCCCAACATGTGATCTTCGATCCTATAGAAGCCCTCTGAGTCTTATTTCTAATGCCATAGGTCTGACCCGATTTGGACTCTTCAAGTCATAGTTATGCCCAATCTCTCACAATGACATAATTATGGACTAGTTCAGTAGAGGGAACTTGTATGATGTTCCACGTGTTATTTTTTCCTCCTTCGGCTCTAAAATTGATACAAAAAAAACTAAAGTCCATGCACTATCCACCACGTTTTACAAAATTCCAATCCTCTTCTCGGAGAGAGAGTTATGACGATTTTCCCAAGGTAACTTCTTCGACATGAAATTTGGCAGCCTGCAAAAACCATAACTTCCATAGATCATATCTCTGAATATATAACGCACCAATATCTGAAATTCGGTCATGATTTTCATCGGGATTGAAAATCAAATGGGGTTTAATCTCATAATCTAAGACTTTGCAGAAATCAAGTTATAGAGAAAATTCCACAATCACTTCATTTAGATGATATATGACATTTCTTTTTGTTGAGTTGAGAGGGGCTTCTATAGAGAATGTTGGAGGGATTTTATGAGCTTAAAAATTTACAAATTAATAACTATTCAATGACCAAAAGAAATTATGAGTGCCATGCAACAACCCCATAGCGTTTTATCCCACTAACTGGGGTTACTAACTTCAAACATGAATATCTCTCAAATTGCGAAGAATTACTTGGCGTGCCATATATCAACGGAAACATCTCAACGATTAGAATCTATCTATAAGACCCTTCTTTAAAAATAGAGTATGTTTTCATGTCAAAATTCCCTTGCAAGATCAGTGTAGCCCCTGGTGCTGCTTGGGTTGACATCAATGACAACCTTAGATCATCCTTAGATATAGGGGAGGTTATAATAAAAAATAGTCTTATAAGATAGTCCCTAGTTATTGTTGATAACTTCATAGGGGATTTAAGACTAACTAATACTCAGTATGATATTATCCAGTTCTCTGCATAAAGAATTGAATATATGAAGCAATACATAATGAAATAAGCACTTTAAAGACTTACAAGAAGACAAAACTATAGTAGGAAAATTCAGAATTCTTTCATTAGATTTGCAATTCTCCAACTCAGTTACAATTCCATTCTCAATGTTCATACAAGGGTTTGGCCCATAATAAATCGAATAAGGAGTTATTTATAGAAAAACTAAATATCTTCTATAGATATTTCTGGCAAAATCTTACAAAAATAGTACAAAATAATAGGAAATTAAAAACTGCTAAGTAGTCGCACTATCTTTTAGGAATCTGTTGATAGCTGGTCCCCAAAAGGTCTTGCCTAGCTGTATATCGGTTGAAGATGAAAATTACTCAATTACTTCGCAGAAGTGATCCCATATTTCTTCACTTGGTATGGTGAGATTCACCAACTTCCTATAAACTTCATCTACTTCTATATCTTTCTCAAAAGTGGGTTTATTTACAAAAAAAAAAAAAAAAATTCATGCTTAATGGTCAAGTCAAAGTCTATTGCTTCCAATGATTGCTTCCCTATAATGTGCTCTTTTATGCCAGAAAAACTTGATTTATCAGTTTCTTTGCTGTAAAGTTACTTGTAGTAATCTTCCAATATAATAATCCTATAATTTGGAGAAAATAACCTTAGAAATCCTCTCTGTTTAAGTAAATTAAACTTGAAGTGAAATCTTTGAACAAAGGTCCTTAATACTTGACATTTTGTTTCAAGTTGTGTCATCAAGTTCTTCTTTCGGAGAACCTTTTTGATCTCCAAAATGGTTTATGTTCTCTCTAAAATTTGTATCTGCTGCAACTCTGTCCTTCTCTTTGGATTAAGAACCCTCATCATATCAGTAGCCTCACTAGGTTTATCTTTAAGCAACTATTTCAATTCATCAATGGATACTTGACATTTGTTGATGAATTCCTCGTGCTTGAAAAAAATTTGAATGGATGGCCATATTTCAGGTTATGGCTTGACTAATATCTGACCAAATTCTTTCCCTGGCTTGGGCCAAGGACTCTTGCATTAGTGACTAACTTTGCAATTCTTTGATCCTTCTTTCAGCTTGTGTTTTCAACACCTCCTCAACATACAAACTGTGATTTTTTTATTTTATGTGCTTCCAAAGTCTGAAATTTCTTATGGATCCTCTCATTCTCTTTCTTTTGATGAATGAGTTCCTGTGAAAGTTTGTTCAAATCCTCTGTTGTCAATGTAGATTCCGTTGTTGCTGATGAAGATGTAATAGGAATAGTTATGATGGGGGTTATAGATAATTGAGTAAAATTCACTTTTTCTTTCAGCAACTTCTCAATTTGTTCCTCCATGGTTTTAATCTATACATTTTTCTCAATTATCAGTTTGAGAATTTCTTCCGTATGTTGTTCAAACTCTGTTATTTCCTTAGTTTTGGGGTCCTCTGTAGAAGTCATTTTAAACTATTTTCTCAATGATGTAATATATGTGTTCTTTCTTCTGATTATATATTCTACTATGTTTACATCAATAAGGTCATATCCTATTTTAATGACTAACTCGTCCTATGACTTAACCCTATTATCCTTCACCAGAGATGATATTTTCTCAATTTTCAATTGAGACTTGACATTTGATAGAACAGTTTAAGCTTAGAAAGTTTCATAGCAGTGTTGGTCATGGTTGAGAAAAACATCTCACCAGAATGCCTATGCATGTCCATTTGGTCAATTGGATGAATCTGATTGGCATCAAATGAGAATATAATTTTCTTATAATCAATAGAACCCTTGGGAAAAGGTACTTGAGCCTACAGAAATGCCATCTGCATTATTCCATTCTCACTGTCAAATTTTGTCAGTAACCTATGTTGTGAAGTGGGAGTCTATTTCCATAATTGTGCATAGACATTAGCAATTAAAGCTTCATTCTTTTGCCTGATCTCAAGAAAGTTAGTGAAAACATTTGAATCCTCTGTTTCACTTGGACCAATAGAGTGAGTAATTTCTAGCAAATTTTGTGAAGTGGAAGAGGAAGGAGTAGTAATTACATGCTCCTTAGTGCCTATGGACACCTGTGAATCATCCAAATTGATGACCAGTAGGCTCCTTTTGAACTTGATTTGTAGTAATAGTAGTGGATTTTTATTCAATCCTTGGTTTCTTATGGTAGTGGATGAACTCCTTTTCTACCATTGATGATGATGATGATCCTTCACTAGGCCTTTTGTTTATCTTAGTTTGAGAAACTAGAGTTTGATGAGTAGAAGGAGGTAAGACTTGTTCCTCTACTTCTTCAAGAGTATTCTCTTCCCACTATTCCTGATCTCTAAATTTCTCAATTTCAGGCCTAGGTGTGTGATTATAGGGAGTAGTATTAAGCTCAACCCTTAAATATGAAATAATACTAAATGGATCGTAGGACCAAGTGAAGCTGGGTTGAAACACCATCTGTTTGAATATAGAGCCAACTAACCTAGCGTTGTAAATGAATGACCCAACCTGTGATCTAAGCTTAAACTGTGATTTTCTCTTTCCTGACATGACATGTAACTCATCCATATTCATCATTTGACTGATATATTCCAAAGAGAAAATTCTCATTGGAACATACTTTGGCAACTTGTATGGATCCAATTCACACCCATATACTCTGATATCTGCGTAGTTCTAGTAGAGATACTAGTCTCTTGTTCTGACTTGATCACTAAGGTGAAAGATCCTCTTGATTTCCAGACCGGTTCTTGGTTCACTTTGACTGCTAAAGAGTTGTTATATTGGCTGAATGAAAAATTCTATGAAATTTGCAAATTTGAACTCACTTGAGTTCTTTATGATCAACGAGATCCAATGAATAAGTGATTGATCATCCGGGTGATCATCCTTCTTGTGTAAAACAATGGGTAATTTGTCTCCATGATGAAAAATAAACATGTGAAATAAGACAAAAGAGTATTTGAATACTCCTTTAGTTGTAATATTCATAAGCTGCTCATGCATAGCATCAACCAAAAATTGACTATATTTATACATTAAGGTAGGTTTGTTTTCCTTTGAAAATATAGACAAATATCCTAAGATAGCCTCGTCTACCCATTGATCTGATGGGTAGCCTAATAAGTAGGAAATGAGGGAAATAATTTGCATGGCTCTCTTTCGAAACACGGATGCTGAGTAAGGAGGATTTTGCTTGGAAAGCTCAGCATCTTCAAGGAGAAAAATCTCAAAGATCTGAGTTCTCATAGGGAATGCAAGTTTATGATATAGGTCAATCAGAGTTGCAGCGGAGAAAAGGTTGAGGGAATCACTCTCAGGTATCAAAAGCATTTTGTTTATTGTTTTAGTAGTGATGGTTATCAGAATGTCACCATTCTGAGCCACTCCTATTCTCTGCAAGTGATTATACTTATATTGACACCAAATACTCAAATAAGGGAATGGATGAGCTTGGGGAAACATGTATAGAGGAAGGTTTGATTCCCAAAGGTTTATTTCATCCTCTGAATCAAGGTATGTTTGTCTGAGCTAGTTGTGCAGTTCAAGCATCTCAAATTAACACTCAGTATCTATGATTTTGAATTATTGGTCGGTTAATGGCATATGGTCAAGGTCAAGTGGATCAAGAGTTTGCGGGTTTTCCCGTGCTGAAGAAAAACCAATGAAATATTTTTCCTTCTTCCTAGGAGCCGTAATATTTGATAGAAATGGTCATATGATAAAACAACAAAGATATATTGAGAGATGATTCAGGTTGCAGAGTTGGCTCAATAAAAAATGTGCAGGAAAAATGAATAATTCAGAAGTAGTGGAATAGTAATAAAAGTAGTAGTATTGGGGACAATGAACATTTATAGGAAAATTTAAGCTACCGTTAGAGCAGAAGTCGTTAATAATGGGATAATCAGCAAATTAGTGACTTAACGGGAAAGGATTGTAGCAACAAATAAGTATTTACAGTGGAACGTTTAAAACATTTATTCAGCAATGGATAGCGGGAACGGTTATCGAGAATGGCTATGAAAATAGTGGTGGACACGTGGCATGGAAATATTGGATGAAGGTGGAGTGGAAGGATCAGATGTTGAGCTGGTATGAGAAGAGGCGGGAAAAGGAATAACGATTTCTGAGGGGGGTATAGTGGTAAGTAGTTTACAGTAGGGGGGTGTGAAAGCTTGAGAGGGCGACATGTAGGTTGCGGGCCCACATGGGCGGAAACCACTTTTTGCACGCCTCCTCACCATTAACTCATTTTGTAGCTGGGGGCTGCGAAGCATTTCCCCACTGTTGATCTGGGTGGGAAAAGCTTGAACCATTGATTTGAGTTCATTCATTAGCACTTGCCGACCACCAATCATGGCATTAACCACCATGGTAAACTCTTGTGGTCACGAGAGTTCTGATTGGCCAATTCTTTATAAAAGTGACACAAAATTTGTCCGCACATACCAGACTCTCTCGGAGGGTCAAAAAGTTCTATATTTTCATGTCCAGGATGTCCTATTCTGCCACCTAGGACACCTCTCTATTCCTTTAAGCGAGCGTGCCAAGATGATTCTGTAAGCACTCTACAGTCGGTCCACTAGGCATTTCAGGGTTGAGAAAATGGTGGCACTACTACAGAGGTATTTCTATTGGCCGAATCTTTGACAGGATATCGGGAAGTACATCAGATCTTACACTGCCTACACCATTGCCAAACCAACTATCAAGAATAAAGACCTATATACTCCGCTACCTACCCCTAGTCGACCTTGGGAATCCATCTCCATGGATTACATGTTGGGCCTTCCTTATACTAAGCATGACAACGACTATGTTTTTGTGGTCGTCGACATATTATTGAAGATGGCCATTATGGTGGCCTGCCAGAAGAATATCATAGTGGAAGACACTGCTAAACTCTTCTTTGAACGAGTGTGGCTACAGTTTTGGATCCCACATTCTATCATCTTAGATCCAGAAAACATTTTCCTAAGTACATTTTCGTCCAGTCTCTGGTCAATGCTGGACACCAATCTCATTAATTCAATAACTTCCATCCCCAAACTAAGAGCCAGCCAAAGGTTGTCAATAGGATGATCATACACATTCTGTGCATGTACAACTCAAAGCATCAATGCAGATGGGATGAGATCCTCCCCTATGTCCAACATAGTTATAATTGGGCTCTCCATAGCTTGACTGGACACAACCCTTTTAATATGGGTTTGGGATTCCAGCCACTATGTCCCATTGATGTGGCCATGCCATTTGTAGCTACTCTGGAAAATTCGGCTCATGTACAATTTGAAACCGATAAGGAAAACAAATTCATTGAGCACATCCAACATATCTACTAGCAGGTTCAGGACATTCAGGAGAAATCAAGTACCAAGTATAAGCAGCGACATGATCAACATCGGGTATCACACAAGTTTCAGGTGGGCGACAAAGTCTGGTTGCATTTGAAAAAGGAACGCCTTAACAGAGCTTATCGGAAACTCAAACCACTCCGATATAGTCCTTACACCATTACCAAGGTTGTGGGAGACAATGCATATAGCTAAGAATTCCCCCATTCCTCGGCCTACACCTAGTGTTCAATGTGGACCACCTTCAACCATACTTCCCACCACTGCTAGATGCATCAGACATTGCAGAACAACTCACACCTACAGAGTTAAATTCAGATTGCATGGAACAAGCCAAAACTGATCGGATCATGGAAACACATATCAAGAACATCCAACAACAAAGGATCAAACTATATCAAGTTGTCAAAGCAGGCCAACTCCTTCACCAGTGCAAGTGGCTCACTAAGGACCAAGTTCAGCAAAAGTTTCCTCATCTCATGGAGGAAGTCAATGCGATGGGGACCATTGCTTCCTAACAGGTGGGGAATGATCCAGGTGGATATTGGTGTCAAACTGCCTATTCCACTTGGACCCCCACCATTGTTTCTTTCATTTTTTTAGTTTCCTTAATTGTAGAATAATTTAGTATTTTTGGCAATTTTTCGGGTTGTGAACTTCCGGAGCTACTTTGAGGCCCTAAACGATGTTTTTTTGGAAAATTGGGTGCAACATGGGTTGTTGTTTAATGTCACCCACACAAAAGTTGTATTCCTCGAATACATATTTCTAACAAGGTATTCTACATATCAAACAAAGATCATATGCCAAAGTTACAACCTGGGGAAGTTAATGTACCAATTCACCCAAACGAGGCCCATAGTTTGTTGCTTCATCTCCTAGGGTTCGGTTTTTGGATGTTTATGGTTTTCCATTGTTTCTCAATAACAAACAGGCCTTGGAGCCTCATTGTAACATAGATTAGAGGCATGTAGCCACCACATCTCTTCTCAAAGATTAGCTACCATCGCTCGAGCTAGTCTTATTTCCATTCTGTTTGTAAGCATATTTCAGTATTTGATTTTAATGAAATGAAGTGTTATTTATACGACATCTTTGTATTTATGGTTATATCTATAATTTGTTGTGTTCCTGTTTAAATCTCGATCAGTGGTATCAGAGCGGTCTGCTCTTTCTCTGTTTTTCTTTGAATGTCCCCAACTAGGTCGGGATGTAAGGAGTTAGGGCTTGAAACGGTCGAACCTTTGGAAGCTCAGCCTTGCAAATCCCAACGGCCTCCCATGGTGGATGAAAAGAAATACGAGGGGGTAGGAGATCCTATCAAAATCTTGCTCGAAGAAACCCTCGAGCGACAAAGGAATGTGATGTGTTGGGACTCAGAATTGACCAATTTTGACCTTATATTTTTGCCATAATATTATCCTTTTTCAGTCATAGGTTGAAAGCTTTTGATTGTATAATGACTTAATCACCCCAAGGTACGAAGTAACTCTCCACATATCTATATGTTTAACTGTTCATTGCATATTCATGAATATCTTTATATTTATCTGTGGAAAAGTCAATTAAGTTGCCAAATAATTGATGGGTTGTTTAAAGACTGCATGGATTATAATTATAGTTGTTGAAACACCAGAAACAACAACTACGCAGTTTCTGCAACACCAGGAGCAGCAACTACGCAATTGCCACAGCCAGCAACGGAAACCATCTAAAAGAAGGAGAACGTTATTTTTGCAACAACTGGAAATAACAAATGGAAACTATCCGGAGATTGCCAGAATTCCACGATGACGTGGCATAATCAGCAATACCCAAAAGAGCAAAACACAGTTACGATTTCTCAAGTATCAGGAACACTACGGGTTTTCTAAAATCAGCAACCATGGGGAAACGGCGAAGGATAATACAAGGATCCCAAGAGCACGGGCAAAGTTCAGGCACCAGCTGTGTAACAAAAATAAAATTAAGAAAGAATACACTGTTGCAATGTTATAACAACATTTTGTAATTCTTATTTTTGGCTAACTGAATGAACCGTGATAATATATTGTAATAGATGTCTCCTCCATAAAGAGGAGACATCTACATTAGAGAGATGATGATAATTGTGTAAGGGGAATTTTAAATATGAACAACAAAGTCTGAACTCTTATTGTACTAAATCTTTTGGCAGATGAATAGAAGATTGCTCTGAGTCTCTAATCCAACAGCTGTGTTCTGGGGAATCTTGTGAGAGGGACTGGGCCCACCTTCCTCACAAGATTCACCCATTTACTTTTCTGTCAAGTGTGTAAGTGTGTTTGGTGATTTCTTTATGTTGGTACTCTGTTTTGGATTCTGCAAGCATTACCTTTGGTAGTTTCCCTTTTGCTGGCACTCTGTTTCGTTAATCGTTTGAAGATGTACTTCACCGGTGAATTAGACTTTCAGTGTGTATTAGCAATCTGGTTACAGGGGCAGGTGTTGAACGTCCTTGTTTGGAGGATAGGGTCCTGATCCTCTGATAACAGAGCATCAAAGCAAGCCAACTCATTCACTAGTGCAAGTGGCTCACTAAGGACCAAGTTTAGCAAAAGTTTCCTCATCTCATGGAGGAACTCAATACGATGGGGACCATTGCTTCTTAATGGGTGGGGAACGATCCAGGTGGATATTGGTGACCAACCGCCTATTCCACTTGGACACCCACCATTGTTTCTTTCATTTTTTTAGTTTCCTTAATTGTAGAACAATTTAGTATTTTTCTGCAATTTTTCGGGTTGTTAAAATTCAAAGCTATTTTGAGGCCCTAAACGATGCTTTTTTCGAAAATTGGGTGCAACATGGGTTGTTGTTTAATGTTACCCACTCAAAAGTTGTATTCCTCGAATAAATATTTCTAACGAGGTATTGTGCATATCAAACAAAGATCATATGTCAAAGTTACAACCTGGGGAAGTTGATGTACCAATTCACCCAAACGAGGCCCATAGTTTGTTGCTTCATCTCCTAGGGTTAGGTTTTCAGATGTTTATGGTTTTCCATTGTTTATCAATAATAAAAAGGCCTTGGAGCCTCATTGTAACATAGTTCAGAGGCATGTAGCCACCACATCTCTTCTCAAAGATAAGCTACCATCGCCTGAGCTAGTCTTATTTCCATTCTGTTTGTAAGCATATTTCAGTATTTGATTTTAATGAAATGAAGTGTTATTTACACTGCATCTTTGTATTTATGGTTATATCTGTAATTTGTTGTATTACTGTTTAAATATTGATCAGTGGTATCAGAGTGGTCTGCTCTTTCTCTGTTTTTCTTTGCATGTCCCCAACTAGGTCGGGATGTAAGGAGTTAGGGCTTGAACTGGTCGAACCTTTGGAAGCTCAGCCTTGCAAATCCCAATGGCCTCCCATGGTGGATGAAAAGAAATACGAGGGGGCAGGAGATCCTATCAAAATCTTGCTCGAAGAATCCCTCGGGCGACAAAGGAATGCGATGATGGATAACTTTTCCCAGATCCTTCAACGACTATCCAAGGGTGACACATCTACTTTTGGTAGCTACTCTGTAAGTGCCACACCCTTTAAGGTACAAGTTAACATTGACATTCCCATATTTGACGATTAGATAGATGCAGACACTGCAGATAAATGGTTAAATATACTACAAGGATATTCTTTTGTTTATGATTTTTCCAGCGGGGAAAGGATAACTTTTGCACTTCTCAAAGTAGCCCCCATGTCAAGGACTGGTGGGAAGCCTAATGTGAGTAGAAGGATGAAAATATGAACTCATTATTTTCATCCGCACCCACTTGGAACTCATTCTAGGATGCCATTAAGGAGTAGTACTACTCTATCAGGAGCTATGAGGATAAATACAGAAAGTGGACAACACTGTGACAGGGAAGGGACCAAGATGTGCCAGAGTTTACCAATGTTTTTCATACCCTTTGCACAAAGTTGGATATCAAGGATTCTAAGAAGCATTTGGTTCTCAAGTACCAAGACTGCCTACACAGGTACGACGAGATGGAGTTCCTGGACATCTCCTCGCTCGAAACGACATACCGATATGCCATCAAGATCGAGCAAAAGTTTAAATGGAAGAAGCGATACTTTTGATCTACGAATCTAAAGTAAGGGAAACATGCCAACTCCAAAAAAAAGGAAAAATCCAAGGTGGGGTGGCCGAGGACAACCTGGAAAAGCCGCAAGTAAAGAACAACACCACGAAGCCAAAGAAGGACATGGGAAAGTGGTTTGAGTTTCATAACAGCTCCACTCACAACACAAGTGAGTGTTGGGCCAAGAATTCACTGTTGGCCGAGCTAAAGGCTTCAGAATAAGATGCATGTTCCTACTCTAAGTCAGAACTCGACAAGGGGAATGACGAAGGGAATCAGATTATCGATGCGGAGCCCAATGCCACCATTTCCACCACAAAGATCCAAAAGGAGAAACCCAAAGATCGAGAGGAGGAGGAGTGCCTCTTCCACTCCCAGATGTTGGTAAAGAGTTCCTGGCTACAGTGAATTTTCGACAGTGGGAGCCAAAATAACCTCATTTTAGTAGAGGTCATGAAGCTGATGGGGTTACCGAGCATAGCACATCCACAACCGTACACCATCGGGTGGCTTCACTAAGGACGGGATCTTCACATGAGCCAGTAGTGCCGCCGTCCATACAACATCAAGCCCTTGACCGATAAGGTATTATGTGACGTTGCTCCCCTTGATGTTTTTGATGTATTATTAGGCCAACCATACTTATGGAAGTGACATGTTGTGTATGAGTCAAGGCCTCGTGTTGGTATTATTACTTTAGGAAATAAGTTGTATAGGATACTTGAGGTAGCACCATATATCACCATCTCATTGGTTACTGCAAAACAATGTTGTAAGCTCATTTCCAAAACCGAGAAATTAATTTTCCTGATGATACGCCCTAAGGGAAAGAAGAAGATGATGCCCACAACCTCAAGACAGGGCCCCTACGCACGACAAAATTAGATGGACAAGGTCGTGGAGGAGTACAAGGACATCTTCACCTCCTGCACAGGGGTGCCTCTACACTATGAGGTCAACCACTCCATCTATTTGACCTCAGGTGTTACGCTACCCAATGGACCCATCTATCAGCGCTCCTTTCTAGAGAACGGAGAAATCAACAAGTATATTTAGGAGCTACTGTAGAAAGGTCACATCTGGCCGAGTTCATCGCCCTATGGGAGCCTGATGGTGTTGGTACAGAAGAAGGACGAGACTTGGAGACTCTGTATTGACCATCAAGAACTTAACAATATCGACTGGAAATCAAGATATCACCAGGTACTGATCGAACCCTCCGAAGTGTGGAAGACTGTCTCCAAAGGCAAGGACGACCTTTTCAAATGTTTGGCTATGCCTTTTGGGTTGACAAGTGCTCCTGCAAACATCATGAGGCTGATGGATGACATCTTTCGGCCATTCACCAACTCATTTTAAGTGGTATACTTGGATGAGATCTTGATATTTATCTAGAGTTCGAAAGACCACCTCTGTCACATCCAACAGGTTCTCAAAACACTACAAGAACACAAGATATGTGCTAATTTGGAGAAATGCACTTTTGGCATGACCCAGGTTTAGTATCTGGGATACATTATTGATGAATGGGGGGTGCATGTGGATCCAACCAAGATCCTAGTCACTCGGGATTGGCTAGCTCCAACCACTCTAATAAAACTCTGCAGCTTTCTGGGTCTTGCCAATTTCTACTGCAGGTTCATGTTGGGATTCTGTCATATCACTTGGCCCTTCAGTAAAGTCACTGAGGGAGGAGCGAAAGAAAAATTATTTTGGTCTGAATCTTAATAGAAGGCATTCGCAGAGTTGAAATATCACCTCTGCTATGTACCAGTGCTCCAATTACCAGACTTGCAACAACCATTTGAGATCGAGGAAGATGTCTCTAACTATGCTATTGGGGCAGTCCTTACTCAACAAGAACATCCAATGGCATATCACAATGAGACACTTTCAGACACAGTTTGGAATTATCCCACTTATGACAAAAAGATGTATTCCATTGTGTAGGCATGCCGAAAATGGAAGCATTACATTTTGGTGAAGGAAATAGTCATCCACACAGACCACCAACACCTGCAGTTCATACAGATGTAAGGGAAGTTGCAAAATATTTCCATCAGAAGTGGTCCACATACCTGCTACAGTTCCATTTGAATATCAAGTATAAGAAGGGAAACACCAATAATGTTGTAGATTGCCTCAGCCAACCACCGATCATGGTGTTAACGACCATGCTCAACTCTTGTGGGCACGAGACTTCTGATTGGCCAATTATCTAGAAAAGTAACCCAGAATTCGTCCACGCATATCAGACGCACTTGGAGGGTCAGCAAGTTCTAGATTTTCATCTCCAGGTTGCCCTATTATGCCATTTGGGACACCTTTGTGTTCCTCCAAGCGGGCTTGCCAACATGATTTGGGAAGCACACTATAGTCAGAACACTGGGCATTTCGCAGTTGAGAAAATGGTGAAAGTACTACAGAAGTATTCCTATTGGCCGAATCTTCAACAGGATGTCGAGAAGTACATCATATCCCACACTGCTTGCACCATTGCTAAACAAACCATAAAGAAGCAAGGCCTCGAGACTATACTGCCTACCCCTAGTCGACCTTGGGAATCCATATCCATGGATTACATGTCCGGCCTTCCTTCTACTAAGCATGGAAATGACTGTGTTTTTGTGGTTATCGACAGATTCACAAAGATGGAAATTATGGAAACCTGCAAGAAGAATATCACAACAGAAGCCACTGCCAAACTCTTCTTTGAACGATTGTGGGTACAGTTTGGAATGCCACAGTCTATCATCTTAGATCAGGACAATAGGTTCCTTAGTACATTTTGTTGCAGTCTCTGGTCGATGTTGAACACCAAGGTCACTAACTCCACAACTTTCCATCCCCAAACTGATGGCCAGACAGAGGTCGTCAATAGGATTATGGTACACATTCTACACATGTACAATTCAAAGCATCCATGCACATGGGATGAGAACCTCCCCTACATCCAGCACAACTATAACCAGGCTCTCAACAGCTCGACTGACCAGAACCCTTTTCAGGTGGGCTTGGGATTCTAGACGTTATGTCCCATTGATGTGGCCATGCCATTTGCAGCCACTTCGACAGATTCAGCTCACGTCTAGTCTGAAACTGATAAGGAAAACAAATTCATTCAACACATCTAACATATCTACCAGGAGGTTCATGATATTCTGCAGAAATCGAATGGCAAGTGCAAGTAGCGACATGACCAACATTGGGTTCCACACAAGTTTCAGGTGGGTGACAAAGTTTAGTTGCATTTGCAAAAGGAACGCCTTATGGGAACCTACCAGAAACTCAGACCACTCTGATATGGTCCTTACACCATTACCAAGGCTATGGGAGACAATGCATTTGAGCTCAACATTCCCCCATTCATTGGCTTCCACTTAGTGTTCCATGCGACCGCCTTTGACCATACTTACCACCATTGCTAAAGACATCAAACATTGCATAAAAGCTCACACCTAGAAGGTTAAATTCATATTGCAAATTTGAACTGAGTTGAGTTCTACCTGATCAATGAGGTCTAACGAATAACTGATTGATCTTCTTGCTGCTCATCATGCTTGTGTAAAAAAATGGGTAATTTGTCTCCCTGCTGAAAAAAAACATGTGAAATAAGACAAAAGAGTATTTGAATACTCCTTCAGTTGTAATATTCATAAGCTGCTCATGCATAGCATCAACCAAAAATTGATTGTAGTTATACATGAAGGTAGGCTTGTTTTCCTTTGAAAACGTAGACAAATATCCTAAGATAGCCTCATCTACCCATTGATCTCATGGGTAACCTACCACGCAGGAAATGAGGGAAATAATTTGCTTGGCTCTCTTTAGAAACATGGATGCTGAGTAAGGAGGATTTTTCTTGGGAAGGTCAGCGTTTTTAGGGAGAAAAATCTCAAAGATCTGAGCTCTTTAAGGGAATGTAAGTTTATGATATAGGTCAATCAGAGCTGCAGGGGAGAAAAATCTAAGGGAATCACTCTCAGGTATCAAAAGCATTTTTTTATGGCTTTAGCAGTGATGGTTATCAGAATATCACCATTCTAAGCCACTACTGTTCTTTGCAAGGGATTATACTTAGATTGACACCAAATAACCAAATCAGGGAAAGAATGCACTTTGGGAAACATGTACATAGGAAGGTATGATTCCCATAGGATTATTTCATCCTCTGAATCAAGTTATGTTTGTCTGAGCCAGTTGTGCAATTCAAGCATGTCAAATTCACAATCGGTATCTATAATTTTGAAGTATTGGTTGGTTAATGGGATATGGTCTAGGTCAAGAGAATCAGGAGTTTGTGGGTTTTCCTATGTTGAAGAAGAACCAGTGGAAGGGTTTTCCTTCTTCCTAGGAGCCATAATGTTTAACAGAAATGGCAATATGATAAAACAACAAAGATAGCTTGAACAATGATTCAAGTTGCATAGTTGGCTCAATAGAAAATGTGTAGGAAAATTGAATAATTTAGAAGTATCATAATAGTAAGAAAAGCAGTTGTAATGGGGACAATGAGTATTTATAGGAAAATTTAAGCTCTTGTTACAGTAGAAGTCGTTAATAACGGGCTAATCAACAAATTAATGACTTAACGGGAAAGGATTGTAGCAATAGATAAGTATTTACAGTGGAACAATTAAAACATTTATTCAACAATGGAATAGGAATTTATTCGACAATGGATAGCAGCAATGGTGATCAGGAACGATTATGAAAATAGTGGCAGACACGTGGCACAAAATATTGGATGAAGGTGGTGCAAAAGGATCATATGCCGAGGTGGTATCAGAAGAGGTGGGACTGGGAATAGCAGATTTCGGAAGGGGGGATAGCAGTAAGTAGTTTAGAGCGCAAGGGGGGGGAGGGTGGCGCAAAATGTTGAGAGGCAAATAGGTAGGCGGGGGGCCTGCATGGGCATAAAACATTTTTTGTAGCCCCACTCACCATTAAATCGTTCCATAGCTGGGGGGTGTGAAGCATTTCTCCACTATTGATCTGGGCAGGAAATGCTTCAACTGTTGATTTGAGTTCATCCATTAACATTTTCCGATAAGCATTTTTTCGTATATGAGCTTGATTAAAAAAATTTACATATAACCCTTTTCAATCATTAATTACCACTTAAACAGGGTAATTGACAATAATAAGAATTAATACAATCACTAATAAAATAATCAACCATTCTAAACCTAATCTATATGATTTTAGGCCACTTTTTAAGCATATTAGGCCTTTTATTTGTCCTAATCTAATCTAATTTAAAAATCTCAAACAAGATCAAACTTCTTGATTGAATTAATTCTCAAGACTATAACAAAAATTTAAACGATCTAATCAATATTAAATAGTTTGATTCAGATAAGAAGAAAGGGCTATGCCATAAAAACAAACTGCACACAGGCCTTTATTATTACAAATGGCATTTTTCATGAAGTGCCACTTTAAACATGCACACTTATTCAAATATTTTTGACTTTATTTTGATGGGGTTCTATTTCATCTCTTTTGATTTTTCTATTTCTTCATATTTCATTTTTTTCTTTATTTTTTTATACCCTCTTTTATAAAATAACAACAAACTTACCAAAAATAAATTATGTTACAACATTGGCTCCAAATGGGGACTGATTCCTCCTACAGTAGGCAGAGAACTTACAAATCCATGTTCCTTCTCCTTGGGCTAATGTCATCTTTTGTAGAAACAAATACACATTGCATGTAAAATAAAATTCTCCACTATAATACAATGTGAATGAATGGAAACCTCCCAATACTGAATATAGTGATTCAATTACTTCCCATTGACAGGAAATGAGGAATACAGTGTTATTACCCTTGAATTCAGCAATACTAAAAGGTCCCAACCAAACATTTTCAAACTTTCCATGTTTTCTTTTGTCTTCTCTCATAGAATCCCATCTCAGTACCAAATCATCTTGCCTGAAATCTCTTTCCCTGGATTTCCTATCAAACAAGCTTTTCATTTTACTTTGATATTTCTTGAGCTTGCATTGTACTTCATCTCCATCCTCATTCAATTCTATGATCTAATTTATTCTTTGAGAGAAGCCATCAGCTTCTTCATTTCACTCTTGCAAAAACATTAAAGCAGGGAAAGCTATATGTGTGGGAAATATTGCCTCTTTTCCATAAACAAGATGAAGAAGGGATTTATGTATTGCGCTTTTGGGTGGAATCATGTTGGCCCAAAGAGCATAAATAAGATGAATATCCCAACTCCTTTTATGATCCTTTTATATTTTCCTTATTACTTTCACCAAGATTTTATTTGAGGACTTTACCAGTCCATTTCACTATGTATAATATAGTGTAGAATGATGCAACAACATCTGATATTTCTCACATAACTCAATCATCTTTGTACTTTTGAATGCTTGTACATTATGTGTCACTATTTGCTAAGGGGATCCAAATCTAGACAATATATATTCTTCAATGAACTTGATCACAATAGTATCAGTTGCATTTATGACAGAATGGCTTCTACCCACTTGGTAAAGTAGTTTGTAGTAGTTAATATCTATCTGTGCTGATTTCTTGATGGAAGATGAATATCACCAATGAAATCCATTCCCCATTGGTAAAATGGTGCTTGGACTAAGACTGGAACCAATGGAAGAGTTGCTAATCTCTACTTTCCAGCAAACATTTGGCACTTTTTAGAACTCCTAACCTTTGCTCTTATCTGTGCAAAAACAATAGGCCAATAAAACCTTGCCCTTAGGATCTTGTATGTTGTGGCCCTCCAGGCATAATGGAATCCATAAATTCTTGTATGAAATTCATCAATGATCCCTTCTATTTCATTATTTGTTAGGAAAAGTTGAAGGATATTAAGAGGATCCTTCCAGTAGAAATTTGCATTCACAATACAATACTTAACAACTTTCAATTTCAGTGTTTTACATTGATTTTTTCTAAATTCAGTTGGACATTCAAATTCTCTAAGAAAGTTCACAATGTCAAAGTTCCAATCTGATAACAATTTTTTTTCATCAATGTGAATCAAAATTGTCTCAGATGAAGTAGAAGGTTCTTATGGATTCTCCTGTGTGGGGATTTAAGAAGGTTCTTTTGGATTCTTCTTAGTTGGGCTCTGATAAGGTTCTTGTGGATTCTTCTTAGTTTGGTTCTCAAAAGGTTCTTGTGGGTTCTCTTGTGTAGGGGTTGCAGAAGGTTCTTATGTATTCTTCTGAGCTAGGATGTCAAAAAAATAATTTATTCCTAATATCTTTCAATTGGATTCAGCAAGGAGCTTGGTGAGGCCTTGACCTTTTATCAGTTTGGTAGTCTTGATGATGAGATCATACACTAAAATTTTAGTTATCCATCTCCCTCTCCTTCAATTAGTGTCAGGCTGAGTTAGAACAGTTTTGACAAAACTATTAGGCACATAGGAAATGATAAACGAGTCAAGGAGATGGACTCTAAAGAATTTCAGAGCTTGAACTAATGAGTAGGCTTGTTTTTCAATGATGTCATACTTGAGCTCAAGATCTCTCATAACCTTGCTAAAAAAGGAAATGGGTTGGTCATCTCCATATTTGTTCCTTTGCAAAAGAACAACAATTAATGTGGTTTTGAGAAGATTTTTCTGGGAAAATCACATCATAATTAATTTGTCGACGCGTTTCGAACCAACAAGTGTGGTTCATCGTCAGGTCAAATTGAAGAACTAGACCATGGCTGTAGGATAAATAAGGAGAGAAGATCATCCAACGACTATATTTCACCAAGAATGGCTACATTTGACTAGGAAATGACTGCATTAGACTAGGTAACCAGACGAGACAAAGGGAAATATAATTAGTTATTCAATTAATTAGTCTGTTTTATTATATTAATTTCTTTTTGATTAAATGGAATTTTTTGTATACAACTGAGTTGATAGTAAACTAAGTACTAAGTAATAAAGTTTTCTTATTTAAATTTTCAAAAAATATTTTGAAAGACTTATTAATATTATTGTATGAAGTAATAAGAAGAAAAAAGAAATGAGTAATGACCTAATTAGTTAGTTAGTTATTTGACTTAATTATTAGTTTAGTAAAAAATTTAACTATATTAGTTATGTAGCAATTTTTTATTAGGATATAAATAAAAGTCAATGAAGAATTATGGAAAAATAATTATTATCAATTAGTTAGTTAAATCGATTTATAATTTTATTTATTTTACAAAATAAAATAATGAATTTAGCCCTTTATTAATATTAATTATTACTATAATATAGATATTAGTTTAAATTAATATATGTATTATTTAATATATATATATATATATATATATATATATATATATATATATATATATATATATATAAGAGATCAGGGTAGGGATTCAACACCTGCTGATGCTCCAACCATCGTCTTTGTTAAGATTAATCGGCCTTTTTTCAATTTCTAAGGCCTCTCTAAATTTACGATGTTGAAAATGATCAACCCTAGCTATGACTTTAGCCTCTTCTAAAGGGTATTAGAATTTTATGTTAGTTAGTTTCGATGTGGTCTCATTATTCAGTAATATTCCTATTAATGAGGCCATTGACATCATTAATTGTATCACGGATCCTGATACTACGTTTTTAGTTAAGATTTGCCTTACCTCTACTTTCATTAGTTTTGAGGGAGAATTTTATGAACAAACCTATGGTGTTGCTATGGGTTCCCCCCTTTCCCCTGTGGTTGCCAATATCTTTATGGAATTCTTTGAATCCAAAGCCTTGTCATCGACACTTTTCCAACCTAAGTTGTGTAAAAGGTTTGTGGATGACACGTGTACAGTTTGGTCTCATGGAAAAGAGAAGTTAGAGTTATTTTTCCATCACCTTAACAATTAGTTAGATTCCATAATGTTCACCATGGAAATTGAGGTTGATGGTAGCCTTCCTTTCCTTGATGTTCTCATTTCAAAAAAAGAGGATGGTTCTTTCTCTCCCAAGTTTTTTGAAATAAAACTCACACAGAGCCATATCTTCATGCAAATTCCCATCATTTCCCAGCCCAAAAACTAGGTGTTCTCAACACCTTATCCACTAGGGCTTTACAAGTTTCTGATGATAATCATATTGATGATGAAAATGGCCCACCTTCTTAATGTCTTTAAAAAGAATGGTTATAAAAAATCCCAAGGTTTGAGAGTTTCCATAATGCGGAAAGAGGACCTAAGAAGAGGATCAATCCCAAGGATCGAATTTATGGGGTTCATATTTCTTTTATTCATGGGACCATGGGCAAAATCACAAAGATCTCGAAGATATATAATATTCCTTATTCCTTCAGACCCCTTCGCACTACTCAAAGTTCTCATCATTCTGTCGAGGACCCGGTTAACCCCAAGGATGTGAAGGGATTTTATATTATTCCTTGTTCATATGGGACTCCTTACATTGGAGAGATTGGTCGATCAATAAATTAGAGGATTTGTGAACATGCTGCGGACATCAAACATGGGAGGTCTCGCTCCTAAGCCTTGGCAGAACATGTAGAAAAGACCAATCATCTCATATGTATAGAAGAGGCTAAAATCATAGCTAGGGTTCACCATTTTCATCATCATAAATTCAGAGAGGCCTTAGAAATTTAAAAAAGGCCCATTAATCTTAACAGAGATGACAGTTGGATCATCAAGAGGTGTTGGATCCCTGCCCTGATCTCTTATATATATATATATATATATATATATATATATATATATATATATATATATATATATATATATATATCTGTGTGTGTGTAGATATATATATATATATATATTAATGTAAATTAATATCTATATAATAGTAATAAAATTAAATAATGTCTTCATTATAATTTTATTAAATTTAATAAAATCTTTATTATATTAAATTAAATAATATCTATATTATAATAATAATTAATATTAATAAAGGGATAAATTCGTTATTTTGTTTTTATAATTATTATTCATTTTTATACATTTTATTTATTTATTTTATTACAACATTTTAACTATGAAAAAAATATAAATAAATAAATAAATAAATAATAATAACAATATTAATAATAATTAAAATCATTTTTAGTTAAAATTAAACAAATTAAAATAAAAAATAGAAAATAAATAACTTAGTCAAACTAACTATTTTTTCTAACGGCTAGTTAGTTGTTCTCTTCATCTTTTTATTTCAATGCATGGATCTGATTCATCATCTTGTCCTAAAGATGAACCACACTGGATGGTTCGAAACGCGTCGACGAAATTGCTCCTATGTGATTTTTTCCAAAAGAATTTGTTAAGATTAATATGGATCACAAAAGTCTAAACTCAGAGATTTTATTTATTTTACTGAAGGTACAACATGTTTAATATGTTTATCTTATTATAATCTTATTTATCTATGATTAGGAAAAAAAGATTATTATTATATTATGTCAAAAATATTTTTAGAACCAAAAAACAACTAATTCTTAATTTTAAGATAGAAAATTTAAGATTAAAATGAATAAATAAATTACAGAATAAAAATCAAAGAGAAGAAATAGAAAAACCAACCAGAGGATGAGGGTGAAAGGACTAGAGATAATAATAATAAAAGGACAAGACAAGGGGGTGGCTAGGATGAAAGGGCAGGGATCCAACAACTACTAATTTCCAGTCGTCATCCCTATTGAGATTGCTCAGACTTTTTTCGATTTCTATGGCTTCCCTAAATTTCTGGTGATGAAAAGGCGCAATCTTAGCAATAACACAGGCTTCCTCAATACATATGTGATGCTTCACCTTTTCCACATGTTCTGCCAGGGTGAAAGACTGGGTCCTCCCATTTCTTATGTTGGTTGAGTCCTCCCATGTCTTATGTGGTTTCAGAAGCAAAGAAAAAAAGACACAGAAAGGTTGGGAGTAATCTGGACTAGCTAAGATGGGAGCTTCTACAATGGCCTTCTTAATCTGATCAAATGCATACCTAGAAGGAAAATTCCATTTGATTTCATGATCCTTTTCCAGCATATCAGTTATTTCCTTAACTATTTATGCATAGTTAGGGATAAATCTTCTTAAAAAATTAATTTTGCTAAGGAAAGCTTGAACTTCCTTCTTGTTCCTTGGTAGTATGAGTACCTGAATTGTTGAGACTCTTTTAGGATCAATGGCTACTCCTTATTTGGAAATGATATGGCCAAGAATTTTTCCTTCTTGAAGTGCAAACAAAAACTTCTTGGGATTAAGAGAAATCCCAAATTTTCTGCACCTGTCAAAAACCTTTCTCGAATGCTTCAAATGCTTTTCATCAGAGTTGGAAAAGACAGTTAAATCATCTAAATAGATAACAACAAATTTATTGATCTTACCTACAAATGCAAGATCCATAAGACGTTGAAATGTTTCTCCAACATTAGTTAACCCAAAAGGCATCTGATTATACATGAATGTGCCCCATGGAGTTGTAAATGCAGTTTTTTCTCTATCTTGTGGACTAACCATAATCTGGTTATATCTGGAGAAACCATATAACATGGAAATTCTTCGGGCTCGTGAAAATTTCTGAAGTAATTGATCTATCTTAGGTAATGGATAATTGTCCTTCATGGAAGATTTATTCAAATTCCTAAAATCTACACATAATCTAATTTCACTATTCTTTTTCCTCACAGGAACTAGATTGTCTACCCAATTTGAATATCTTAATGGAAGTATTATTTTAGCATTTAGTAACTTCTTTAGTTCTTTTACAATTACAGGAAGAAGTACAAGATTAATTCTCCTCAATTTTTGTTTGAAAGGGTTTTCTTCTGGTTTTAATGGAATTTTGTGTTCAATAAGAGATGTACCATAGGTTTTAAATTCATAGTGTGACCAGGAAAAAACATCTTTGTGGTATTTTAGGAGGGCTAAATATTCGTTTTTAGATTCCATTGGCATGGATGCAGAAATTTTAATGTTTTTGATCTCTTCAGAACTTCCAATGTTATAAATTTGAATATTTTCATCATGTGAATCAAAAAGTGTATTTTTGGGAACATCATTATGATCAAAGAGCTTCTCAAGAGGGATTAACCCTTTCAGAATAAAATTTTTTGAGAGTAGGATAATGTTATGATCAACAATTGTAGAATCAAATTGTGGTGTTTGACCTTCAATATCAATTTCAACATTATCGAGTGGTTATTCCTCAATTTGCATGTTTGAAAATCCATCTATGACTTGCAAAAAGGATTTTAGTTACTCGTCATCATCAAAATTTTTCCAGTACTTAAGATTGTCATGAATAGATGTTTTATACTTGAGTTGAATTTTATACTGGACAAGGATCTTATCAAGCATTTTAAAGGAACTTGCAAAAACAAGTAGGGAATCTACATGCATGTTTTGATCTCTAGGAATAATAGTAATATTGAATGATGAAAATAAATTTTCAATTAAATCCCAAACTTCATTCCTATAAGATATCAACCTTGGGCGCTTGGTTTGACAATGATTCCTAACTTGTCTGACAATAAGTTCAGAATCACCGTATACGCTTAAGTTATGTACCTTAAGAATTCTTTCTTAGTCCAATCCTAGTAGAAAAGCTTCATACTTTGGTGCATTATTGGTTACCTCAAATTCAATTTTGTATGATTGGGTAATGTTTTCTTTATGTGGAGAAATTAATACAATTCCAGCTCCTGCTCCTTCCTTTGAGCAAGAACCATCAAATTACATTCTCCAAATATCTGTTTCAACGGTTTTAGGTTCATTAACAATATCTTCGATAGTTGGTTGAGTATTTTGTGAATTATTTACAGATAGATCAAAACCCAAAGTTCTTGATAAACATCACAAATAGGATGATTCCTATCCTAATCATCTCTACAAACAATGTTCATAAATTTGACTTCTCTATACAACCTAAGATGTTCACCCCCATAAACTAGGATTGTGGCATAAGACATATCCATCTGTAAGCTCCTTTCTAGTTTAGCACAACAAGATCTTGAAAGCAGCATTGAAAATTTCGGAGGAATGTTAGTGAATGCTATGTCTAAAACCACACTTTTGACAAGGATCTAAGCTAAGGTTACCACCAAATCTTTAATGAGTCCAAGACAAGGAAATTTCTTGGGGTCAAAAGTGTCAAGATCATGATAAGTTCTAGTGACTTCTAATTGCAATTGGTCCATGATCACTTTAGGCATTCGATTATGGGAAGCCCCAAAATATATCATACAGTTATATAGCAGGAAATCATGAATTTTCAGTCACACAAAACGGTGGTACATTCTCATCTATCATGTCAAAACTAGGACCAGAAACTATTGAGGGTTTTTCATCCTGCAGGCTTATCACATCTGCTTCAGCATCCACACTCAATGATGAAATCCATTTTTAAACTTGGTTCTTATAGCCTAGATTTTTTTACAGTTCAACTAGGGGAATTAGTATTTTAACCCTTTCTAGTTCTCTTTCAACATTAAAGGTTGTCAATTTTTTTTTATCAATTTGACTTGTTTCACCTATTTGATTTAAGGGTTGAATGATAGTTGTCTGGGTTTCAACAGATTTTATGTGAGGTTCATTTTGTATGGGACCCTTTGGAGATCTACCAAGTCCTTCCCTAGGTCTAAGATCATATGTTCTATTTAATTCACCAATTAGGAATTCATAGAAGGCTTGTAATTTAGAAATTTGATTGTCTTCTTGATTTTGGGAAGACTGATTTGAAGGGTGAGGAACAATAACACTATGTACATATGTAGAATCAAAATTATTTATGTCTTAAAAAATTAGAGGACCAATATCATCTGGTTGTTGGTCATCAATCATCAGAGGAGGTTGGATCTGTTGATTAGTGTTAGGACTCTATAAAATTCGAGTTTGGGGGGCTCTTTTAAACTAATTTTGTGGTTTGACAACAGTTTGTTGTATGGTTCTAGGCTGAGTTTAAATCTTATAAATTCTATTAGATACGTTTCTAAGTAAATATGTTATCTCGTCTATTTTTTATCATTATTTTTGGACATTGAGGAGGATCCTTCCTCTTTCGACTTGATTTTTCTTTCAACCTTTTTAGCTTTAGCTTTGAGTTTAGATGAAGTTGGTCTATTAGCCTCAACTTCAATAACATTAGTTTGCATGTCTTGAAGAGTGGGAGATATCGTTTCCCTCAGAATGACTACAAAGTCATCATCAAAGGCTACAATAGGAGGTTTACTATCAAGGGGCATTTTGTGGTAGATTTTATTTAATTGTTTAGTGAAATATTCCATAGGTTCTCCATGGTTCCTTTTAAGTTCTTCAAACGGAATAAGGAAGTAAACTGCATCCCTTTTTACACCCCACTGATTCTTGAATATATATTTTAAATCATTCCAGGAATGAATTGAAACAACCCTCAATTACCTGAACCATATGCTAACATTTCCCTCTAAACACTAAACAAATAAACACATATAAACATCCTCGTGCTCTATATTCGTATTATTTTCAACATATACAAATGTAGTTGGATGATCTTCTGCAATCGGACTAGATTCACCATTATACCTGGGCATATTTTCCAAATACCCATGAGGAAAATTATTTAACTGGTTGGGAACATGTAAGGTGGAATATCTTGAACTATAGGTTGAAATTCCATATCTGAAGATGCAGAAGAAGATGATTCAGTAGAAGTGGTAAGAGATGATGTAGTGGAGGATGATGAAGCAAGTGGTGAGGCAGTGGGTGAAGATGGAGGTGTAAAAGTGGGAGGAGGAGAATGGTAAAGTGGAGGAGATCTAAAAGTTTTCAAAGGTGTTTTTATTACTAATTTCTGAAATTCTGTTTCAGCCTGCTATTTACTTTGAAGCACTGGCTTTGGATATACAGAGAAGGTTTCTTCAGGTTGGGCCGAACTGGATGGGAATATATAATGAGTTGGTGAGATAAAATCAGTTGGTTTTAGCTCTGGTAAATGTACATCTAGTTTTTCCTCTCACTTGGGAGAATCTGAAAATATTTCAGGAAGTCTTTAAGATTCCAAAGATTGGACTAATAGAGCTGACTGCAGATCAACTCCTTTAGATAAAAGCTTGAAAACCCTAGGTCTTAGATCAACCAAATCTAATTGGGATGAAACAAAGGTGAAGGGATCAAAAGCTGGAATATATTGAGGTTGTAATGGTACAGAAGAAGAAGCACAAGCTTCAAGTCTCCTTCTAAACGAGGCCTCTCTCACCAGTCTCTCAAGATCAGATAAAGGAGATATAATTTGAGAGCCAGAGT
The DNA here is from genome assembly GCA_031772625.1 of Pinus tabuliformis. Classification (NCBI taxonomy): domain Eukaryota; kingdom Viridiplantae; phylum Streptophyta; class Pinopsida; order Pinales; family Pinaceae; genus Pinus; species Pinus tabuliformis. Next base: position 1,273,890,498 of record CM062817.1, on the reverse strand, counting down.
GAAATCTAATATGTTTTGAAGGAGCCAACTTGGTCAAGTGGATTCACCAAGTGAATTATTTTGAACCTACAATTTCTTTATTCACCTTCAAGAAAAAAATTTAATCATTTTGCCAAGGAAAATAACACAATTTTCGCTCCCCGACAGTGATGCCAATATGATGTTGTCCCCTAGGATGACTCTAGGTTAGCTAGGCATGCCAGAGCATCTAAAATATTGTTTTTCTTTTAAATTTTATGGATGAACAATGATATCAAATATTTAAAACATGTTCTTAAGCCTTAACAATTACTGAACTAGATGAAAGGGCTTCTATTTGTCTAGCTACATTTAATTCATTTAAAGTGAATGAATAGAAAAATATGTGATGGTATAACTTGCTAAATATTCAAAAAAAAACTGATTGGTTATAAGAAAAGAATATAGGGAAACAACGTTTCTTGTAGAAAAACAAATATTCAAAGGAATGAAAAATTGTGTGACAATTAATTGATACAACGGAGTTTATAATAAAAAATAGTCTTATAAGCTAGCCCCTAGTTATTGCTGATAACTTCATGGGGGAGTTAAGACCGACTGATACTGAGAGGGGGGGTGAATCAGTATTCCTTAGCAATTAACACTTTTAAATATTTTCAGAGCATTAGTTAATCTTCAATTATCATTAATGTTTATGCAGTAACAACAGTGAATAAAAGAACATAGGAGGCACACAAATTTTAGGTGGAAAACCCCATCCGAGTCAAAAACCACGGAATGCTTTTCTAATAATTCTTTAATATTCAACTCCAATTGAAAAGAATGCCCCAACTTCCTAGAATCTAGAAAATTATTCTTCTCTAGCTCCAATTGGATGGATGCTCCAACGCCCGTGATTCTTCAGTAGTCAACTGAATGGATGCCCCAACACCTACTGAGATACAACTCACCCTAGAACCACCCTACCAACATAAAGTTTTCATAGGCTTGAACCTGTCAGTGACTTCATGCACCAACCTAGAACCACCCTACCACGCTATAGAATAATAAAAGAAGAATGGACTCTCGTACAAGGGAAAATGGTCCACTTTACAATGATATAGAATGATTTAGAAGACGAATACACCCTAGACCATAACCCCAACTGTGACAAAACCACCTAATGATGATCCTATACCTCCAAACATTGCCTCTTCAACTCTTGGAAAATAGAAACTTGTACAACTTTTACGAAGATGCTTTTACAATGACTCTATAAAATGATACTTTTACAATGTCTGTATGCAGTGCTACCCACTTGAAGACTTCATGTGGTAAACTTCTTGCTACTTTTATGCACCTTGATTGTTGCTCTTGTCATGCTACCCTTTCTAATTCTTTAGAACATTATATTATGCATTGAATCTTCTCTTGATGAATATATAATACCTACAAAAAGTCTTCAAGGAAATACCTATGACATGATAATAGCAAAACTTACCTCATCCTGTAGAGCACATGTCAGTGCTAAAAAAAAACAAAAAATTAGAATACAAAGAACCTAATGAAATTAAGAGATGAACATGCATATACAAAATATACTTACCTATAGCTTACCTCTGCTACAACACTTTGCTGCCCTATAAAGTTTGGTCCTTTGCACCCCTTGACAACACTTGATCTAGCTTTTCTTCCCTTCTAGGAGCACGATATTTAATCTGATATACCTCTGTGATTTCAGATCCCCAACATGTGATCTTCAGTCTTGTAGAAAACATATAAGTCTTCTTTGCAATGCCATAGGTCGGACCCGATTGGGACTCTTCAAGACAAAGTTATGTCCGATCTCTCACAATGACCTAATTATGGACTAGTTTAGTAGAGGAAACTTGTACGACAAGCCACATGTCATTGTTTCCTCATTCGGTTCTGAAATTTATACACAAAAAACTATAGTCCATGCACTATCCACCACCTGTTACAGAATTCCAATCCTCTTCTCAGAGAGAGAGTTATGACGAGTTTCCCAAGCTCACTTCTTTGAAATGAAAATCGGGAGCTTGCAAAAACCCTAACTTCCACAGATCATATCTCTAAAAATAAAGTGAAACAAGATCACAAATTTGGTCACGGCATTCATTAGTATTTTTAATCAAATGGGTTTTAATTTTAGAATCTAAAAATTCGCAGAAATGAAGTTATAGAAAAAATGTCAAAATCGATTCATTTAGAGGATATATGAGATTTATTTTTATAGAGTTGAGAGGCGCTTCTATAGAGAATGTTGGAGGGATTTCAGGAGCTTAATAAATTATTAATTAATGACTATTCAATGACCAAAACCAATTATGAGTGCCATGCCACAACCCCATAGGGTTTTATCCCACTAACTGGGGTTACTAACTTCAAACATGAATATCCCTCAAACCGTGAAAAATTACTTGGTGTGCCATATATCAATGGAAACATATCAATGAGTAGAATCTATCTATAAGATCCTTGACTAAAAATAGAGTAATTTTTCATGTCAAAATTCCTTTGCAATATCATGGTAGCCCCTAGTGCTGCTTGGGTTAACATCAATGACAACTTCAAATAATCTTTATATCAACAATCTACTCCTTTGGCATTGATGGAAACACACGTACTCCCCATGTGATCAGGGAACCTCTTCCTATTACCTTCTCTCCCCCTTTGACATCAATGGCAAAGGGAAACTCCTCCTGACGCACAACCATTCTGCGGAACTGCACACACTTCCACTCCCCCTTCATTTTCTAAATAAGGGAAATCTAATGAGAACTTGGGAGAATCCCAAGCTTTTGGAAAAGATATTCAAAGGTTTCACGAGGTAAAGGTTTAGTGAGGATATCAGTGATTTTTTTTTGTACCAACATATTCAAGTTTGGTATTCTTTTCAACGACTTGTTCTCTAACAAAATGATATTTTATCGAAATGTTTTTTTTTTTTAATGCATGACATGATTCTTGGAGATGCTGATGGCACTGCTGTTATCACAGAACATGGGAATAAGCTCACTGAATTGTATTTGAAGATCATGCAAAGTTTGTTTCATTGAAAGGGCTTGAGTACAACAAGTTTCCTCTACAATGTATTATGCTTCTACTGTGGATAACGAGATTGGGGTTTGCTTTTTACTCAACCATGATATGAGAGAACCACCTAGATAGAATGTTGCTCCACTAGTACTCTTACGATCATCAATGCTTCCTACCCAATCTGAATTTGTAAAGGCTTGAATAATGAGATTGTTGCCCTTGGGATACCACAAGCCATATTTTTTTCTGTGCTTTAGATATCGAAGAATTATTTTGACGAAAATAATATGTGATTATTTTGGTGCTTCTTAGAATCTTGCTACTTGTACAACTGCTTGCATAACATCTGGTCGGGAGGCTGTTACACATAGAATACTACCAATCATAGATCTGTACAACCTCTAATCCACATCCTTAGATGAGTCGTCTATGCTCAATTTGCAACATGTTACCATCAGAGTAAGGAAAGGTTTGCAATCTTCCATTTTGAATTTCTTGATCATTTCCTTGATGTACTCAGCTTGACATATAAGTATTCCTTTCTCCTGCTGAGATATTTGAAGCCCTAAGAAGTATGTCAACTCACCAAGTAAAGACATATTGAACTAACTTTGCATCTTTGTAGCAAAGTTCTTACTTAGTCAATAATCATTGCTACCAAATATTATATCATCCACATATACCTCAACGATTGTTAAATTATCCTTATCTATTTGTACGTAAAGACTGCTATCAACAGTACCTTTCTTGAACCCTTGTTGATGTAGATATCCATCAAGAAGAGCATGCCATGCTCTAGGAGCCTTCTTGAGACCATACAAAGCCTTATTTAACCTGCAAACATAGACTTATTTTTGTGATAGTAGAAAACCTTGAGGTTGTTTGATGTAAACTTCTTCTTCTAATTCTCCATTTAGAAATGCGGACTAAACGTCCATTTGGTAGACTTTTATTTTTCTTGAACATGCATAGGCGAGAAACATTAGGGTGGCTTCCATTATAGAAACTAGTGCAAATGTTTCATCGAAATGAATTCCTTCCACTTGTGCATAGCCTTTGCAAACCAATCTTGCTTTGTTTCTAGTAACTTGTCCATCTTCATTTAATTTTCTCCTGAACACCCAGTTAGTCCCAAGGACATTTTTATCTTTTGGTCATGGAACTAATTCCTAGGTGTTATTCTTCTCGATTTGATTGAATTCTTCATTCGTAGTTGTTATCCAATGTTCATTCTGGATGGCTTCCTCAAAACTAGTAGGCTCAAAAGTTTCTAGAAAAGTAATGTGAGCTTGTTGTGATGAACGAAGTTGTCAACGTTTTCTTGTTCGAATTCCTTCATTTATGTCACCAATGTTTTGATTTGATGGATGGTTCTTTTGAATCCATTATTTTGTTCTCTTTGGAGGAGCTTCTTGTTGTTGTTCCTATATATCTTGTTGATCATTATTTACTTCTTCCCGGTTGATAGTTTCTTCTTGTTCTAGAATTTTCTTTGTACCTTTTTCAGCCTCTGTCTCAAGTTTCAAAGATTCTAGATCCTTATCATTATTTTTTAGAACATTATCTTTGTCAAATGTAACATCTATGCTCTCCACTATCTGTTTTCATCTAAGATTATACAATTTATAGGCTTTTCTTTTGCGTGAGTAACCAATAAAGATACCTTCATCAACACACGATTCAAACTTACCCAAATTTTGATCTTCTCTTTTGATATACCATTTGTTTATGAAGATTCTAAAATATTTTACATTAGTCGGTTTTCCTTTCCATAAGTCATATGGGGTGTTATTGCAATTATTTCTATGAAGACTTTTGTTGATAATGAAGAATGTCTTATCAATTGCTTGAACCTATAATTTTCATCCAATTTTGAGTCCTTCAACATTGTTCTACCCATTTCCTGTACTGTTCTGTTCTATCTTTCAGCAACTCCATTTTGTTGAGGTGTTCATGCTGTTGAAAATTGTCTTTTTATTCCATTTTCATCACAGTATTGTTGAAATAACTTGCAAGTGAATTCTCCGTCATTATCTGAGCTTAGAAACTTTATTTTTAAACCAGTTTCATTTTCGACCAAATCCTTGTAGATCTTGAACCAATCAAATGCTTCAGATTTTTTCTTTAGGAAACTGATGGTTGTCATCCTGGTATAGTCATCTATCATTAACATGAAATATAATTCTCCATCTGATCCTTTTGTTCCCATAGGACCACATAGATCAGTATATATCAATTCTAGTGGATGTGATGTAAAGTGTTCTCTTGTTTTAAATCTACATTTTGTCTGCTTTCCATGCCAACAGGCCTCACATAGTGTGTTGGAAGGTTTTGAGATTTTCGGAATTTCTCATACTTCTTTAGCTCGTAGACATGCTTTAGTTGCTTCATCCATAACATATATGTCGTTTGGAGCTCGACGTACTGTAGCCACAATTTTACCATATCTGCCTTTCCTGATTTCACATTTTGTGGAGTTGATTAGCATTGTGTGTCCTTGATCACACACTTTTCCAACACTGAGCGGATTGTGATTCATGTTTTCATCCAATAGAACATTCTTGGCTAGAGCCTCTTCGCTTCCAAGAATGATGGTACCTGATCCTATAACATTTGAAGATCCATCATTTCCAAAGGCCATGGTTCCATCCTTCTTCTCTTTAAAAGATACAAACTTCTTTCTATCTCCAATCATATGTGTTGAGCAACTGCTATACACATACAAAACATCTTTGTTGTTTTAAGCCTTGAGAGTGAGAGCATAATTATCCTTGTTATTCTTCTTCCATGTTCATTCGTTCTGTGGCTTCGAAGATTCTTCTGGAGGATTTTCAAGTTTGTAGTCTATGGCTATGTGTCCAAAGTTTCAACATTTGTAACATCCAATATCACTTCTTAAATGTTAAAATCTATTGATGTTTCGTTGAGCCCTGGGAGGTTCATATTTGACAGAACTCTTGGAATTGTATTGGTTCCTATGGTTCATGCGACATTATATAGCTTTATGACCAAATTTTCCGCATGGGTAACAATGACCATGAAAAATTTTTTGGTACCTAGATGGAAATATTCGTCGGGGAATTGTCTTCCAAGGTTGTTCTTGCGAATCTTTTTCAATGAAGTCTACATGCCTGTCAGATCTCATATGTTCATTTTATTTTGTTGTAGAAGGTCCTATTTCTTCCTCTTTGTAACTGAGGCTAGTTCTTTCATTGTAATATTGTTGATTGTTTATGAGTTCTTCCAACGCCCTTGAGCTATTGGCATAGTTTTGGACAAATTTTCCCTTTTACACTTACGCAGCGAGAATACTTTGGCTTCTAATGCTTCCCTTTCTCGGTTGCTTTCTTCCAACTTCTTTTGAAGTGACTCTTCAATACATTTGTGTTCTTCAACTTATTTTTGAGACCTTGAACTTGTTCTTCAAGAGTACTGGAAGGGATCTTCTCAGCCTTGAGCTCTTTTATAAGCTTGATTACCTCTTTAGAAAATTCTTCTATGGTCAACCCTTCTTCTTTGTTGTATGATACCTCTTGTTTATTGTGCTTGGCCATAAACAATACTCTCTCATTGGCTTCTTCTTCTCTGTCATTGTCTTCATCAAATGATGAGCTATCTTCTTTAGAGTGAAAGTTCCTTTTGAATCCTTTCTTCTTGCCTTTCTTGTTGAATTTCTTAAAGCCTTTCTTTCCTTTTGAGTTTCCATCACTTCTATTTGGAAATTTTGCTGCGAAATGCCCAACCTCACCACAACCGAAACAAATCAATGGAAGTTTACCTTTGAATTTTCCCTTAACAATTTTTAGTTTTCTTGTAAAGTAAGCATATTCTCCATCTAAAAAACCTTCTTCATCATCTTCCTTTTCTTCGCAGTTGCAGGTCTTTTCCTTTGAAGTTTTTTTGTCCTTATTGATTTTCTTAGATGCATCGAACACAATTTCTAGATGAGAAGTACCCTCTTCTTCATCAAGTCTAATTCATATGTTATCAAAACTCCATGTAATTCCTCTTTACTGAGTTTGTACTCTAAGACCGATAACTTTGGGTTGAATATTTCTCGTAACATTCTAAGAGTCTTTCGTATAATAGTCTTCTCATCAACGGGCTCTCCCAATCCTTCAAGAGTGTTGGTTATTTCATCAACGTGTTGGAAGTATGGAACAACGTTGTCATCTTCTTTCATTCTAAGTTTCTCAAATTTTTCTCGGTAGATTTGAAGTTTTGCTTCTTTCACATTTGAGTCACCTTCATATATATTCTCCAGCTTTTCCCATACATTTTTGGTGGTCTTACAACCCAACACCTTATGATAAGAAAATTCAATAAGTCCACTGATAATAATATTCTTTGCTTTTGCATCATTTACCAAATTCTTCTTACCTTGTTCATCTGAAGTTGGTGTAAAGCCATTTTGAACAATGTCCCATGATTCGTAACCTTAGGCCAAGAGATAGACCTCCATTCTTCCTTTCGAGAGTGCATAATTATCTTCATTGAATAGAGGTACACCATTCTTGGTATGCTCCATGACCTCGCTCTGGTTGTTAAACTGTTATTGAAGGAACCAAGCTCTGATACCAATTGTTGGAAAATACTAAGAAGGCAGGGGTGAATCAGTATTCCTTAGAAATTATCATTAATGTTTATGTAGTAACAATAGTGAATAAAAGAACACAGGAGGGACAAAGTTTTAGGTGGAAAACCCCATCTCAGTCAAAAACCACTGCATGATTTTCTAATAATTCTTTAATATTCAACTCAAATTGAAAATAAAGATGCAACTTCCTAGAATCCAGAAAAATATTCTTCTCCATCTTCGACTGGATGGATGCTCCAACGCCCGTGATTCTTCAGTAGTCGACAGAACAGATGACCCAATACCAAATGGGCTACAACTCACCCTACCACCTTGAATTTTTCACAGGCTTGAACTTGTTAGTGACTTCATTCATTAGCCTAGCTCCAACGTACCTCCATATAGAATAATAAAAGAAGAATCGACTCCCGTACAAGGGAAAATGGTCCACTTTACAATGATATATAATGATGTAGAAGAAGAAGACATACTAGACCATAACCCCAACTATGACACAAACACCTAATGATGATCCTAGACCTCTCAACACTGCCTCTTCAACTCTTGGAAGATATACACTAGTACAACTTTTACAAATATGCTTTTATAATGACTTTGTACAATGATACTTTTACAATGTCTGTATGTAGCACTGCTGACTTGAAGACTTCATGTGGTAAACTTCTTGCTGTTGTTCTACACCTTCATTTCTGCTATTGTCATGCTACCCTTTCTTATTCTTCAAAACATTAGATTATGCATTGAGTCTTCTCTTGATGAATATATAATACCTACAAAAATTCTTTAAGGAAATACCCAAGACATGATAATAGCAAAACTTACCTCATCCTGTAGAGCATATGTTAGTGCTAAAGAAAAACAACAAATTAGAATACAAATAACCTAATGCAATTAAGAGATGAACATGCATATACAGAAGATACTTACCTGTAGCTTACCTCTGCTGCATCATTTTGCTACACCTTACTCTTTGCTGCCCTAGAAAATCTGGTCTGTTGTACCCCTTGACAACACTTGATCATGTTTTGCTTACCTTCTAGGAGCATGATATTTAATATGATGTATCTCTCTAATTTTAGATCCCTAACATGTGATCTTAGATCGTATAGAAGCCCTCTGAGTCTTATTTCTAATGCCATAGGTCAGTCCCGATTTGGACTCTTCAAGTCAAAGTTATGCCCAATCTATCACAATGACATAATTATGGACTAGTTCAATAGATGGAACTTGTACGGTGTTCCACATGTTATTTTTTCCTCCTTCGGCTCTAAAATTTATAGAAAAAAAAACTAAAGTCCATGCACTATCCACCACTTTTTACAAAATTCCAATCCTCTTCTCGGAGAGAGAGTTATGTCGATTTTCCCATGGTAACTTCTTTGACATGAAATTTGGCAGCCTGCAAAAACCATAACTTCCATAGATCATATCTCTGAATATATAACACACCAATATCTAAAATTCGGTCATGACGTTCATCGGGATTGAAAATAAAATGGGGTTTAATTTCATAATCTAGGACTTTGCAGAAATTAAGTTATAGAGAAAATTCCATAATCACTTCATTTAGATGATATATGACATTTATTTTTATTGAGCTGAGAGGGGCTTCTATAGAGAATGTTGGAGGGATTTTATGAGCTTAAAAATTTACAAATTAATAACTATTCAATGACCAAAAGAAATTATGAGTGCCATGCAACAACCCCATAGCGTTTTATCCCACTAACTGGGGTTACTAACTTCAAACATGAATATCTCTCAAATTGCAAAGAATTACTTGGCATGCCATATATCAATGGAAACATCTCAACAAGTAGAATCTATTTATAAGACCCTTCTTTAAAAATAGAGTATGTTGTCAAGTCAAAATTCCCTTGCAAGATCAGTGTAGCCCCTGGTGCTACTTGGGTTGACATCAATGAAAACCTCAGATCATCCTTAGATATAGGGGAGGTTATAATAAAAAATAGTCTTATAAGATAGTCCCTAGTTATTATTCATAGCTTCATAGGGGATTTAATACTGACTAATACTCAGTATGATATTATCCAGTTCTCTGCATAAAGAATTGAATATATGAAGCAATACATAATGAAATAAGCATATTAAAAACTTACAAGAAGACAAAACTATAGTAGGAAAATTCAGAATCCTTTCATTAGATTTGCAATTCTCCAACTCAGTTACAATTCCATTATCAATGTTCATACAAGGGTTTGGCCCATAATAAATCGAATAAGGAGCTATTTATAGAAAAACTAAATATCTTGTATAAATATTTCTGACCAAATCTTACAAAAATAGTACAAAATAATAGGAAATTAAAAACTACTAAGTAGTCGAACTATCTTTTAGGAATCTGTTGATAGCTAGTCCTCAAAAGGTCTTGCCCAGATGTATATCGGTTGAAGATGAAAATTACTCAATTACTTCGTATAAGTGATCCCATATTTCTTCACTTGGTATGGTGAGATTCACCAACTTCCTATAAACTTCATCTACTTCTATATATTTCTCAAAAGTGGGCTTATTTATAATAAAAAAAAATATTTCATGCTTAATGGTCAAGTCAAAGTCTAATGCTTCCAATGCTTGCTTCCCTATAATGTGCTCTTTTATGCCAGAAAAACTTGATTTATCAGCTTCTTTGCTGTAAAGTTACTTGTAGTAATCTTCCAAACTAATAATAATATAATTTGGAGCAAATAATCCTAGAAATCCTCTCTGCTTAAGTAAATTAAACTTGAAGTGAAATCTTTGAACAAAGGTCCTTAATACTTGACATTTTTTTTCAAGTTGTGTCATCAAGTTCTTCTTTTGGAGAACCTTTTTGATCTCCAAAATGGTTTATCTTCTCTCTAAAATTTGTATCTGCTCCAACTCTGTCCTTCTCTTTGAATTAAGAACCCTCATCATATCAGTAGCCTCACTAGGTTTATCTTTAAGCAACTATTTCACTTCATCAATGGCTACTTGACATATTTTTATGAATTCCTCGTGCTTGAAAATGATCTAAATGGAGGGCCATATTTCAAGTTATGACTTGACTAATATCTGACCCAATTCTTTCCCTGGCTTGGGCCAAGGTCTCTTGCATTAGTGACTAACTTTGCAATTCTTTGATCCTTCTGTTCAGCTTGTGTTTTCAGCATCTCCTCACCATACAAACTGTCATTTTTTTATTTTATGTGCTTCCAAAGTCTGAAATTTCTTATGGATCCTCTCATTCTCTTTCTTTTGATGAATGAGTTCCTGTAAAAGTTTGTTCAAATCCTTTGTTGTCAATGTAGATTCCCATGTTCCTGATGAAGATGTAATAGGAATAGTTATGATGGGGGCTATAGATAATTGAGTAAATTTCACTTTTTCTTTCAGCAACTTCTCAATTTGTTCCTCCGTGGTTTTAATCTATACATTTTTCTTAATTACCAGTTTGAGAATTTCTTCCTTATGTTGTTCAAACTCTATTATTTCCTTAGTTTGGGGGTCCTCTCTAGAAGTCATTTTAGACTATTTTCGCAATGATGTATTATATGTGTTCTTTCTTCTAATATATATATTCTACTATGTTTACATCAATAAGGTCATATCCTATTTTAATGACTAACTCCTCCTATGACATAACCCTATTATCCTTCACCAGAGATGATATTTTCTCAATTTTCAATTGAGACTGGACATTTGATAGAACAGTTTTAAGCTTAGAAAGTTTCATAGTAGTGTTGGTCATGGTTGAGAAAAACATCTCACCAGAATGCCTATGCATGTCCATTTGGTCAATTGGATGAATCTGATTGGCATCAAATGAGAATATAATTTTCTTATAATCAATAGAACTCTTGGGAAAAAGGTACTTGAGCCTATAGAAAGGCCATCTGCATTCTTCCATTCTCATTGTCAAACGCTGTCAGTAACCTATGTTGTGAAGTGGGAGTCTATTTCCATAACTTTGCATAGACATTAGCAATTAAAGCTTCATTATTTTGCCTGATCTCAAGAAAGTTAGTGAAAACATTTGAATCCTCTGTTTCACTTGGACCAATAGAGTGAGTAATTTCTAGCAAATTTTGTGAAGTGGAAGAGGAAGGAGTAGTAATTACATGCTCCTTAGTGCCTATAGACACCTGTGAATCATCCAAATTGATGACCAGTAGGCTCCTTTTGAACTTGAGTTGCAGTAATAGTAGTGGATTTTTATTCAATCCTTGGTTTCTTATGGTAGTGGATGAACTCCTTTTCTACCATTGATGATGATGATGATCCTTCACTAGGCCTTTTGTTTATCTTAGTTTGAGAAACTAGAGTCTGATGAGTAGAAGGAGGTAAGACTTGTTCCTCTACTTCTTCAAGAGTATTCTCTTCCCACTATTCCTGATTTCTAAATTTCTCAATTTCAGGCCTAGGTGTGTGATTATAAGGAGTAGTATTAAGCTCAACCCTTAAATATGAAATAATACTAAATGGATCGTAGGACCAAGTGAAGTTGGGTTGAAACACCATCTGTTTGAATATAGAGCCAACTGATCTAGCGTTGCAAATGAATGACCCAACCTCTGATCTAAGATTAAACTGTGATTTTCTCTTTCCTGAGATGACATGTAACTCATCCATATTCATCATTTTCCTGATATATTCCAAAGAGAAAATTCTCATTGGAACATACTTTGGCAACTTGCATGGATCCAATTCACACCCATATACTCTGATATCTGCGTAGTTCTGGTAGAGATACGAGTCTCTTGTTTTGACTTGATCACTAAGGTGCAAGATCCTCTTGATTTCCGGACCAGTTCTTGGTTCACTTTGATTTCTAAAAAGTTGTTCTATTGGCGGAATGAAAAAGTCTATGAAATTTGCAAATTTGAACTCACTTGAGTTCTTTATGATCAACAAGATCCAATGAATAAGTGATTGATCATCCGGGTGATCATCCTTCTTGTGTAAAACAATGGGTAATTTGTCTCCATGATGAAAAATAAACATGTGAAATAAGACAAAAGAGTATTTGAATACTCCTTTAGTTGTAATATTCATAAGCTGCTCATGCATAACATCGCCCAAAAATTGACTATATTTATACATTAAGGTAGGTTTGTTTTCCTTTGAAAATATAGACAAATATCCTAAGATAGCATCGTCTACCCATTGATCTGATGGGTAGCCTAATAAGTAGTAAATGAGGGAAATAATTTGCTTGGCTCTCTCAGGAAACATGGATGCTAAGTAAGGAGTATTTTTCTTGGAAAGCTCAGCATATTCAAGGAGAAAAATCTCAAAGATCTGAGTTCTCATAGGGAATGCAAGTTTATGATATAGGTTAATCAGAGTTGCGGGGGAGAAAAAGTTGAGGGAATCATTCTCAGGTATCAAAAGCATTTTGTTTATTGTTTTAGTAGTGATGGTTATCAAAATGTCACCATTCTGAGCCACTCCTATTATTTGCAAGGGATTATACTTATATTGACACCAAATACCAAAATAAGGGAATGGATGAGCTTGGGGAAACATGTATAGAGGAAGGTTTGATTCCCAAAGGTTTATTTCATCGTCTGAATCAAGGTATGTTTGTATGAGCCAGTTGTGCAATTCAAGCATCTCAAATTAACACTCACTATCTATGATTTTGAATTATTGGTCAGTTAATGGGATATGGTAAAGATCAAGAGGATCAGGAGTTTTCGGGTTTTCCTGTGCTGAAGAAAAACCAATGAAATATTTTTCCTTCTTCCTAGGAGCCGTAATATTTGATAGAAACGATCATATGATAAAACAACAAAGATATCTTGAGAGATGATTCAGGTTGCAGAGTTGGCTCAAATTAAATGTGCAGGAAAATTGAATAATTTAGAAGTAGTGGAATAGTAATAAAAGTAGTAGTATTGGGGACAATGAACATTTATAGGAAAATTTAAGCTATCGTTACAGCAGAAGTCGTTAATAATGGGATAATCAGCAAATTAGTGACTTAACGAGAAAGGATTGTAGCAACAAATAAGTATTTACAGTGGAACGTTTAAAACATTTATTCAGCAACGGATAGCAGGAACAATTATCGAGAATGGCTATGAAAATAGTGGTAGAAACGTGGCATGGAAATATTGGATGAAGGTCGAGTGGAAGGATCAGATGTTGAGCTGGTATGAGAAGGGGCAGGAGAAGGAATAACGATTTCTGAGGGGGGTATAGCGGTAAGTAGTTTAGAGTAGGGGGGGTGTGAAATCTTGAGAGGGCGACATGTAGGTTGCGGGCCCACATGGGCGGAAACCACTTTTTGCATGCCTCCTCACCATTAACTCATTTTGTAGCTGGGGGCTACGAAGAATTTCCCCACTGTTGATCTGGGTGGGAAAAGCTTGAACCATTGATTTGATTTTGTTCATTAGCACTTGCCGACCACCGATCATGGAATTAACCACCATGCTCAACTCTTGTGGGCACGAGAGTTCTGATTGGCCAATTCTCTATAAAAGTGACCCAAAATTTGTCCACACATACCAGACTCTCTATTGGCCGAATCTTTGACAGGATATCGGGAAGTACATCAGGTCTTACACTGCCTGCACCATTGCCAAACCAACCATCAAGAATAAAGGCCTATATACTCCGCTACCTACCCCTAATCGACATTGGGAATCCATCTCCATGGATTACATGTTGGGCCTTCCTTATACTAAGCATGACAATGACTATGCTTTTGTGGTCATCGACAGATTATTGAAGATGGCCATTATGGTGGCCTACCAGAAGAATATCATAGTGGAAGACACTGCTAAACTCTTCTTTGAACGAGTGTGGGTACAGTTTTGGATCCCACATTCTATCATCTTAGATCCAGACAACATGTTCCTAAGTACATTTTCGTCCAGTCTCTGGTCAATGTTGGACACCAATCTCATTAAGTCAATAACTTCCATCCCCAAACTAACAGCCAGACAGAGGTTGTCAATAGGATGGTCATACACATTCTGCGCATGTACAACTCAAAGAATCAATGCAGATGGGATGAGATCCTCCCCTATGTCCAGCACAGTTATAATTGGGCTCTCCATAGCTTGACTGGCCACAACCCTTTTCACATGGGCTTGGGATTCCAGCCACTATGTCCCATTGATGTGGCCATGCCATGCACAGCTACTCTGGAAAATCCAGCTCATGTCCAATTTGGAACCGATAAGGCAAACAAATTCATTGAGCACATCCAACATATCTAGTAGCAGGTTGAGGATATTCAGGAGAAATCAAGTACCAAGTATAAGCAGCGACATGATCAACATCGGGTATCACACAAGTTTCAGGTGGGAGACAAAGTCTGGTTACATTTGAAAAAGGAATGCCTTAACAGATCTTATCAGAAACTCAAACCACTCTGATATAGTCCTTACACCATTACCAAGGTTGTGGGAGACAATGCATATAGCTAATAATTCCCCCATTCCTCGGCCTACAACCAGTGTTCAATGTGGACCACCTTCGACCATACTTCCCACCATTGTTAGATGCATCAGACATTGCAGAACAACTCACACCTACAGAGTTAAATCCAAATTACATGGAACAAGCCAAAACTGATCGGATCATGGAAACACATATCAAGAACACCCAACAACAAAGGATCAAACTATATCAAGTTGTCAAAGCAGGCCAACTCCTTCACTAGTGCAAGTGGCTCACTAAGGACCAAGTTCAGCAAAAGTTTCCTCATCTCATGGAGGAACTCAATGCGATGGGGACCATTGCTTCCTAACAGGTGGGGAATGATCTAGGTGGATATTGGTGTCAAACTGCCTATTCCACTTGGACCCCCACCATTGTTTCTTTCATTTTTTTAGTTTCCTTAATTGTAGAATAATTTAGTATTTTTGGCAATTTTTCGGGTTGTGAACTTCCGGAGCTACTTTGAGGCCCTAAACGATGTTTTTTTGGAAAACTGGGTGCAACATGGGTGGTTGTTTAATGTCACCCACTCAAAAGTTGTATTCCTCGAATACATATTTCTAACGAGGTATTCTGCATATCAAACAAAGATCATATGCCAAAGTTACAACCTAGGGAAGTTAATGTACCAATTCACCCAAGCGAGGCCCATAGTTTGTTGCTTCATCTCCTAGGGTTCGGTTTTTGGATGTTTATGGTTTTCCATTGTTTCTCAATAACAAACAGGCCTTGGAGCCTCATTGTAACATAGATCAGAGGCATGTAGCCACCACATCTCTTCTCAAAGATTAGCTACCATCGCCCGAGCTAGTCTTATTTCCATTCTGTTTGTAAGCATATTTCAGTATTTGATTTTAATGAAATGAAGTGTTATTTATACGACATCTTTGTATTTATGGTTATATCTATAATTTGTTGTGTTCCTGTTTAAATCTCGATCAGTGGTATTAGAGCGGTCTCCTCTTTCTCTGTTTTTCTTTGAATGTCCCCAACTAGGTCGGGATGTAAGGAGTTAGGGCTTGAAACGGTCGAACCTTTGGAAGCTCAGCCTTGCAAATCCCAACGGCCTCCCATGGTGGATGAAAAGAAATACGAGGGGGCAGGAGATCCTATCAAAATCTTGCTCGAAGAAACCCTCGAGCGACAAAGGAATGTGATGTGTTGGGACTCAGAATTGACCAATTTTGACCTTATATTTTTGCCATAATTATTGTAGGGAAAAGTATCTGACTCGGATGACCCTATCCCACTTTAAGGGTGACAGTTCCTTAGCAACAACTGTAAAACAAACTACTTAAGGTTTACTTCTTTATGAAAGCAAAAGAGAATGGAGAAAGCACTAACCGTTGCCTTGCGCTTAATGTCGAATCCAAACTCTTCTCTTTGGCCGCTTGCTCCTAGCTCTTTGTTCTTCTGCTCGCCCAGCTACAATGAGATCCTGCACAATAACAAAGAAGGAAACTACAAGAGGCATGCAATCATAACTGGTTCATGGATTAGTGTAAACCAAACATGCAATCATCACAATATATAATTGAAACAAGAGCACATAGAAGAACCTCAATAGCTTTTATTAATGAAGAAATAAAGCTTCTGAGAGTATTACAACCATTGCAGGCTCCAACCCAGCAACATCTCTCAGCAGAAAGAATTGCTCTTCTTCACCTCTCTCAAACAATCACCCAATAACTCAATAATGAAACCAACAACATATCATTACTTTGCACAAAATTCCAGCCTCCTGAGCTCATAGGAGAGAGCTCAATATATAGATGAATTGAGAAAGGATGAGTCAGCTTGCAACTGATGTGTAGCTGCCTTGTGTCCTCTCTCTCTTCAGTTAATCTTTAGTTGATCTTCAGTTCTTGAGTCCACTTGGTGAACCTTGCTTCCACTTGGAGAAACAAAGCCTCTGACTCATCACAAGGTGAAATCCCTGATCCAAGTGTCATTTTTGGAAGATTCCAGAGCAATGACTCAGTGTGCCACATGTCCAAACTCGCTCAACACAGGTGGGCTTTGTTCTACCTGCTTTGCAACGCAGGTACACCATGGAGCAGTTGTGTTTCAGCGCAGAAGCCTAGTGGAGCACCTGCTTTGATTTCAGGATTGCTTGTTTTTGAGTGTTTTCAGGTGGAGAACTGATCTGAGAGCTGTTGGTTTGCTGATCTTGTTCCTCTAGGGGTAGGAACATCATGTTTAGGGAACTTTGGATCCCTTGGATTATTGACAATTCATGCTTATTGCTGTAAGGCACAAAATTGTCTATAACAGATGCCCCCTAAAGTATGAGGTCGTTTATCAGGTGAAATGCTTTATTGAGAGGATCCGAAGTTCATTCAATCTGCTGAGAAGTGTCCTGTAATAAGATACAATACAATACATTATTTTTCATACATTTTTCATGATCTAGCTGAGGCGGGCATTCCCATGCTCAGCTTTATAAATACATTTTGGTACATAGAACAGACGATCGTATGATTGTAGACTGATAATTCTCTGCCGAAGTTATCATCCTTTGAGAAGGATGATCATCTGCTGTAATGATGTACATATCAAATGTCTTTATGTCCTGAATATATATCGCAACCCGGATGGATGAAACTAGATCCGGGGTCTTCAATCTCTTCTGATCTTCACTCGATGTACAAGTCGATCCATGTGAGAATTTCTTGAAGTCGAACATGGAAAGACATCGCTTGATTACCGGTCAATGATGTAAACCGTTAACAAGCGCGAGAGGAGTCACCGATAAGGATGATGACCCTCAAGGTACGGCAGTACAAGCCACATGGTGGGAATAAAGGACTTGGCGTCGACCACCATGCAAAATCTTCTGGTCGAAGGTCATTGAGGTATACCTGTCGCCGAAAGTGAGAAACTTGCCATTGAGGCATGCAAGCTTCAAAGTACTGAGGGGGGTGTTCCTAGATCAACTCCTTGGATAATGAGCTGACGTCGACAAGGAGCGATCCGTCAAAGGAGGGCCTTAATGAATCCCACATCAGTGACACGGAACGGAGCTAGCGATTATGATGAGGTGAAAACAAACTGTGATGTATGATTCAGGGTGGCGTTCATGAAGTGGATGAAGGATAATGTATGGCAGTGGGTGGAACACGGTTGACTCTTTACAGAACCACATCTCTTGAACATATAACGACACTGATGTGATGGATTGGTAGCATTACCCCAATTGTGGATGGTGTGGCGAGGACCATGGTTATGCGACCGGTGAATGAAACAACCCAACCCAATGTGATACGGAGGACAAAGTGTCATGTTCAAGAGCGACTTGCTACCATTAATGCTGTGAGGTTCTCCCAATTTTTCCCCAGTCATTGCTGACCAGTACCTCTTTATTTTTGTCAAGCTTGAGGAGGATAACATATGCTTGTTCTATAACCTGCCCTTCGGGCAAGCCCATCGCTATGTTTTAACGAGCCTAGCGATAGGGAAACTCGTTCTCGTCTAAAGACAAGTTTGTCGCTATTTAATCATTTTAACGAGTCTAACGACAAAGAAAACTCGGTCCTTTTCATTTTTAGAGAGTCTGAAAAGGTACGAAAAGTTAACTCCAAAATTCCTTTTTCGTCATCTAATCCCTTAAGTCTGAAAAAGTTTAAAACAATACAGAAGGGATGAATTTTCGGTTGCTTTAACGAGCC
Organism: Pinus tabuliformis; assembly: GCA_031772625.1. Classification (NCBI taxonomy): domain Eukaryota; kingdom Viridiplantae; phylum Streptophyta; class Pinopsida; order Pinales; family Pinaceae; genus Pinus; species Pinus tabuliformis. The sequence goes on along the minus strand of CM062817.1, from coordinate 1,273,871,778 downwards.
GAACAAAACAAGCACTCGATCTTTTTGTGCAATAATCCCTCAGGTCCAAAAAGATTAAAATCTAGAGGAGGGATAGCTTTCTGGTCGCTTTAACGAGCTGGAAGGCCAAAACTCGGCAAACTTTTCATATTTTACGAGTCAGTGAAAAGAGCTCAAAGAAGACTCGTCTTTTGAGGAACGAGTGATGAACAGGGATAGCAGCAAATTCCAGGTACAGGTTGGAATTCTCCAATCACGGCAGTGTCACAAGGATGGCTAAGTGAAATCACTCTTCGCAGCTGTTCCTCAAAATGGGTAAACAAACATATGGAGGTGAACGATTGGCCAAATGAACGGATGGAGGTGATGGCATATAAACACGACCAAGGGCTTTTAATATGGCTTTCAAAGGTTACATTTCTTGAGGTTTTTTACCGGTTCATTTTTTCTGGATGAGCTTGAACTGCTAGGGAAAGATTGCTCACAATTTATGCTTATTTTTTAACGAGCATGAACTCTACACAAAAGCTGCTCGATTCTTGCGTTTATTTTTTAACGAGCATGAACATTGCCAAAACTGCTCGATTATGCCCCCAACATAATAATAATGCAGATGAGGCCCATGCCCCCTAAATAATAAGGGGACATTTCATTTTTTAAAGAGGTTGACATCGCAAAGAACTATCCTCTTGACTCCTTATTTCATTTTTTAACGAGGTTGACATGATAAAGGAACTATCCTCGAAACTTTTAGATCCATTAAAAATAGAAGGCTTCATATCCCGTTGCATCCATCTCCGTAAGATTACTTGGCGGTGGTGGGGTAAAAGTGTCCATTAAAGGAGGGCCTTTTGGGAAAATTACTCCGATATATTGGATAGGATGATTGTTTCCATGGATCGATGGAATGCTTCTTGTGTTGGATGGCGGCTCAACTTCTGTCGAAGTTGTTGTCGAACTGCCTGGTCGACCTTTTCTTTCGCCATTCAACGGCTGTGGATTCCCACGGCTTTTGTTTAATGTTGAAATTAAAGCATCATCTTGGCACTTAAAACTTGACAACATCATAACTTGTGATGGGGAAGCATTTCCACTGTCAACCAGATTCTGACTTAGGTCAGGAAAAGGATCAGTCAACACAGCTGGAGTATGCGGATTTTTTACGAATCTTTTAAACTCAGCTTTGTATGGGCAATCTGCCGTCCGATGATCGTCGTCACATATGTGACACGGAAGCCGTTTCCTATTCCCAGGAGGGTTTGAAGAATTTTTCTTAGGGGATGACCCACCTTGTTTATTCTTCCTCCCTTTGTTTTGATTCTTCTTGCTTCCTGGTTGATTGGTTTCTTTGCCCTTATCTGTCGATACGGCATTTACTTCCGAAGCAAGAACTTCTTCATGCGCATTTTGATTTGAATCCTTACGGGCTTTCTTTTGATTGGTCCTTTTCGGATTCGTGTTCGCCGTGCCAATCACGCCATCGCCGGCATGAGAGTCACTGTTTGATTTAGGAGGAGGAGGGATTGAAAACTCTGGTCTAGGGGCGTCTGGTATTTTGTCGTAGAGCTTGCCAGACTGAGTATATACTAAATCCAAGTATTGTGCACGAGCGATAACTTGCTCTTCTGTTACGACTCCTCCCTTTGCTACATCTTCCGTTATAGCCGAAAGTAATGACTTTATAAACCACTCAGCTAAAAGCTGATCAGGAACATATGTTTTAACCATTCTTCGTCGACGTCGCCACTCATGTATATGATCTGATATATGAGTTGCGGTTGTCTGTTTGAAGTTAGTCAATATCTCTGTTCCCGTTTCGTACCTTATTGGTAATTGAAAGTGGGTCAAGAATGTCGTGGCAAGGGAGCCAAAATTGTCGAACGAAGCTCTAGGCAATTCTATATACCATTTTGCCGCTGGACCTGTCAATGTCCTCTGAAAGAGGCGAAGCCTTATCGAATCGTCATTCAAAGTGTTCGACGAACACCATAGATGAAATGTCATCACATGATTCGACGGGTCTTCACCTGGATTTCCATTGAATTTAGGAATGTCGGATGGAAGTTTGTGCGGAATCACTGGCCACCAAGGGGCGTAAGCAATTGGATCGTTTGTTAACCGATGTAAATCAGGCAACTCTAAAGTCGCCACGAATGGTAACTGCTGGTTCAAGTTAGGTGAAGTGTAACCAGGATACGATGGAATCACCTGAACAGTCGGTCTTTGCATACCAGCATAATGGAGTTGATGTTGGTATGATGAATACGGTTGATGGATTTGACCACTATAAAGTGGTTGATTTTGACCATTTTGAATATATGGTTGTCCAGTATTCGCAAATATTTGCTGTTCAGAACCTTGGTACACTTGTTGGAATTGCGGTTGTTGGTATTGCATTATCCACGGTTGCGACACCATGGGTTGTTGCGCTACACTAACCATTGGACCAAGATGTGGGGTAGTTGTACCCAACTGTACTTGTGTTGTCCCACCAGTAGGTGATTGTGGTTGGGTCGCAGGGTCAAGGGGTTGTTGCATGAGAACCTGAGCAATCTGAGGTTGACATACAACAGGCATTGTTTGAACTTGCGACACCGTCACAATAGCCGGTGTAGTTGAGATGTTTGTCACAGGTACACACTGTTGCATAGAATATACAACTCTCGGTGGTTGGGATAGCACAGGTACCCAACTACTCGTTGCAATTCCGCCATAACTTGAATAAGGTTGAGAACTCCCGTATGGGTACTGCCCCCCATATGGTAGCAACCCAGAACTCAAGGCAATTGACTGTCCTGGAGGACTGGATGGCCTAATTAGATTCCCAAAAGGGTCAATTTGATGAGCCTCACCATGAGAGTTACAAGACATTACTCCGGAACAAACAGGAACAGACCATACTGTCGAGATAGTCTCTTGGTGGACTCCTTCTAGCGACTGCGAGCTAGTTGGGACAGATGGTATGCCGACGAACATTGCTGGATTTGCAGCAGGTAATTCTGCCGTCGCCGTGTCATTCGACACAGTCCTAGATGTCGACGGTTGTTCAGTCATTTTTAGTCTATCCAATTGATCACCTAGTGATTCTACAGGAACTTCCACTAGTGATGGACAAACTTCTGTTGTAGCAGGAAATAGAGCGACCCCTACTCCAAATTGAATTGGAGTGGATACTTGCGGTTCTTCTATAATTTCCTCTATCGCAATCAGACCAGGTGGAAGAGGAAGACCGTCAGGTCCATAAAAGATTTCCGGTGCCGAAGAAGGGGTTGTATCGACCGCGACGGATGTTTGAGGAACAACACTCTCTGGACCGGTTACAGATGGAACTGGTTCAGTCATACAAGTATTTGCCCCCAGACTAGGATCAGTATTACCGTCCCTCTGTGGCGATTGAACTTCTTCTATAGAGGCAAGGTTTCCGGAAATGTTTGGAGTGACCAGAATCTCAGATGTTGTTGGAACGCTTGTTCTAACTTTTAAAGGAGATTTTGAACTGGTTTGACGAGCTCGCTTTGTCCGGATTGTTTTCGATTCCGGAGACAAAGACGGTTGACTCGCAAGCCTCCGAGAACGACGGATATTCAATTGACTTTCTTCCACGATTGCGGATTACTCGATCAACTAAAATATAAAGGGGAAAATTTGTGTTTCCGATTTGAATGAATTTTATTAGACGCTTTTAAACATAACTTTGCTTTTTCATGTTTTAAGAGTCGAGAAAAAGCTAAAGATGACTCTAGTCGCCTTCGATGTATTAACGAGCCTGAAGTGACAAATGCTCGGTTGGACCTTTTCAGTTATAGAGTTTGAAAAGGGCCAAAAGAAACTGCTCTGGAGATCTAGGCAGAGGGTGTGCCAAACCTTTCGCGAAACCACAGAATACGTTTTACGGTACGGGTGGTCGATCTTCATGAATGTTGTGTTCACTGCATCGCGATCAGTAGGGCAGCCGACACGGCTTCCTATGGATAAAGGATAATTTCCTATAGGGGTCTCCCAATATATACGCGACGGTACGTGGGAGCACAAGTCCGTATTAGTGCCACCGACTCTCAGGAGGAATCACCCACCTTCGTAGAGATCGACAGTCACTATGTTTAACGACGCCGGAACACGTCTCTACCTAGACCTCTAGATGTTTGCATTATGTTTCAAATGCGTTGTTAGGTTCATTCAGTATATTTTAAGTTGATCTTTTTAAAGTTTGCCTTTCAAGGTTCACCACGAGATGTATATGACAAATTCCTAAATGCAGCCTAAGATGAGAAGCAAGCTTTTTCAAATCTTTTTGACTGATGAAAATCTTAACTACTGAGGGAGAAGAAAGGCAAATTCTTTTCACACAGTTCATACAGCACAAACTAATGCACTTTCTCCTAAATCATCATGCAAACTTTTTCAAATGAAAAATGCACAATGCATGTATTTTCTTTTCCCTTTCTTAATGTGGATGGATTACAAAAAGAAAGTGGTCATATAACTTTGATTTCGATTTAAAGCGACAGTAAACAAGTTTGTCCAAAATCAAAAGACACATTAAGATTCACTTGCTTAATCACTGGAAATACATGAAATCAAACCATACTAATGAAAGTAAAATGACTAATCAGCTATGGACAGCAAACAAGCTAACTCTTTAGACCAGCAAAATGCCTAACACAGGTTCAGATCTAAGAGGCCAAAAGCATGACTAGTTTACTTTTCGTTATGGGAAATTGTAAATGAGTAAGAAATACAAAGAACAAGTACAATTTCATTATATAACAGAGGCAGAATGATGGCAAGTAATATTGGTTTCAAAACAGGCACAAGACTGACACCTAGCAGCAAAACTAAGTGAAAACAGGCAAGAGAAAGGAGGAAACCCCAAATGCATTAGGCAAATTTGGGCCAACGCAGGCTCTGCACAGCCAAACTGGCTCTCAACGTAGGTAGCCAGTTCGGGACCTGCGTTGCAAAGCAGGTAGCCTATGTACTACCTGCTTTGGAAAACGAGAATTGCGTTTTCACAGTCTCCGGGTCATAATTTTCTCAAAAATGCACGGTTTTTGCTCAAATCAGAAGCAATCAGTCAAGCACACTCAAAGGGATGATTTAGAAGGTGCAAAGCTATCACTAAGAGCTTACAAGGATCTTTGTAGATCAGCTCTTCAAATCATGAATTTGCTCAGAAAATGAGCAAGAGTAGCTGCCCTCTACTTCGCTTTTGATATAGTCAAAAGCTTTTCGATTTGGTACTCTTTTCTTCAGGAAATGAATAGAAAAATACTACAAACACAATCAAACGGATACGATCCCCAGCGGAGTCGCCAGTTTGTTGTAGGGAAAAGTATCCGACTCGGATGACCCTATCCCACTCTAAGGGTGACAGTTCCTTAGCAACAACTGTAAAACAAACTACTTAAGGTTTACTTCTTTATGAAAGCAAAAGAGAATGGAGAAAGCACTAATCGTTGCCTTGCGCTTAATGTCGAATCCAAACTCTTCTCTTTGGCCGCTTGCTCCTAGCTCTTTGTTCTTCTGCTCGCCCAGCTACAATGAGATCCTGCACAATAACAAAGAAGGAAACTACAAGAGGCATGCAATCATAACTGGTTCATGGATTAGTGTAAACCAAACATGCAATCATCACAATATATAATTGAAACAAGAGCACATAGAAGAACCTCAATAGCTTTTATTAATGAAGAAATAAAGGTTTTGAGAGTATTACAACCATTGCAGGCTCCAACCCAGCAACATCTCTCAGAAGAAAGAATTGCTCTTCTTCACCTCTCTCAAACAATCACCCAATAACTCAATAATGAAACCAACAGCATATCATTACTTTGCACAAAATTCCAGCCTCCTGAGCTCATAGGAGAGAGCTCAATATATAGATGAATTGAGAAAGGATGAGTTAGCTTGCAACTGATGTGTAGCTGCCTTGTGTCCTCTCTCTCTTCAGTTAATCTTTAGTTGATCTTCAGTTCTTGAGTCCACTTGGTGAACCTTGCTTCCACTTGGAGAAACAAAGCCTCTGACTCATCACAAGGTGAAATCCCTGATCCAAGTGTCATTTTTGGAAGATTCCAGAGCAATGACTCAGTGTGCCACATGTCCAAACTCGCTCAACGCAGGTGGGCTTTGTTCTACCTGCTTTGCAACGCAGGTACACCATGGAGCAGTTGTGTTTCAGCGCAGAAGCCTAGTGGAGCACCTGCTTTGATTTCAGGATTGCTTGTTTTTGAGTGTTTTCAGGTGGAGAACTGATCTGAGAGCTGTTGGTTTGCTGACCTTGTTCCTCTAGGCATAGGAACATCATGTTTAGGGAACTTTGGATCCCTTGGATTATTGACAATTCATGCTTATTGCTGTAAGGCACAAAATTGTCTATAACAATAATATTATCCTTTTTCAGTCATAGGTTGAAAGCTTTTGATTGTATAATGACTTAATCACCCCAAGGTACGAAGTAACTCTCCACATATCTATATGTTTAACTGTTCATTGCATATTCATGAATATCTTTATATTTATCTGTGGAAAAGTCAATTAAGTTGCCAAATAATTGCTGGGCTGTTTAAAGACTGCATGGATTATAATTATAGTTGTTGAAACACCAGAAACAACAACTACGCAGTTGCTGCAACACCAGGAGCAGCAACTACGCAATTGCCACAGCCAGCAACGGAAACCATCTAAAAGCAGGAGAACGCTATTTTTGCAACAACTGAAAATAACAAATGGCAACTATCCGGAGATTGCCAGAATTCCACGATGACGCGGCATAATCAGCAACTACCCAAAAGAGCAAAACACAGTTACGATTTCTCAAGTATCAGGAACAGTACGGGTTTTCTAAAATCAGCAACCATGGGGAAACGGCGAAGGATAATACAAGGATCCCAAGAGCACGGGAAAAGTTCAGGCACCAGCTGTGTAACAGAAATAAAATTAAGAAAGAATACATTGTTGCATTGTTATAACAACATTTTGTAATTCTTATTTTTGGCTAACTGAATGAACCGTGATAATATATTGTAATAGATGTCTCCTCCATAAAGAGGAGACATCTACATTAGAGAGATGATGATAATTGTGTAAGGGGAATTTTAAATATGAACAACAAAGTCTGAACTCTTATTGTACTAAATCTTTTGGCAGATGAATAGAAGATTGCTCTGAGTCTCTAATCCAACAGCTGTGTTCTGGGGAATCTTGTGAGAGGGACTGGGCCCACCTTCCTCACAAGATTCACCCATTTAATTTTCTGTCAAGTGTGTAAGTGTGTTTGGTGATTTCTTTATGTTGGTACTCTGTTTTGGATTCTGCAAGCATTACCTTTGGTAGTTTCCCTTTTGCTGGCACTCTGTTTCGTTAATCGTTTGAAGCTGTACTTCACCGGTGAATTAGACTTTCAGTGTGTATTAGCAATCTGGTTACAGGGGCAGGTGTTGAACGTCCTTGTTTGGAGGATAGGGTCCCGATCCTCTGATAACAGAGCATCCATCACTTTTCTTCTCGGATTTATTAACTGTTTTTATTTTATCTTTGCAGTACACTGTTATAACATAACGTGAGAACTACACATACTATGACTTCTTAATTCTTTTAGAGTTAAAGTACATACAGTACGCAGTGGCCTTTGAAATAAAAAGACTTTCCCAGGTTGACAATTTAATGTGGTACTTGATTGTTAATTAATAAACAATTCAACTAGCCAACATTTTGGCGCCCTTGCCGGGGAAGGCAACTAGAGATTCCTAAAGGCATTAATAATTTCTTTTTGAGAATAACAGGTGCATGAGAGGACGCAAGAAACCTAATTTCACAGGCGGCAAAGGCGGAGGACGAAGAAAAACTTATATTGACGAAATCATCTCAAAGGCTGAAACATCATAGAGGACAAGTTCCCGGAGACCTCAGATCCAGTACTCCTCACAAACAGATCGATAGACGGAAGAAGTACTAGGACCTGAAAGGAAGCTGGAAGTACCAGAATACTCCGAGGAACCAGTAGAAGAACCTGAAGAAACAGAAGACACAGAAGATAAAGCAAGTGATTCAGGAAAAAGACCAATGGAAGATAACAGAACTGAAGGAAGAGGGGAAAATTCGCTCTCTACCCTGGAATTTCCTATTGGGGAGCTCCCGAGAGGAACAACTCCTATGAAAAACATTCCACTCTTAGCATTACCCAACTTTCATGGGTTATCCTCTGAAGACCCGGATGAATTCCTCTTCGAATTCGACATACTATGTAGAAGTTATGATTATGTGATCCCTAATCAGAAACTAAAACTATTTCCAGCAACACTGAAAGGGAATGCATTAAGATGGTTTATGAGCCTAGGAGCTTAGGCAATCACTACCTGGGATCAGATGAAAGAGAGCTTTCTGGCTAAGTATCAAGATTACTGCCGGACGAGAGAAAGGAAGGAAGAATTGTTTAAAATGGTTCAGAAAGAGGACGAGAATTTGGAATATTTTGTGGAAATATTATAGTATAATCTGCAGCGGTCTGACCATCCTAATATGAGTAAAGATATTCTGAAGACTATATTGTTGAAAGGGGTACGAGATGACTGCTTGGACATGTTAAACATGCTGGGAAAAGGGGACATTTACAAAGAACCATTTGATGAAATTATCAATCTCTGCATGAGATGTTCAAGGGGAGCAGTAAGCAGATCAAAAAGTAGAGATAATGTATATTCAAGAGTTCAGAAGTCAGCAAGTGGAGGAGAAACAAGGGCTGAAATAGGTAATTTATTAGAAGAATTTAAAACTGAGATGTTAAGCTCTTTTGCTTCACAAATGATGCTCTGCAGGTAAAGAAGAAACAGGCAGAAGCAGAAGCTGCCCTAGCTATTTTTTGTTCCAAATGCAGGGAAAAGCATCCACTCAGGGAATGCCCGCTAGATAAGGTACCAATCTGCACAATCTGCGAAAAGGACCATGAGACCCAGCAATGCCCCTCTCTGCCTGGAATTAAAGCAGCATTGCAATCAACTAAAGAAGAGGCTGAAGCAGTGTACCTGATGACACAGAGGAGGCAATGGCCACAAAGACAAGGTATGAATTCTAACACAACATTTAATCGTTGGAATAATCATTCTCCTTTCCAAACAAATTACTCACCCATGAACCAAATGCAGTACCCACCCTTTAACACAATGAGTTTTCCACCTATGCAACAACCAAATCCCCCTTTTCCTGATCCTACTATATGGAATCCTTGGGCTCCCCAACAACCATATTTCAACCAATGAAACCCAGGCTGGGCAGCCCAAGAGATCCCATTTCCTCAACAACAACAATTTCTTTCTTTACCATCTAATACTCCTCCAAATAACCAGGCAATTAGACCACAACTACGTGTGCAACCCAACCCCAACCCAAATAATAATAAAGCTTCGCAAGTAATTGATATTCAAAATCAGCCTGTCTTCCCCATGCAATGTAATGATATCCATCTTCGTTCAGGGAGAATTGTTGAACCCATCATTGATGACATCACTGACTCTGATAAGGAGGAATTTAGAAAAGAAAAACCTACTAACAATAATGCTGAAACAGTCGAATCGACATCTAACAACATTGATCAGACAGCAGATCCACCATTCCCTGAACGATTGGCTCTCACTAAAACACTAGAGCAACCTGCTTTTAACCTTTTAGGTGAACTGCAAAATTTATATGTTAAAATTCCACTGTTGCAAGTGCTAAGAGATGTTCCCATTTATGCTAGGACTGTTAGAGATATCTGCATAAAAAAACCTGGAAGAAAAGCTAAGGACCCCCTCACAGTTCATGTGATGGGAAAACTGACTGCTTTAATGATAGAGAAAGATCCTCCTGTGAAATATGGTGACCCTGGTCACCCTACAGTAACAGTGCAGATTGGAAAAACCCTCGTCTCTAAATTTCTAGTAGACTTAGGAGCTGAAATAAATATTATGACATTGGAAATAGCATAATTGCTTCAGTTGAAAAACTTTATTAGGGAAACACCAACCATCCTAGAACTGGTTGATCGCTCTACAATTAAACCTGAGGGGGTCATTGAAGACTTAATAATTTCTGTAGAATCCTGGAATTACCCGGCCGGCTTTGTGGTGTTACAAACTAAAACAAACTTGTGGAGTCATCTGCTGATTCTGGGAAGACCTTGGCTGGCTACAGCAGATGCTTTCATTAGCTGTAGATCAGGATCAATGACCATCTCCAATGGACAAGAAACAAAATAGCTTACCCTTTATCCTCATGCTACACCCATGATTAATAATGACAGCTCTGTATGGGTGGATTATGAGGATGAAGAAACCCAACCTATACTAACTATCAGACAAGCTTTAACCTTCAAAGATTCTACCGAAGATGAATTAATCAGCAGCTTCATTTCTGAACCTTCTTCGGTCAACCCAGAAATGTACAGTCATTTTTCTGCAATCTTGAATTCTGAAACTCAGTAGAACTTGGAAGATAAGAATTTATTTCAGTCAGCAGTAGGCAGCCCCTCACAAAGCACAACAATAGAAATTGAGCCTGGAAAAACATTAAATATATATCCTGATTTAAGTGACAATGAAAAACAACAATTAATAAAGTTACTCCAAGAAAATAAAGAAGCATTTGCATGGGATTATACAGACATGAAACGGATCTCCCCTGAACTGTGCACTCACCGGATTTATATCAAAGAAGGATCCCAACCAGTTTGTCAACCCCAGCGGCGAATGAATCCTAATCTAAGGGAAATTGTGAAGGAGGAACTTCAGAAACTCTTGAATGAAGGATTTATATACCCTATATCTGATAGTGAGTGGGTTTCCCCACTTGTAATTGTACCCAAGAAAAATGGTAAATGGAGAGTATGTGTGGATTATAGAGCACTGAATAAAGCCACTCAGAAAGACCATTTCCCTTTACCATTCATCGATCAGGTGTTGGATAATCTGGCAGGTAAGAAGTTCTTTTCATTCTTGGACGGGTTCAGTGGATATAATCAGATTAAGATTGCACCCCAAGACCAGGATAAGACCACGTTTACTAGCCCTTGGGGGACCTTTTCTTACATGGTACTTCCATTTGGGCTATGTAACGCTCCAACAACATTTCAAAGAGCTGTGATAGGGATTTTTTCTGATATGTTAAATGATTCATTAGAAATATTTATGGATGACTTTACCCCTTATGGAGTGACTTTTGAGGATGCACTGCAGAATCTTGAAAAAGTACTTAAGCGGTGTATAGAAGCACACCTTGCCTTAAGCACTGAAAAGTGCCATATGATGATGAATCAAGGTATTGTATTGGGTCACTTTGTCTCATTCCTTGGAATTCAAGTCGATCCAGCTAAAATACAGGTAATTCAGACTCTCCCTATCCCCAAAACACAAACTGATGTAAGAAGCTTTTTAGGACATGCTGGATACTACAAAAGATTTATTAAGAATTTTTCCAAAATAGCTTCTCCTTTATTTGTGTTATTAACAAAGAATGTTGAATTTAAGTGGACTGATGATTGTGAAAAAGCATTTAATGAACTTAAACATCAGTTGTCTGCAGCTCCCCTTTTGAGAGGACCTGATTGGGCACTACCCTTTCATATATCCTCTGATGCCTCAGACACTGCAATTGGAGTTGTCTTAGGTCAGGAAGAAAATAATCTTACCTATGCCATTTATTTTATTAGTAAGAACATGACACCGGCTGAATTAAATTATACAGTCACCGAGAAGGAATTCTTAGCAGTTATTTATGCAATAAATAAATTTCGACACTATATTACTGGCTACACTACTTTTGTGCATACTGATCACTCGGCCATTAAATATTTGATGAATAAATCAGTTACAAATGCCCGAGTCACCAGATGGTTTTTATTATTGCAAGAATTTGACATCACAATTGTGGATAGGCCAGGAAAAGAAAATGTAGTTGCTGATTTCCTTTCTCGATTAAAAACTGATGAAAATGCTCTAGTAGATGATTCTTTTCTTGATGAATATTTATTTGCAGTATCTGCTCACTCACCTTGATATGCAGACATTTCCAATTATCTAGTTGCAGGAAAATTACCATCAGACCTATCACACAGGGAAAGAAGAAAGATCATTCAGCAAAGTGCTAGGTACAGCTGGATAAGCGGGTGTCTTTTCCATACAGGAATTGATGAGGAAATCCGAAGGTGCATTGGTGAAGATGGAATTTATGATGTACTAAAAGCTTGTCATGATGGCCCTTGTGGAGGACATTTTGCAGATAAAAGGACAGCACACAAGGTACTCAGAATGGGTTATTATTGGCCATCACTCTTTAAAGATGCTAGAAAATATGTCAAGACTTGTGATAGTTGTCAAAGAATGGGCCAGCCTAATCACATGGATGAAATGCCTCTCAATCCCCAGGTAATTCTTGAACCTTTTGAGAAATGGGCATTAGACTTCATAGGTCCCATTAATCCTCCATCTAATCAAAGAGTGTACATATTAGTATGCACAGATTACATGACTAAATGGGTAGAAGCTAAGGCACCCATTAAAGCTAATAAAGAAGCAGTACTAACATTTTTATTTGAAGAAATCTTCGTTAGATTTGGACTGCCTAGAGAATTAGTCACAGATGGAGGACCTCCTTTCAACTCTCATGGCTTCAAAAATACGCTTCAAAAATATCATATTAAGCACAAAATGACTACACCTTACCACCCCCAAGCAAATGGGAAGGTAGAAAGCACCAATAAAGTCATAGAAGCCATCTTAACAAAAACAATAAAGGAAAATAGAAGGGACTGGTTTCAAAGGTTGCCCGAGGCATTGTGGGCCTATAGAACTACTTGGAGGAATACCACAGGTTTTTCACCCTAAGAATTAGTTTTTGGAAAGAATGCTATTTTCCCTCTAGAGTTTGAGATCAAAACTTTAAGAAATGCTTTAGCTGTTAACCTTGATTTGACTGATGCACAGACAGCCAGGTTACAGCAACTTCAAGAATTGGATGAGAAAAGACTGGATGCCATCCATCAGACAACCATGATACAACAACAGAGGAGCAGATGGCATGACAGAACCATCAAGCAAAAGCAGTTTCAGAAAGGTGACTGGGCTCTACTCTATGATTCCCGTTTTGAGAATTTCCAAGGTAAGTTAAGAACAAGGTGGTTAGGGCCTTATGAAGTGGATGTTGTTTTTCCAAATGGGACAGTCAGACTTTTAACAATTGATGGAAGCAGAACACCGCTACTAGTGAATGGCTATCGACTTCGGTTATATCAGAGGCCTGTTTCTAAAGAAGATTTTAAAGCCACTTGCATGGCAATTAAACAGTATTATTTTCCGGGGGAACTTGTTGTCCCTCAAAGCACTTAAATATTTGTTTAATTAGGCATTTTTTTTTTTAGATTAGATATTCTTTTTATTTAATTACTAATAATCCCTGCCAAGGGTTACCATATTATGTTTTAGTATTTTGCAGATGTGAAGCTGTGGGAAATAGCTGAGAACGAAAAGCTTTAAAGGAATAACTTTGCGGATTTGGAATTCCTGTTGCTGCAACACCAACCCCTGTTGCTGCAACACCATTTCCTGTTGCTGCAACACCAACCCCCGTTGCTGCAACACTGATCCCCGTTACTACAACATCTTTTCCCGATGACGTAACATCATTCCTAGTGGCTACAACACCAAACCCCATTGCTGCAACACCACTTCCCGATCCCATAATACCTTTTTAGCAATCCTCTCATTTACAAAAACACTAGCCTTATCACCTCAACTCCCAAGAAACGAGTTTTTATGAAATACACCACTTTTTGTGATTGTCACAACCCTTCAATATCACTTCCCGTCATTATTATTAGAAATCGCCGGTATTCCCATGCTCCTAGACCCGTGGTAATCATTATGATCCAGCAAAAGATAAGACAAGACTTTTTGACGCAGCGACCCAAAAAGGTAAAACATAAAGGTACGCATGATTATGTATGGACATTAAATAATAGTTAATGCGGAGAAGCTGATAGGACTACCAAATAATTGTACTTCCAATCATATCACTTACGCGTAGGGGGGGATTACCAAAGCGCTCTCATAATTACATACTATGCCAACTGCCGTCGTCCTTAACTCTCCCGGCAATATGTAAAAGTCACCTTATCACGCCATGTCACCATTTGCAACGGTCTACTCTGAACTGAATTCGGAAGCTCGGCTCTGAAATGTGAAATTCACTGAGATAACAGCTATGGGAGGAAACCTCATTACACATGAACCTGGCACAACAGCACTTCTCGAGCTCTATCCCGAGGTTTATCAGATCTTTCTGCAAGTGGGATGGATAGATTACTTCCGGAGACTTCCAGACTTCGACGAGCAGCAAGTCCTCGAATTTGCATGCAATTTAACAGAGGGATTCTCTCTTGTTCAAGGTGTCCAAATCCCAGTTACAGAGGAAGTCATAGCCCAAGTCACCGGGCTACCAGCTAATGGCATACGATGGTTGAGTAGAAATCACTTGATCCTTAATGTGCAGTAGGATTTTCTTCAACCTGGTGAGCAGGTGGAACCGAAGGGCAGAGGTGTAGCACTGCAGTCGTTGCCTCAACCATGGCCGAAAGTCGCTGAATTTGTAAACAATACCCGACGTGCGAAGGCCGGTACCAGCTAATTTACCAGCACGATTTCGTCTTGTTGAATCATTTGAGAAATCGTCAGTTGATAAACATGCCATATTATTTATTGGGATGTCTTAAAAATATGTCACGTTACCCTGTTAATGCAAAGCATCCGCTTCTTTCCCTAAAACACCACCGCCTATCTCAATTGCTGATAAATAAAGGCATTTCTTAAAATAACCCTCCACCTCCCATTAATCCCCATCAAGAGGCAGAAATTCCCCAGCCAGAACATGAAATTCCTCAGCAAATAGAGGACATTCCTGAGCAAGTACTCGAAGAAATCTCTCAACAAACAGAGAATATTCCCAAAGGAACACTTGAAGAAACCCCTCAACATGCAGACAACATCCCAAAGCAAATTCCCAAAGAAGACCCCCAGCAAACACCCCCGCAAGTTGCTGAAAATGAACAAGCAGCACAAAAATACCCGTAGAAACAACCCCATCCCCTGATAGAACTAATCTATCCATTCCCATACTGGTTATTTCTACCAATGACTCAGAGGATAACACCCCTATCACCTTGCTCAAACAAAAAATGCAAAGGAAAATAGAAACCCCACCAAAAAGAAGATGAACTAGGGCTTCGGCTAAAGCAGTTCCTATTTCTGCCACTATCCCTACGAAAGCTAGCCGAAAAAGAAAAATGACTGAATTCCCTGCCTCTCTACCAAAGCAAAGGACTCGGTCGTCTGCAATAGCTGAATCTCCTAGCCATACCCCTCCCAGTTCACCAACCATCACCCTGAAAACTCGCATTCCCACTAGTCCCTGAAACTCCTCTCCCTCACCCTCGGAGGCTGAGATGTAGAGTGTTCACAATCTCATGACATCATATTTTGAGGCAGCTAACACACAAGAACCAGCTGCCGACACCCAAGGTAATATTGGCCAAGACGCTGCAACACAGGGAACAGCCACTACCCCAGCTGACACACAAGAACCACCTGTTAAGGGTATAAGGGATCAAACCAATGATAAAGCACAACCTCTGCCTCCATCGGAACCTGCTACTCCACAAGTTCAGCCCACCATATCGGCTCTGCAGGAAGAAATTGAATTTTTGAAAACTCAGATTCAGGACTACCAGGAGGAAATTATAAGGGTCAAGGAAGCCTATCAAAAGGAAGTTAGCCTGCATATTTTAGCATGAGTAGCATCTGCAACAGAAAAGAGTAAGGACAATGAATATGTGTGTACCGGCTGCGGTGAACTATATACTCAAGCAGGATACAAGATAGTGGCAGAACCAATGAATGAAGATCCTGCGGTTGTGGTTGAAACAAATGAACCTGTTGCGACACAGATGGAGACACCACAACCCTCCGCTCCGAAAGAAGAACCTGTTGTCACACAAGAACCAACAGGCTCTCGAGAAAAGGTGCAGGAGCAGACAGAGAAACCTGTTGTCACACAAGAACCAACAGGCTCTCCAGAAAAGATGTAGGAGAAAACAGAAGAACTTACTGACACACAAGAACCAGTAAGCTCTCCTGAAACTGCACCAGAGCAAACAGAAGAACTTACTGTCACATAAGAACCAGTAAGCTCTCCAAAAACTATGCAGGAGGGAACAGAAAATAAAGAAGAGGAAAAGACACCACGGCCTACCCAAATTGCCATTGAACGAGAAGAAAAAGAAGCTACAGCAGAGGATGAGGAAGAAGGCATACTCTCACCCCGGCCTACCCAAGAGGAAAAAATGCTTATAGAGGAAAACAAGGAAGAAAACAGGGACTCACCCAAGCCTATCCAGACTGCCATAGAAAAAGAGGAAAATGAAGAGGAAAATATAGACTCACCCCGGCCCACCCAAATCGCCACCAAACAAGAAGAGGAATCAAATACACAGGAATCAGTACAGAATATAGAACATGAATAAGAAACAGTAGTTGGAAATGGAAAGGAAGACCTTGGATCATCCCGGCCTACTCCAATAATCACAGAGCAGACTACCCTTGTTGATGCCTTTACACAAACAGAACTTCCTTCTGTTAGTGATGCATGCACAGAAACAGACAGCTTTCAAGAAATAAAAGGAGAATGGTGGAGAGAATATGAGCTCTCTCAAGGCAAAGCGTTCCAATAGCAAAAGGGTATCTGGTTCAATTATGCATATAAGAACTGGGAAGCACTTGAGCAGTGCAGAGCCCAGTACAAAGAAATCAAGGAACTAAAAGCCAGATTGACCCAGATGTTTGAGTTATTCCAAAGAATACTTGCCACAAGGAAACCCTCTTTTAATTATGCAACATTTTTGAGGGAAAGACTCACATTTTTACAGATAAAGGCTGTCAAAGAAGGTAGACCTCATTAGGTAGTTACATCAGAGCAGTTTATGCAAACCTTTGCAGAGGCACCTAAAAATGATCAAAATTTGTTATGCGAGCTCTATCTCCATAATGAAGCCATGTCCGAAGAAATAAATATGAATATGATACATGTAGTTGGCGACATACAACTGAGAGCCTTTATCTCCTTTTTAGCTAACGAACTTACATGGCAGAACGCCTTTGCCTCAGCTCAACATAATGAACAGAATTGTCTTCTGTGGATTAGAGCTGAATCGCGGAACGCAGCCACCTTCATTTCACAACACCTAAGAATGGTAAGTGATCCTGAAAAGAAGGACCACGTTAGGCAACTGCAAGCAATGGTCCTGAGAGACTGTCAGCATTATGTGAAGACTAAGGCATCCTTGCCTGTCAATGCAAATAAGCTGTTTTGGGAGAACTGCCCCAAGGAGAGGCAGGAATATCACCCTTATAATCCACCTAATTTGCGGGTAGCACTCTCAAGGCTACCTCATTATGTTAAATGCATGCAACACTGTGCTGAAAATTGGATGGGTTACAGATTTAAATTTCCACTTTTATGCCTATCTGGTGAACAATACAAGGGCCAGTTTGGATTATCCAACAGGGAAGAAGCCGCGGCATGGAGGCAAATACAGACTGTTTGTGGGTTCAGGAAGAAGTTTTTTGCCACTTCCTATAACTATTGTCTCAGTAATCTACATTGTTCATCCCAGTACTCCGACTCAGACTGAGAGTGGGCATTACATAGCGACATGCAATCTCTTCAGTTGGGGGGGATGTTGGGACTCAGAATTGACCAATTTTGACCTTATATTTTTGCCATAATATTATCCTTTTTCAGTCATAGGTTGAAAGCTTTTGATTGTATAATGACTTAGTCACCCCAAGGTACGAAGTAACTCTCCGCATATCTATATGTTTAACTGTTCATTGCATATTCATGAATATCTTTATATTTATCTGTGGAAAAGTCAATTAAGTTTCCAAATAATTGCTCGGCTGTTTAAAGACTGCAGGAATTATAATTATAGTTACTGAAACACCAGAAACAACAACTACGCAGTTGCTTCAACACCAGGAGCACCAACTACGCAATTGCCACAGCCAGCAACGACAACCATCGAAAAGCAGGAGAATGCTATTTTTGCAACAACTCGAAATAACAAACAGCAACTATCTGGAGATTGCCAGAATTCCACGATGACGCGGCATAATCAGCAACTACCCAAAAGAGCAAAACACAGTTACGATTGCTCAAGTATCAGGAATAGTACGGGTTTTCTAAATTAGCAACCATGGGGAAACGGCGAAGGATAATACAAGGATCCCAAGAGCACGGGCAAAGTTCAGGCACCAGCTGTGTAACAGAAATAAACTTAAGAAAGAATACATTGTTGCACTGTTATAACAACATTTTGTAATTCTTATTTTTGGCTAACTGAATGAACCGTGATAATCTATTGTAATAGATGTCTCCTCCATAAAGAGGAGACATCTACATTAGAGAGATGATGATAATTCTGTAAGGGGAATTTTAAAGATGAACAACAAAGTCTGAACTCTTATTGTACTAAATCATTTGGCAGATGAATAGAAGATTGTTCTGAGTCTCTAATCCAACAGTTGTGTTCTGGGGACTCTTGTGAGAGGGACTGGGCCCACCTCCTCACAAGATTCACCCATTTACTTTTCTGTCAAGTGTGTAAGTGTGTTTGGTGATTTCTTTATGCTGGTACTCTGTTTTCGATTCTGCAAGCATTACCTTTGGTAGTTTCCTTTTTGATGGCACTCTGTTTCGTTAATCGTTTGAAGCTGTACTTCACCGGTGAATTAGACTTTCAGTGTGTATTAGCAATATGGTTACAGGGGCAGGTGATGAACGTCCTTGTTTGGAGGATAGGGTCCTGATCCTCTGATAACAGAGCATCCATCACTTTTCTTCTTGGATTTATTAACTGTTTTTATTTTATCTTTACAGTACACTGTTATAACATAACGTGAGAACTACGCATACTACAGCTTCTTAATGCTTTTAGAGTTAAAGTACATACAGTACGCATTGGCCTTTGAAATAAAAAGACTTTACCGAGTTGAAAATTTAATGTGGTACTTGATTGTTAATTAATAAACAATTCAACTAGCCAACACAATGATGGATAACTTTTCCCAGATCCTTCAGCGACTATCCAAGGGTGACACATCTACTTTTGGCAGCTACTTTGGAAGTGCCACACCCTTTAAGGTACAAGTTAACTTTGACATTCCCATATTTGACGATTAGATAGATGCAGACACTGTAGATAAATGGTTAAATATACTATAAGGATATTTTTTTGTTTATGATTTTTCCAGCGGGGATAGGATCACTTTTGCACTTCTCAAAGCAGCCCCCCACGTCGAGGACTGGTGGGAAACATAATGTGAGCAGAAGGATGAAAATATGAACTCATTATTTTCATCCGCACCCACTTGGAACTCGTTCTAGGATGCCATCAAGGAGTAGTAATATTCTATTAGGAGCTATGAGGATAAATACAGAAAGTGGACAACACTGCGACAGGGAAGGGACCAGGATGTGCCAGAGTTTACCAATGTTTTTCATACCCTTTGCACAAAGTTGGATATCAAGGATTCTGAGAAGCATTTGTTTCTCAAGTACCGAGACTTCCTACACAAGTACATGACAAGATGGAGTTCCTGGACATCTCCTCACTAGGAGCGACATACCGATATGCCATCAAGATCGAGCAAAAGTTTAAATAGAAGAAGCGATACTTTGGATCTGCGAATCTGAAGTAAGGGAAAGGTGCCCCCAAACTCTAAAACAAAGGAAAAATCCAAGGTGGGGTGGCCAAGGACAACCTAGAAAAGGCGCAAGTAAAGAACAACACCATGAAGCCAAAGAAGGACGTTGGAAAGTGGTGTAAGTTTCATAAGAGCTCCACTCACAACACAAGTGAGTGTTGGGCCAGGAATTCACTGTTGGCCGAGCTAAAGGCTTTAGAATAAGATGCATGTTCCTACTCTAAGTCAGAACTCGACAAGGGGAATGACAAAGGGAATCAGATTATTGATGCGGAGCCCAATGCCACCATTGCCACCACAAAGATCCAGAAGGAGAAACCCGAAGATCGAGAGGAGGAGGAGTGCCTCTTCCACTCCCAGATGTGGGTAAAGAGTTCCTCGCTACAATGTATTTTCAATAGCGGGAGCCAAAAGAACATCATTTTAGTAGAGGTCATGAAGTTGATGGGGTTACCAAGCATAGCACATCCACAACCGTACACCATCGGGTGGCTTCACTAAGGACGGGATCTTCACGTGAGCCAGTAGTGTCGCTGTCCATACAACATCAAGCCCTTGACCGATAAGGTATTATGTGACGTTGCTCCCCTTGATGTTTTTGATGTATTATTAGGCCAACCATACTTATGGAAGTTACATGTTGTGTATGAGTGAACGCCTCGTGCTGTTATTATTACTTTGGGAAATAAGCTGTATAGGATACTTGAGGTAGCACCATCTATGACCATCTCATTTGTTACTACAAAAGAATGTTGTAAGCTCATTTCCAAAACCAAGAAATTAATTTTCCTGATGATACGCCCTTAGGGAAAGAAGAAGATGATGCCCACAACCTCCAGACAGGGCCCCTACGCATGACAACAATAGATGGACAAGGACGTGGAGGAGTACAAGGACATATTCACCTCCCTCGCAGGGGTGCCTCTACACTATGAGGTCAACCACTCCATCGATTTGACCTCAGGTGTGCCGCTACCCAATGGACCCATCTATCGGTGCTCCGTTCTAGAGAACGGAGAAATCAACAATTATATTTAGGAGCTACTCTAGAAAGGTCACATCCGACCGATTTCATCACCCTATGGGAGCCTGATCATGTTGGTACAGAAGAAGGACGAGACCTGGAGACTCTGTATTGGCTATTAGGCACTTAACAATATCGACTGGAAATCAAGATATCACCAGGTACCAATCGAACCCTCCGAAGTGTGGAAGACTGCATCCAAAGCCAACGACGGCCTTTTCAAATGTTTGGTTATGCCTTTTGGGTTGACGAGTGCTCCTGCAAACATCATGAGGCTGATGGATGACATCTTGCGGCCAATCACCAACTCATTTGAAGTGGTATACTTGGATGAGATCATGATCTTTAGCCAGAGTTCGAATGACCACCTCCATCACATCCAACAGGTTCTCAAAACACTACAACAACACAAGATATGTGTTAATTTGGAGAAATGCACTTTTGGCATGACCCAGGTTTAGTATATGGGATACATTATTGATGAACGGGGGTTGCATGTGGATCCAACCAAGATCCTAGTCACTCAGGATTGGCTAGCTCCAACCACTCTAATAGAACTCTGCAGCTTTCTGGGTCTTGCCAATTTCTACTGCAGGTTCATGTTGGGATTCTGTCATATCACTTGGCCCTTCAGTAAAGTCACCGAGGGAGGAGTGAAAGCAAAATTATTTTGGTCTGAATCTCAATAGAAGGCATTCAAAGAGTTGAAATATCGCCTCTGCTCTGTACCAGTGCTCAAATTACCAGACTTGCAACGACCATTTGAGATCGAGACAGATGTCTCTAACTATGCTATTGGGGCAGTCCTTACTCAACAACAACATCCAATGGCATATCACAATGAGACACTTTCAGACATAGTTTGGAATTATCCCACTTATGAAAAAAAGATGTATTCCATTGTGTAGGCATGCTGAAAATGGAGGCATTACATTTTGGTGAAGGAAATAGTCATCCACATAGACCACCAACACCTGCAGTTCATACAGATGTAAGGGAAGTTGCAAACTGTTGCCATCAGAAGTGGTCCACATACCTGCTACAGTTCCATTTGAATATCAAGTATAAGAATGGCAACACCAATAATGTTGTAGATAGCCTCAGCCAACCACCGATCATGGTGTTAACGACCGTTCTCAACTCTTGTGGGCACGAGACTTTTGATTGGCCAATTATCTAGAAAAGTAACCCAGAATTCGTCCACGCATATCAGACGCACTTGGAGGGTCAACAAGTTCTAGATTTTCATCTCCAGGATGCCCTATTATTCCATTTGGGACACCTTTGTGTTCCTTCAAGCGGGCTTGCCAAGATGATTTTGGAAGCACACTACAGTCGGAAAACTGGACATTTCACAGTCGAGAAAACAGTGGAAGTACTGTAGAAATATTTCTATTGGCCGAATCTTCAATAGGATGTCGAGAAGTACATCATATCCAACACTTCTTGTGTCATTGCTAAACTAACCATAAAGAAGCAAGGCCTCTAGACTCTGCTGCGTACCCCTAGTCGACCTTGGGAATCCATATCCATCGATTACATGTCTGACCTTCCTTCTACTAAGCATGGAAATGACTGTGTTTTTGTGGTTATCGACAGATTCGCGAAGATGGCCATTATGGAAACCTGCAAGAAGAATATCAGAGTAGAAGCCACTCCTAAACTCTTCTTTGAACGATTGTGGGTACAATTTGGAATGCCACAGTCTATCATCTTAGATTAGGATAATAGGTTCCTTAGTACATTTTGTTGTAGTCTCTGGTCGATGTTGAACACCAAGGTCCCTAACTCCACAGCTTTCCATCCCCAAACTGATGGCTAGACAGAGGTCGTCAATAGGATGATGGTACACATTCTACGCATGTACAATTCAAAGCATCCATGCAGATGGGATGAGAGCCTCCCGTACATCCAGCACAGCTATAACCAGGCTCTCCACAGCTCGATTGACCACAACCCTTTTCAGGTGGGTTTGGGATTCCAGACGCTATGTCCCATTGATGTGGCCATGCTATTTGCAGCCACTTCTACAGATTCAACTCACGTCCAGTCCGAAACCGATAAGGAAAACAAATTCATTGAGCACATCTAACATATCTACCAACAGGTTCATGATATTCTGCAGAAATCGAATGCCAAGTGCAAGTAGCGACATGACCAACATTGGGTGCCACACAAGTTTCAGGTGGGTGACAAAGTTTAGTTGCATTTGCAAAAGGAACGCCTTATTGGAACCTACCAGAAACTCAGACCACTCTGATATGGTCCTGACACCATTACCAAGGCTATGGGAGACAATTCATTTGAGCTCAACATTCCCCCATTCCTTGGCTTCCACTTATTGTTCCATGTGACCGCCTTTGACCATACTTACCACCATTGCTAAAGACATCAAACATTGCATAAAAGCTCACACCTAGAAGGTTAAATCCATATTGCATGGAAGAAGCCACAACTGATTGGATCATGGACACACAGATCAAGAACACCCGACAACAAAGGATCAAACTATATCGTGTTGTCAAAGCAGGCCAACTCCTTCACCAATGAAAGTGGCTCGCCAGTGACCAAGTTCACTAGAAGTTTCTTCATCTCATGGAGGAACTCAACGCAATGGGGACCATTGCTTCATGACAAGGGAGGAATGATCCATTTGGATATTGGTGGCCACCTGACTATTCCACTTGTACCCCCACAATTGTTTTTTTTAGTTTTTAATTTTCCTTATTTGTAGTACAATTTACTATTTTTGACAGCTTTCAGGTCGTGAACTTCCGAAGCTACCTCAAAAGTTGTAGTCCTTTGATAGATCTTTCTTACGAGGTATTGTGCACTTTAAATGGAGATCGTATGCCAAAGTTATGACCCTGGGAAGTTGATGTACTAATTTACCAAAATGGGGCCCATATTTTGGCACGTCATCTCCTAGGGTTACGTTTTTGGATGTTTAAGGTTTTCCATTGTTTCTAAATAATAAATAGGCCTTGGAGACTCATTATAACATAGTTCAGAGGCATGTAGCCGCCATATCTATTTTTAGAGATAAGCTACCATCGCCCGAGCTAGTCTTATTTCCATTATGTTTGCAAGCATATTTCAGTATTTGATATTAATGAAATGAAGTGTTATTTCTACTACATATTTGTATTTATGGTTATATCTATAATCTGTTTCATTTGTTTTGAAATCCGGATCAAGTAATGGAGGAGATAAACTTGTAGGTCACTAATAGATTGAGAATTGGTCTATATCATGTTGCGAGGACTTGTATCGATTTTCCATCTTTTGTAAAATCTTCGTTAGGACAGGATTGCCAATCAACTGTAGATTCGAATGCATATACATTCTTACAATTTTTTGTTATCAAGGAAGCTAATTCCAATTATATGTGGGTATTGAAAATGTGGAGCTAACCACTGGATATAAATTTAATTTTCCACCATTTAATGTGATTCAAGCTTTTGGATTTATATGTTAGAGAGTAAACTCTCTTGTAGGATGGAGAAATCTTGAACATTTTTCTTTTGCCTCATAAAATTTCATGAAATGACGTTCCAAATGAGGTTCTTGCATGTTCAAATTCAATGATATGAATGTATTTCCAACAAATATAAGTGTGTTGCATTATTATTTTCAAGGATGCTTTCTAGAATTGTTAAGTTTTGGAAATTGTCTTCTCATTTAGATTTAAAATGAATTTGGTGTTAGCTTTTAAAAAATTGGAACTTTTCTTTTTTTCCATGAAGAAAAAATATTTAAGGTAATTAAAATCATTATTTGGGAACTTTGAATGATGAAACCACCTTAAAAGAACATTTAGAATGATTTTCTTTATTTTTTTAAATATCTTTTCATATTGTCTCTAGAGAGACAATAGTCAGAATTATGGACATATAGTCTCTGTAGAGACAATATGTTTTTAATCTCAACTATTGTCCCTTAAGAGACAAAAATTTAATTATATCTAAAGAGACAAAATGGAAGTTTCTCTAGAGAGACAAATGAAATTGTCTCTAGAGAGAGAAATGGAATTTTCCCTAGAGAGACAAATAAAATTATCTCTCAAGAGACAATAATTTGTCTGTGTCTTTATACATACAATAATAATATGTGTTCTATATTGTCTTTATATAGACAATTCTTTAAGAAAATAATTTTGTGACACTAATTTTGAGACACCGACTTAAAGATAATATTTAAGACAATACACAAGTTTGTTTTTGTCTCAAGTTAAGACAATTGACTCAAAAATTGTCTTAAATATTGTCTTAAAACCCCCCTACATGTATTAGTGCTCTCGTGGAAATTTAGATGGAAACATTCTCTATTAGGATTTGGTTTTTTTTTGGATACTTGATGAATATTGGGATATCATAGGATTTGGAAATGTAAATGTAATGGGCTTGCAATGGAATAATTCAAATTTCACCAAACTCCACATCAAACGTTGTTATCAAGTTGTAAAGGGTTGAAATTCAGAACGCCAAATTTTGCCTTTTATATGGGGATGTCCTAATCATTTTTGTTGTCATCATCTTCATCATGATCATCATGATCATCAAAGGAATATTAAGCATGATCACCATCATCATTAGCAATCTTATACTAATAAACACATATTGCCATAATCCTTGTCCTCCTCCTCTTCCTAATCATTTTCATTGTTATCATCATCATCATGGTCATCAAAAGAATATCATCATGGTCATCAAAAGAATATCATCATGATCATCATGATCACCAAAGGAATATTAAACATAACCATTGTCATCATTAGCTAGCTTATACTAATATAAATATATTGTCATCATCATTATTGTCAACATCAACATCAAAAACCTTGTTTAAGAAAATTGAATTATCCGCCTCCTCCTCTTCCTCGTTTTACTAATGTTGTCATCATTGTATTTTTCATCATCATTACCATGTCATGTTTTTAATATAAATTGATTTTATATTAAATATTTAAAAGATGACATCATCATTATTTTGATCATGGTCATTATCATCATTGTGGTTAACACCATCCATGATATCATTATCAACAAGAACTTTATTATAATAATATATTTAAAAAGATATTCAATATTTTATCGATGGTAAGAGAATTTCTTTTAAATATGAATAAAAGTATTTTATGATGTCATTTGGTCATGGTCATCAACCCCATAAATTTAAAAAATATTAACTATTTTATCATAAAGTGATCATTAACTATTAAAATATATTAAGTATTTTAAAAAGTTATCAAACAAACAATGTCCGTAAGGATGTTATTCAAACAACTAAATTAATTTATGACCGTTTGCGCTATGTTTGTGCAAATCTTATGAGAAGTAAGAAATTATTTGAAATTGGTCATTTTTATTATATTATATTTTATTATCTAAATTCTGTTTTTATTTCTATATCGTACGCGGATGAATGACAAATTTTATGTTCTGTTGTTATTTATTTTTATATCGTACGTGGATGAATAACACATTCGATGTTCTGTTTTTATTTATTTTTATATCGTAGACGTATGAATGACACATTTGATGATGAATGATATATTCGATGAGAAGATTAAGAAATGAGATATTCGATGTGTAGATATGCCTTTTCGAATGTTTGGTTCTGCCTTTTGGGTTGACGAATGCTCCTGCAACATTCATGAGGCTGATGGATGACATCTTGCGGCCATTCACAACCTCATTTGTGGTGATATACTTGGATGACATCCTGATCTTTAGCGAGAGTTGGGAAGAGCACCTCCACCACATCCGATAGGTTCTCCAAACACTGCAACAACACAAGATATGTTCTAATTTGGAGAAATGCATTTTTGGCATGACCGATGTTTAGTATCTGGGATAAATTATTGATGAACAGGGGGTGCATGTGGATCCAACCAAGATCCAAGTCATTTGGTATTGGCTAGCTACAACCACTTTGACAGAGCTCCGTATCTTTCTGGGTCTTGCCAATTTCTACTGCACATTCATGTTGGGATTCTGTCATATCACTTGGCCCTTGAGTCAAGTCACCAAGGGAGGAGCGAAAGCAAAATTCTTTTGGTCTGAATCTCAACAGAAGGCATTCACAGAGTTGAAACATTACCTCTCCTCTGTACCAATGCTCAAATTACTAGACTTACAACAACCATTTGAGATAAAGACAAATTTCTCTAACTATGATATTGGGGCAGTCCTTACTCAACAATGACATCCAATGGCATATCACAATGAGAGACTTTCATACACAGTCCGAAAGTATCCCACTTATGATAAAGAGATGTATTTCATTGTGCAGGCCTACCGACAATGGAAGCATTACAATTTAGGGAAGGAAATGGCCATCCACACAGACCACTGACACCTATAGTTCAAATAGATGCAAGGGAAGTTGTAGAATGATTTCCATTAGAAGTAGTCCACATACTTGCAACAGTTCTATTTGAATATCAGGTATAAGAAGGGAAACAATAATAATGTTGCAGATTGCCTCAGTCAACTACCGATCATGGTGTTAACCACCGTGCTCAACTCTTGTGGGCACAAGGCTTCTAATTGGCCAATTATCTAGAAAAGTGACCCAAAATTGTCCACACATACCAGACGCTCTTGGAGCATCAACAAGTTCGAGATTTTCACCTCCAAGGTGCCCTATTATGCCACTTGGTACACTTTTGCGCTCCTTCAAGCGAGCGTCCTAACATGATTTGGGAAGCACACTACAGTCGGGATATTGGGCATTTTGGGGTCGAGAAAACGGTGGCAGTACTATAGAGGTATTTCTATTCGCCAAATCTTCGACAAGATGTCGAGAAGTACATTAGATCCTACACTGCCTATGCCATTGCCAAACCGACCATCAAGAAGCAACGCCTCTATACTCCGCTGCCTACCCCTAGTCGACATTAGGAATCGGTATCCATGGATTACATGCTAGGACTTCCTTCTACTAAGCATGGAAATGACTATGTTTTTGTGGTTGTCAATAGATTCTGAAGGATGGCTATCATGGTGACCTGCAAGAAGAATATCACGGCGGAAGACACTGCTAAACTCTTCTTTGAACGAGTGTAGGTACACTTTGGGATGCCATAGTCTATCATCTCTGATCAGGACAACAGATTCCTTAGTACATTTTGGTCCATTCTCTGGTCGATGCTAAACACCAAGCTCACTAAGTCCACAACTTTCCATCCCCAAACTGATGGCCAGACAGATGTCATCAACAAGACGATGGTACACATTCTGCACATGTGCAACTCAAAGTGTCCATGCCCATGGGATGAGAGCCTCCCCTACGTCCAGAACAGTTATAACCAAGCTCTCCATAGCTCGACTGACCAAAACCCTTTTCAGGTGGGCTTGGGATTCCTGCCACTATGTCCCATTGATGTGGCCATCCATTTGCAGCTACTCTGACAGATTGGGTTCATGTCTAGTCGGAAACCGATAAGGCAAACAAATTCATTGAGCACATCCAACATATCTATGAGCATGTTCACGACATTCTGGAGAAATCAAGTGCCAAGTAAAAGTAGCGACATGATCAACATTGGGTGCCACACAAGTTTCAAGTGCGCGACAAAGTGTAATTTCATTTGCAACAAGAACGCCTCACTGGAGCCTATCAGAAACTCAAACCACTCTAATATGGTCCTTACACCATTACCAAGGTTGTGGGAGACAATGAATTTGAGCTCAACATACCCCCATTCCTTGGCTTGCACCTAGTGGTCCATGTGGACTGCCTTTGACCATACTTACGACCATAGCTAGACACATGAAACATTGTAGAACAGCTCACACCTACAAAGTTAAATCCATATTACATGTAACATGCCACAATTGATCATATCATGGACAAATAGATAAAGAACACCTGACAACAAATGATCAAACTATATTGAGTTGGAAAAGCAGTCCAACTCCTTCACCAGGGTAGGTGGCTCACCAGGGACCAATTTCAGTAGAAGTTTCCTCATCTTATGGAGGAACTCAAAAGCAATGGGGACCATTGCTTCCTAATAGGGGAGGAATGATCCAGGTGGATATTGGTGGGCACCTGCCTTTTCCACTGGGACCCCAACCATTATTTCTTTTAGTTTTTAAGTTTCCTTATTTGTAGCACAATTTACTATTTTTGGCAGTTTTTCGAGTCGTGAACTTCTGGAGCTCACTCAAAAGTTGTGGTCCTCCGACAAATATTTCTAACGAGGTATTGTGCACATCAAACGGAGATCATATGCCAAAGTTACGGCCCCGGGAAGTTGGTGTACTAATTTACCCAAACGGGGCCCATAGTTTGGCACGTCATCTCGTAGGATTAGGTTTTTGGATGTTTAACATTTTCCATTGTTTCTAAACAATAAATAGGCCTTGGAGACTCATTGTAACAGAGTTCAGAGGAATGTAGCCACCATATCTCTTTTTAGAGATAAGCTACCATCGCCCGAGCTATTCTTATTTCCATTATGTTTGCGAGCATATTTCAGTATTTGATATTAATGAAATGAAGTGTTATTTCTACTACATCTTTGGATTTATGGTTATATCTATAATTTGTTGTGTTCCTGTTGAAATCTAGATCAAGTAATGGAGGTGATAAATTTGTAGGTCACCAATAGATTGAGAACTGGCCTATATCATGTTGAAAGGACTTGTGTCAATTTTCCATCTTTTTAAAACCTTCATCAGGACAGGATTGCCAATCAATTGTAGATTTGAATGCATATACATTATTACAATGTTTTGTTATCAAGGAAGCCAATTCCAATTATATATAGGAATTGAAAATGTGGAGCTAACCACTGGATATAAATTTAATTTTCCACCATTTAATGTGATTCAAGCTTTTGGATCTATATATTAGAGAGTAAACTCTCTTGTAGGATGGAGAAATGTTGAATGTTTTTCTTTTCCCTCATAAAATGTCATGAAATGGAGTTCCAAATGAGGATCTTGCATGTTCAAATTCAATGATATGAATGTATTTTCAACAAATATAAGTGTGTTGCCTTATTCTTTTCAAGGTTGCTTTCCAGAATTATTAAGTTTTGAAATTGTTTTCTCATTTAGATTTAAAATGAATTTGGTGTTAGCTTTTAAAAAATTGGAACTGTTCGTTTTTTCCATGAAGAAAAAAGATTTAAGGTAATTAAAATCATAATTTGGGAACATTGAATGATGAAACCACCTTAAAAGAACATTTAAAATGATTTTGTTTATTTTTTTAAAATATTTTTTCATATTGTCTCTAATAGTCGGAATTATGGACATATAGTCTCTATAGAGACAATATGCTTTTAATCTCAGCTATTGTCCCTTAAGAGACAAAAATGTAATTATCTCTAAAGAGACAAAATGGAAGCATCTCTAGAGAGACAAACAAAATTGTCTCTAGAGAGACAAATAAAATTATCTCTCAAGAGACAAAAATTTGTGTGTCTTTACACACACAATAATAATATGTGTTCTATATTGTCTTTATATAGACAATTTTTTAAGACAATAATTTTGAGACACTAATTTTGAGACACCGAATTAAAGATAATATTTAAGACAATACACAAGTTTCTTTTTCTCTCAAGTTAAGACATTGGCTCGAAAATTGTCTTAAATATTGTCTTAAAACCCTCCTACATGTAGTTGTGCTCTTGCGGACATTTAGATGGAAACATTTTCTATTAGGATTTGGAATTTTTTTTTTGTATAGTTATGGATATTAGGATATCATAGGATTTGGAAATGTATACATAATGGGCTTGCAACGAACAGATTCAAATGCCACCAAACTCCACATCAAACGTTGTTGTCAAGTTGTAAAGGGTTGAAATTCAGAACGTCAAATTTTGCCTTTTATATGGGAATGTTCTAATCATTTTCATTGTCATCATATTCATCATGATCATTAAAGGAATATTAAACATGACCACCATCGTCATTATCAAGCTATACTAATAAACATGTATTTCCATCATCCTTGTCCTCCTCCTCTTCCTAATGATGATGAGTCTTGTTCTAGACTTGAAATGTCGACAACGTAAAAATGAAGACTGTGGAATATCCAAATTCAGAACCTCAAATACCACACCACCGAAATCATTTTCATTGTCATCGTCATCATCATGATCATCAAAGAAATATCGTCGTGATCATCACGACCATCAAAGGAATATTAAACATAACCATTGTCATCATTAGCTAGCTTATACTAATATAAATATATTGTCATCATCATTATTGTCAACATCGACATCCAAAACCTTGTTTTAAGAAAATTGGATTATCCTCCTCCTACTCTTCCTCTTTTTACTAATATTGTCATCATTGTATTTTCCATCATCATTACCATGTCATGTTTTCAATATCAATTGATTTCACATTAAATATTAAAAAATGACATCATCATTATTTTGATCCGGTCATTATGATCATTGTGGTTAACATCATCCATGATATCATCATGGACAACAACTTTATTATAATAATATATTTAAAAAAATATTCAATATTTTATCGATGGTAAAAGAATTTCTTTTAAATATGAATAAAAGTATTGTACAGTGTCATTTGGTCGTCGTCATCAACCCCATAAATTTAAAAAATATCAACTATTTTATCATAAAGTGATCATCAAATATTAAAATATATTAAATATTTTAAAAAGCTATCAAACAAACAACGTCCGTAAGGACGTTAGTCAAACAAGTAAATTAATTTATGACCGTTTGTGCTCGTTTGTGCAAATCTTACGAGAAGCAATAAATTATTTGAAATTGGTCATTTTTATTATATTATATTTTATTATCTAAATTCTGGTTTTATTTTTATATCGTACGCGGATGAATCACGCATTCGATGTTCTGCTTTTATTTATTTTTATTATCTAAATTCTGGTTTTATTTTTATATCGTACGCGGATGAATCACGCATTCGATGTTCTGCTTTTATGCGGATGAATGACACATTTCATGTTCTATTTTTATTTTTATATCGTACACTGATGAATGAGATATTTGATGTGCAGATGAAGAAATGAGATATTCGACATGTAAATTAATAAAATAGTTGTTTTCAGTTTTTGTTTAAAAAATAAATTTAAATAACACAAATACGAATTTCATTTCAATTTTTTTTGAATCAAATTCCAACGCAAGACAATAAAAAAAATCATACTAAAAACAACTCCAACTCCATTATGAAATATATTTAAAAAAAAAACCTAAATTCCACACCGACCCACTGAACTACCCCTTCAACTACGGTAGTCTTTTGAATTACATATTGACGGCTTTAAAGAGGAGAGGAGAGCACCTTACTTTCCAAACATAGAGCGAGTGCACTACTTACAAAGGGTGTGCCCGATATGGCTTTTCATAGTTTGCCTCTGTGTCTAGCTTTGCCTGCATTAACATTAACAATAGGTATTCTTTGTATGTTCTCCTCTTTTCTCTTCATACGGTTATTGCACCAGAGAAGGCTTAGTGCCACATTGCCACCAGGCCCCCCTGCATGGCCCATCATCGGAAATCTACACCAATTGAAACTGTAAGATTTTTGAGATACACAGATCTAGATCTGCAAAACAATAAACAAGCTTGCAAGAGAAGGAAGGAAGCGAGCAAGAATTGAGAAAAAAATTGATTCTACGATATTAGTTTTAGAATGAGTACATAAAAGCAACTAAGTTAAGCTTAGTTGTACATGCAATAACTAAAGCTAACTAAAGCTAAGTGTGCTTTATCTTATGTTAATGTACATGTGCCACATGCAAGCAATAAGTTAACTGGAGCTAATCTAGGTGCATGTACACCAACACAGCTAGTCTAAGTGCATGTACACCAACACCCCCACTTAAGCATAACTTAGGTGAGTGTGATGCCAAATGAATGAGTCCCGGAAACATGGCCATTTTAGGTACCCATATACAATGCATAAAAAATGAGGAAAGAGGGAAACCCAGTGGGAAGAAAACCCGCCCTCAAAATATAATGCAAAAGTAGAGGAAAGACAACTGCTAGGCAGTCGTGTCCTTCACCCCGAGTGAAAAATCTGAAAAGTCTCTAGGCTGGGATGAGAAGCCGGTCTGGGGTGAAAAACCCTCATGGGGTGCATCGTGAGGATGCGGGTGGGGTAATACTACCTCCAACGCTCGTTCTGGTGGCTCTCGTGAATGCGAAGTAAACCCCTTCACCAAAGACTTGAAAGCTGACGACGTCTTTGACCAGGTGAATATGGTGTTACCAGGAAAAGTGTCTATTTAGAACTGCTCTATGCCACTAAGGTGTGACATCTGCCTTAGAAACAAATAGAGAAAACTACTTCTGTATCTCCTTTATGAACTATAAACAAAGAGGAATAGGAAGAACCAACCTGTGTCTTGCGCTAGTCCTTTGATCCAATCTCTCTCCTCTTTGACAGCTTCCAGCTATCTTCTCCCTTACTTGCCCAGCTTCACCAAGTACCTGTAAGATCACAGAAGAAGAAAACTATGCAAAGACATGGATTTATATTCATAAATAACTTAGGATCAGATTTAAGTTAACCATACAAATGTCACAAGCATCAATTATACAAAAGCATGGAGGAGAAACTCAAATAGTTTTTATTGATATACAGGAAGATCCACGAGGAGTTACAACCGATGATTCCTGACCCAGCATCAACCTCCCAGCAAAGAAGCCCCTCTTCACCTCCAATAAAGCATATATCACCCAATTCTCTGATATGTGTCTCAAAACCAACAGCAATTCCTTACAATGTGCAAAATTCCAGTCTCTGGATCTCTGGGATGAGGGATCCATTTATAGATGTATGCAAGGAGGATGAGTCAGCTTATGATTTGATTAGTGGCTTCTCTCTGTCAATTCTTGCTTCCACTTGGAGACTGAAAGCCTCTTACTCATCCTTGGTCGAATTCAGTGAGGCAAGTGTCATAGGAGAAGATTCTGGAAGCTTCCATTGTCTCTCCACCTCGCAGAATGACACTGCCATTTGTCATTTCCCGCTCAACGCACCCTGGTAGTGCATTTAGGTGCGTTGCAACACACCTAGCCAGTGGATTTAGGTGCTATGCAACGCACTTAGCTAGTGGAGCAGCTGAAATGATCTTGTTTTGACTTATTCTGAGCAGTTTCTGGTGGAGAACTTCTGGGAGAAGCTATAATTTGTTGACCTTGTTCCTTTAGGGGTTAGAACAACAATTTTAGGGAATTAGGAGCCCTTGGTTTATGGACATTTCATGCTTAGAGCTGTAAGGCACAAAAATGTCTATAACAGTTGCCCCCTAAAGTATGAGGCCGTTTATTGGGTGAAATTCTTTATTATGAGGATCCGAAGTTCTTTCAATGCTGGGAGGAGACCTGTAATAAGATACAATACAATACATTATCTTCATACTGTTTTCATGATCTAGCTGAGGCGGTCATTCCCATGCTCAACTTTATAAATTCATTTTCATGTACATAGGACAGACAATCGTCTGATGGTAGACTGATGATTCTGATAGAGCCATCATCCTTTTGGTAGGATGATTATCTGTGCTGCAATGTTGTACATTTCGATGTCTTTATTTCCCTGAATATATGTCACAGCCCGGATGGATGAAACTAGATCTGGGGTCTTCAATCTCGTCCGATCTTCACTCGAATTACAAGTCAATCGATGTGAGAAATGTTTTGAAGTCGAACATCGAAAGACATCGCTTGATTACCAGTCAATGATGTAAATTGTTAACAAGCGCGAGAGGAATCACCGATAATGATAATGATCCTTAAGGTACTGCAGTACAATTCACGTGGTGTGAATAAAGGACTTGGCATCGAACACAACACAAAATCTTTCGGTCGAAGGTCATTGATGTAAACCTGTCGCCAGAAGTGAGAAACTTGCCATTGAGGCATGCAAGCTTCAAAGTACTGAATGGGGTGTTCCTAGACCAACTTCCTGGATAATGAGCTGATGTCAACAAGAAGTGATCCATCACAGGAGGGCCTTAATAAATCCCACATCAATGACACGGAATGGAGCAAATGATTTTGATGGAGGTGAAAACGATCTAATGATATATGGTTGAGGGTGGCGGTCATGAAGGAATGGAGTATAATGTATGGTAGTGGGTGGGACACAGGTGGCCTTTTTGGATGACTTCTCTTGAACATGTCGGCGAAACTGATGTGATGGATTGGTAGCATTAAACGCAAATGTGGATGGTATGGCGTGACCGGTGAATGAAACAACCCAACCCGACTCGGGCACGGAGCGGAAGTGTCATGTTCAAGAGCGACTTGCTACCCATAAAGATTCTTTGAGTTTTCTTCCCAATTTTTCCCCAGTCATTACTGACCAGTACCTCTTTATGTTTGTCAAGCTTGAGGAGGATAACATATGCTTGTTCTATAATTTTCTCTTCGGGCAAACCCATCGCTATGTTTTAACGAGCCTAGCGATAGTGAAACTCGTTCTCGTCTAAAGACAAGTTTGTCGCTATTAACCTTTTTAACGAGTATAACGACAAAGATAACTCGATCCTTTTCATTTTTAGAGAGACTGAAAAGGGACGTAAAGGTAACTCCAAAATTCCATTTTCGTCGTCTAATCCATTAAGTCCGAAAAAGTATAAAACAATACAGAAGGGATGAATTTTCGATAGCTTTAACAAGCCGAAAAAAACAAGCGCTCGATCTTTTTGTGCAATAATCCCTCAGGTCCAAAAAGATTAAAATCTAGAGGAGGGATAGCACTTCCTGTCCCTTTAACGAGATGGAAGGCCAGAACTTGGCAATCTTTTCATATTTTACGAGTCAGAAAAGAGCTTAAAGAAGACTCGTCTTTTGAGGAACGAGTGAGAAAATTGGTAGCAGCTGATTCCAGGTAAGGTTTGGAATTTTCCAATCACGACAGTGTCACAAGGATGGCTAGTGAAATCACTCTTCGTAGCTGTTCCTCAAAATGGGTAAACAATCAAATGGAGGTGAACGATCGGCCAATGGAAAAGTGGAGGTGACGGTGCAAACACGACCAAGGCTTTAACGGCTGAAGTGTTACATTCACGGTGGTTATTTACCAGGGGATAGTTCATTTTTTAACGAGCTTAAAGGCGGGTGGAAACATTTTCTCGGTCCGGGTTTATTTTTTAACGACCTTGAACCTCGTGGTAACACTGCTCGATTAATCCAGTCATATGATAAGAATGTTTCATATAAAAATGGCAACTTTTAGAGTTTTGCCCCACATCCTTTCTTTATGCAAGTCAGGTGACGACTAATCCTACGAGTTTAAAGGGTTAGAGGTCCTAAAAATTTAAAAAACAAATAGTCACCCTTCGCTTGCACTCCAAAATGTTTGCATGCCCCCAGGTATAAAACAGAGTTTCAAGGTTACCCCTACTTCTTTCTGCCATTTTTTTTACTGAGAGAGGCCTACCTCCTACAGGTTACCCAAAGATTGTTCTATTCGCGGCACAAACAAAACACTTCTTCGGCGATGTCTACCGAGATAAACAAAGGTGAGCAACGATGCCCGCCAACTCACATAAATTTGACAAGAGAATCTTGTTCTAGAAGAACCCCTCTTCCAATCATGGACGGGGTACAGACTA
Organism: Pinus tabuliformis; assembly: GCA_031772625.1. NCBI lineage: Eukaryota > Viridiplantae > Streptophyta > Pinopsida > Pinales > Pinaceae > Pinus > Pinus tabuliformis. Next base: position 1,273,835,394 of record CM062817.1, on the reverse strand, counting down.
GTCATATTCTCCCGTGGAAACCTACCCTATACCCGAAGTTTTCCTGCCAAAGCAGACCAGGATGCATGCCCCCTAGGTTTCAGTCATATCCCTCCGAATTACTCGCACTCATCGGGAGGACGGACTGGAGATCGAGACATTTCTTGCATGAAAAAACCATTTAGGGACGGTATATGACTATTTGCTATGCGTGATCCGGGAAATGAAAGCTGGTCCATGAGCTTGACCACTCTTCCTTCGTGCGGAAAACACATTACTCGAAAGAGTGAGGAGACAATTGCTTCCATGCAATAAATATAGTCTCATCCAAGGAGTAGGTTATAGTCCAAGGGTCCTTGAACTACCATTACATTCATGCGAACTGTTTTCCTTCTCAATGTTATTGGCACATCGGGAAGGATCCCTAAAGGTCGACTGGTTCCTTTATCAAAGCCTGTCAGATTTCTCATCTCAGGCAAAAGCGATTGCGAACCAAACGCTTTCCAAGCAATTGAGGAAAGGATACTCACAGAAGCCCCCTCATCTATGATGGTACTAGCCATAACCATTCTATATATTTGAACGATAATTCGGAATGGTATGCTTGCTGGTAAATGGGGTTTGCCTAGTTGATTCCAGTCGAAGGAGACAACTAGGTTGGTTGGAGGTGGGACCGAATTGACGGCCGGGTATGACTTTGATGAACTTCCTTCCTGCGGTAAAGGAACGGGTAAATTGCCCCCATGTTCATCGGAGTCTGTGTTTATGAAGAGAATTTGGACGGTATCATCCTTGTACTCTTCAGTGACTGTATCATCTGAAGATGAAACCTATGAAGGCAAGACTGGGTCAACTGCCGCCTCGAGCTTTTGACTTTCTTCTGGTATGGATCAGATGGTTTATCTTCAATGGTAGGTGCTTCAACCGACCACCTGAGCGGGCCAGCCGGATTTTCAACTAATGACGGACCTGGCAAGGGTTTTTTTTATCCAGGAGGAAGTTGTAACGGTGAAACCGGACGATCATCCAAAACTCTTTTAGCTTCGTCTAAGAAGGGACAATGGTGGACGGCATGATTTCCTTCGCACAGTTTACAAGGAAATCTAGCTTTCCCTTTTTGTCCTGGGGCTTCACTTTCACTAGTTGATGGTGTGCTTTCAACATGATCACCAGAGGTTGACGAAACCGGGTTGTGCAAACGAGGAACCAGTCCCTTAGTATCCAAGGAATGCAAGGACAATCTCTGTGAAAGTAGTCTCCTTTGCAAATGACACATGGCAATTTAGGCCTGGGCAGTGGAGTGTGTGGATTTTCGTTAGACGACAATCGTTTTCCCCCATTCGCCTTTGGCTCCTTCTTCTTCTTCTCTTTCTTCTTCTTTTCCTTCTTCTCCTTAGGAACTTGACTTTTGGCTTTACTAGCCCCATCAAGCGAAGAGGAAGGAGGAGAGGAAGAATTAGAGGAAGTAGAAGGCTGGTGGGCAACTCTGGACTCGTCTAATTGTTGATTCGATTGTTCATGAATAGTGGTGTTCTGAATGACAGAGGTTGAGAAGAGCCATACTGGCAAACCAATTGTCAGCCCTGGAAGTGACAATGTGGCCATATGGGGCGCACCAACATCTCCCCAAGAGGAGAAGGGACTAGGATTTCCACCAAGGGGAATTCCTTGGTTGGTAGGCTCCATTTTCTCAACCCAAGATCAACATAGGAAATGGGTAATGAATATTCCATTTAAAATAAGTTTTAACACGCTTTGACACAACTTGTTTTTTCAGTTTTTAAGAGTCGAGAAAAAACAAAAGCTGACTCTAGTCTCCTTCGATTTTTAATGAGCCTGAAGTGACAAGTGCTCAGATGGACCTTTTCCGTTAAAGAGTCTGAAAAGGAACGAAAGGGACTGCTATGGAGGTCTAGGTAGAGGGAGTACCAAAGCAATCGCAAAACTGCAGAATAATGTTTACGGTACGACAGTCAATCTTCCCGAATGTTGTGTTTGGTGCATTGCGATTAGTAGGGTGGCCGTCACGACTTCCTATTGATAAAGGATTTAAGCCTATAGGGGTCTCCCAAAATATACTCGACGGTACGTGGGAGCACAAGCCCGTACTGGCACTTATCGTCTCAAAGTGGAGGAATCACCCAACCATCAGCGAGGACAACAGTTACCAAGCTTTACGACGCCGGAATACATCTCTAACCTAGACCTCTAAATGTTGTGCGTTAAGTTCCAAAGCGTTGTTAGATTCATTGAATTTATTTTAAGTTGATCTTTCTTATCAAGTTTTCCTTTTGGGTTCACCACGAGATGTAGATGTAATTCCTAAAATGCAATCTAAAGATGATAAGCAAACTTTTATCTCTTTTCAGCAATGAAAATCCTAGCTACTAGGGGAACAGAAAGACACAATCTTTTCACAAAGAGAAAAGAGCACACTGTAAATGCACTTTCGTAAATCAAGCAAAACAGACTGTCTATATGCAAATGCACATGCATGTATTTGTTTTTCACTTTCTTAATATTGATTCTATAAAGAAAGTTGATGTACAAATATGAATTTTCTTTCAAGCGACAAACACAAACAAGCTTCTTTTCGAAATCAAAAGGTAGAGATGATTACGACACTTTATGATTTTGAAATAAATACTCGTTTTGACACTAGAAAGTCACAAATTCAAACCAAAGGCAATAGTAAAAGAATAATCGACCATCAACAGCAAATAAAATTTCTCGTATGATCGAAATCGACACTTGCAACAGATCTAAATCAAAGGACGACAATACGACTATTATACTTTTGCAATGGAAAACTGTAAACGACTCAACAAACACACAAAAACATCTACACTTCTTTTGTACAAATGAGGCGGAATATCAGTAAGGAAAAAGGGTTTGAAACAGTCATATACTGATCACATGTTGCAAAATTCAGAGACAAAACTCGAAAGAATGAAGCAAAGAACCTCAGCTGCACAGGGCTAGGCTGATCAGCGCACCTGTTACACAGAGAAACTGCATTGCAGCGCAAGTTGCCATTTTGGGAAGTGCGTTGAAATGTAGAACCTCTTCACAGTGCCTGCGCTGGGACAGGAACGAGAATTCTATCTGGGTTCTGGGTCACAATTTGCAGTTTAATATTTGATTTTTGACCGAGTAAAAGCAATCAGTAATGCACAATCAGAGGTAGATGTTGGAGAGGTAAATGCCCTGTACGGACAGAGGCGATCCCACTAGCCCAAAATGGGTCTAGCAACAATCAATTAATGCTACCATGTAAGTTCCTAGTTGCAAACTGAAAGTGGATTATGAGAACCAACCTGGAGTCCAACGCTAGTGTCATAGAAGAGTTGATACTCCCGTTCCCTTGCTCTGGCAGGTCACAATCCTCACGATCTCTGCGAATGGATACCTGCACATGCAAAGAACGAAGCGAATACAAGCATAAAATCCACTAAATACAACTATATATCAGTCAGAAAGGATATAGATCAAACATTATCATAGCGAACAATAAGATCAAAACCATAATGATAGTCGTTCATTAATGAATAATCAACAGAGAAAGATACAACCAAAGTTCTGACGTTGAATCTCTCCTCTGGCTAGGCGAGCAGCTATATATGTCTTGCAATAGACCCTTCTCTCTCAGACTTCCGGCAGCATGACCTCCCTATGCTCCAAGACTCTTAATATCACTCAAGACAAGCATTATCACTACTACTCAAAAACTAGCTTGTTAAATGCATGACGACAGAGTTTTATAGATGGATAAGGGGAAGAAAATACAATGAATCAAGACACCCATTATGGATTGGCATTATCTCCAAAAAGCCACTGTGGATGGATGTAAGGGGATAGATGATGACTCTCGACATCTAGAAGATGAGCTTTATCCTCAAAAGACTTCATGACTTGAAGGGAAAAAACATCTAGGCGCGCGTTTGTTAGGAATCTTTTCCAAACTTGGTTGGCGCGGGTGTTACTCTAAGACAGGGCGCCAATGGTCGCACCTTCTTTTGAGGATCTCATTCATTGGCGTGGGTAGTACATTGTGGACCTGCGCTAATGGAAAAAGGGCACTTTTCAGGGATAGTTTGCAAGAGTTGTCTTCAGGGCACATGAAGTCCATACTTAGGGGAACATAATGCAAATGTTTTCAAGTTATGTCACTGCTCGCAAGTCCCGGAATGAGTCCTCCAAAGTACGGGAAAGGGGTAACAAGGACGGTGACCAATGGTGACAAATTACTGTGTAACAGATGCCCCCTAAAGCATGAGGCCCGAGAGAGAGAGAGGGGTGAAATGCTTTACAAAAACACATGTAGCTTCCGCCGAGATTCTGCATCGAGAGATACAACTGATAGCTCTAGTACATGATATATGTGGTATGGTCGCAACCATCCATAAGAGAGTACATAATAATCTAGATCCATAGTATGGGCGCAGCCATCTGGTTAGGATCAATGAATCGACTCAGGTATGGTCGCAACCATCTAGTGAATGAGTCATGGAACAAGAATCACGCCTGGATTACAGTAGACAAAATCCAAGGTCTTGCGCTCCATCTCGACCCGAACAAAAGTACAAGTTCAAGCATGCAAATATATGAGCTGAAGTCGAACATGCATGAACATTGTCTGATTACCAGTCAATATTGAAAACTGTTAACAGACGCGAGAGGTACCACCAATAATGACAATGGCCCTCAAGGTACTATAGGTACAATCTACGGCGTGCGAATTAGTGATGTGGCGTCGAACACCCGTAGAATCATTCGATCGGAGGCCAATGATGAAAACCTCACGTTGAATGCGAAGAACCTGCCATTGAGGCATGCAAGCTCCAAGGCACCGGAAGGGAGTCTCTAGATCAGCTTCCTGGATAATGAGCTGAAGTCGACAGGAAGTGACCTTGATCAAAGGTGGGCCATAATGTTTCCCACATCATCAACACGAGATAGAGAGATAATGTTGTGAATCAGGATTATGTGAGCTATCAGGGGGAGGTTGTTTTTCTGCAGAGGTCAATGTCTCTCGAACATATCAGTGGCACGACAGTGGAAGTGGAAGTATTTGACATCAATGGATCAAAGGTGATGGTGACGAGGCAATGAACAGATGAGAGGTCAAACAGGATTACCCAAATCCATGGAGGCAAGTGAAAGCTGAGATGAGATATCCCCACCCAGACACGAAAGCAGACAAGTGCCATGTTCAAGAGTGACATACTGCCGACACGATAATAATTATGGTTCCATTTTTTTCCCCGCCATTTCTGGTGAGTACCCCAATTATTTTTAACAAGCTTGATGGGGATAAGATATGCTTGTGGTGTGTCATTTCGACAGAATCTGATGTCATCAGGTTTTAACGAGTCTGACAAAGGAAGAACACGACGTCTTTTCATGTTTAGAGAGTTTGAAAAGACAGCGGAAAAGGAAACTCCAGGGGTGTCCTTTTTCGTAAAGTTGTGTCTCTCGAGCCCGAAAAAGTATAAAACAATGCTCGAAAGAACCGCTCAACCATTACGATCGAGGAGTACTTTTCATAAATAGTGATTTCGACCTGAAAAAGTAAAAAAGTGATCAAAACCACGTCGTTTCGTAACTATTAACGAGTCTGAAACGACAAAAACCCGGTAATCTTTTTATGTTTTAACAGTCGACAAAAAGAACTTAAAACGACCGCCCCTTATTAACGTTTAACGAGTCAAGAGGAGTAACTCGGCAATCTTTTTGGTCAGAAAAGAGCTGAAGGCGGACCTCAAAGTAATCTTTTCACATGTTTTACCGAGCTTGAAAAAGTAGAAAAAGGAGCTCGTTTCGTCGCTTGAGTTGCACCAACACCTGTTGTCATACCAAAAACAGCGTAAAACCCATTTTGATATAAATGTATTCAAAAATACACTAAAAAGACATTATTTTAACTCAAAAAATAATATTTTTAATGCAATTTAGGTCAAAAAATGCTATAAAATAGTGAAATGGTAAAAAACGAATTCACTTTTTACTTTTCACCTTGTGAGTTTACGATTGGAGGGTTTTGGGTGCAAACTTCAACCGTCGATCGTGATCAATCCAGGAAAGCATTCGAGCCACCGTCTGGAGCAGGTAAGAGGTCTTGTCCTTAGCTTCATTTTCGTTCCATTTTTTCAGTTTTTCATCCACAGACGGATCCCCTGCAAGAGGATTTGCAAAATTTAGGGTTGCGCCATTGGCGCGGGTTTCCCACTCGGGACCGCGCCAATGGGATTATTTTCCCAAAGGGGGTGCGACATTGGCACGACCTAATTTTTCCCGTGGATTTAACCGTTAACATTGCAATTTTTCTTTAATTATGGTTTCACCAGTGATCTAATGATGGTATTTTCGACTTTATGGTTGCAGGGATTCGTCAAAATGGTTGTAGAATGGAGAGAAAGAGAGCATGATGCTATAGATGCTCTGGCACTAGAGGATGAAGCCTGCATGGATGCTTTGAGGGACTGCAGCTTAAAGAAGTTTTTCCTTACCTCCTATTTGTGTGCACAACCGGAGCTACTACGATTCATCGTGGATGCTTGGGATATAGAGGATCAGGTATTCCGCTTGAAAGATCAGACATTGGAGTTGGATGTTTCCGATGTCGATTTTATCAATGGATTATCGTGGAGAGGTGCACAAACCATTTTGACTGGAAGTAGGCCTTCCGGAGAAAAGATGGGGAAGGTGATGGAACGGGTTTGTCCAGGGACACAGTTTGGATCGAACAGTGCCAAGGTAGATATCGTCACAGTTCCAGACCTAGTGCTACGGGTGATACTATTTACTATCACACAGACGGCTGGGGTACAGGCACCCCATGAGGCGAGCAAGAATCATTTACTGCTGGCAACCGAGTGTCTCCATCCTACTCTGTTTGACTGGGCCACAACTATGACCCTTAACATCAAGAGACAGCTTACGAAGTGTAAGCGTGGAGGCAACAAATAGTTTGGGTATGGATCGATTGTGGTTTCCTTCTTCTTAGAGCGACTGCCGATTTTTTCAGATTCAGGGAGGTATAGTGGCAGATCCAGTGCCACGGGAACCGAGGTTGGCTCGATGGGCAACACTCATGCCCAGAGGAGGAGGGGGCCAGCAGATGGCCTAGAGGCACGAGTTCTTCATATGGCTTCGTCACCAGATGATCGTTATAGAGGATGGGCCCTATGCGGGCACCGATTTTACTAGAGACCCCGATCTCCCATTGCCTGCGGGAGAAGACTGGGATGAGGAGCTTGGTAAGAACTCTTTGTGTTTTTGATGTATTTACTTTTTTTGTAATACATGCATTTCTTTGACAACAGCTATATATATATGCAGATGTTGGTGTAGAGCGACCAATTGATCTGTCTCACATAGCACGGAGGGTACAACCTGCAGCCGACCCTCAGGTAGAGGGTGGTGTGGGTGAAGAGCTGGTACAGAACCTTGAGGGACTCACTCGAGGGGTTCCAAACTATGCCAGATTGGTGGATGTGCCCTTCGCGTACCATAGGCACACAGTGGGAGTACCAACTCGCATCCACCATCTGCTGAGATGTTTGGTGCGAGCGGTGACATGCTATCATGAGCATCACCGTGATTAGACGCCTAGGTTTCATTTTTGCATATTTTGAGAGACATCTTGTTTCTGGCCATATGAGATGAACATGTATTATTTTTTTGGACTATGTAACGCGCATGGGGCAAACATTATGACACACACGTATATATGTACATATGCCTATGGTTTATTATTGTGCTTTCAGGTGCTTGCTTGTATAATGTTTTAATTACAAATTACGCAAATGTCTATCTAATACATGATTAGCCAATGCATCAGATAATGTGTTCAATTGTCGTGGAATATGCTGATATTTGATAAAATCAAAATTCCTTTCTAACAATCTCACACGTAAATACAACCTTAGAATGCGATGGTCTCTGACAGAATATTGCCCGTTGAGCTGGTGGACGACAAGTTGAGAGTCTAGGTTCACTACCAATGCACGAATGCCGAGATTAATTGCTTCAGCAAGTAGCTCGATTACGGCACAATATTCGGCGACATTGCTAGTGGTACAACCCAAACACACACCTTGAAAATCTATCAGCTCGCCATGAGGATCATAGATCACCCATGCCGCAGAGGACAAGTTGCGAGTACTGCAGCGGGCACCATCAACGAAACCAACATAAGGTGCATCAGACATCTGCAGAAGAAGCGAAAGACACAATAAGTGGCAGTTACGCCTTTAAAACTGACACACATACATACAACACACTTGCTAGAGTACATGTATGTACAAAATAAAATGTACAAGCATCATGCATAGTACTTTTTCAAATACAGCCCGTTTCAGGGCTTCCCAAGAGGGTTCCCTTCATAATCAATTAGCTCGTAGGCCCCTTTTTGCAAAACTTTCTTGACAATGTAAGGGCCTAGCCACATAGACTCGAGCTTTCCTGCTCCTAATTTATCCTTTGCATGATCATACAGCAGGACTAAATCTCCCTCAACAAAAGAACGTGGATGTACAGTCTGATCGAAGTGAGTCTTGACTCGCTTCTTTTGTGTTTCGATGGCGAAAGAGGCCAGGCGATGGGTCTCATCTAGCTGTTCCAGGTAAAGAAGGCGTTCTTCTAATGGAGTAGTGTTGGGAAGTAGCTCAACAACCAATTTTAATGAAGGGATTTCACATTCGATTGGAAGGGTAGCCTCTAGTCCATAAACCAGTTGAAATGGAGTGAAACCAGTGGCGTCCTTCACGAAGGTTCGGTAGGCCCACAAGGCAGGGAACAACATCAAATGCCAGTTAGACTTATGCATGCCAACGGTACGCTCAAGCATGGTAACCAAAATCTTATTGACAGCTTCAACTTGGCCATTGGACTGAGGGTAGTATGGAGTTGAACTATTGTGATGCAAGCCTAGCTGGGTTGTTAGTTCCGACATCATATGATTACGGAAATGCTTCCCGTGATCAGTGACGATGGCTTGAGGGATGCCGAATCGCGAGATAACATGGTTGAATAAAAATTGTGCCGCTGTGTGACCGTCTTCAGTTAATGTAGGCATCGCCTCGGCCCATTTAGTAAAGTAATTGACGGTAACGATAATAAACCCATGCCCCCCGGCCGAGCGAGGGTTACAGGTCATATAATCAATGCCCCATTTGGCAAAAGGGTCGATGGTGACAACAGGGTGCAATGGAGCAGGAGACGCTCGCATCTTCTGTTGGTATATCTGGCACTCATGACAAGAGCGGACGGCAAGAATGCAATCCTTGAAGATAGAGGGCAAAATGTAGTCAGCACGGAGGATTTTTTGGGCAGTGGCATATACGGACATGTGACCACCACAGGCACCAGAGTGGCAGTCATTCAAGACACGCTCAGCTTCCTCGAGAGTTAAACATCGGCGGAGAACAGAGTCGGCTCCTAGGTGATAGAGTGTGTCACCAATGATCCGGTATGGTTGAGACTGATGACGAATCCTTCGCCTAGCATCTTTGGACACGCCAGGGTGAAAGGAGGACGTTTGTAGATATATAATGATATCCTCGTACCAGGGGTCGAGGGTGCTAATGAGAAACAAAGTCTCATCCGAAATTTGATCCTCTGTGTGAGAGGGCGGGGAAGAAGATGGCAAAGAGCAAAGTAACTCAGCAAAGACATAGTTGAGCTCGGCAGGACTCAACGGCATCTGGTCACCCCAAGAATCTACTTGGTCGGTGGAAGGGAGAATCCATGAATCAGAACAAGTAGTAATCATATTAACAGAAGCGACGTTAGGAGGGGGGAGTGGAAAAACACCCATAAGGGCGGGATCTTTGAAAAGTCCGGCTCCTAGACTCTCAGATAAATTTGAGGTATGCTCCACAAAAGGGATATTGCCTTCCGAAGAGGAAGCGAAAAATGATAGTTGGTCTACGGTAATGATCTTCCCTTGATGAGGGAAATGAATGATACGAAACAAAGATGAAGCTACAGCTTTCATCGCGTATATCCAGCTACGTCCGAGAAGGAGGTTGTAGGTAAGAGTAGCATCAACAACTTCAACTTCCATTTCGACCGTCTGCCCTTCCAAAGAGATGGGCAAACATTGGAGTATGCCATAAGGACGGGATGCTCTTCCATCAAAAGTGTCCAAGGTCGTGGGAGACTGGCTCAGCGTCGGAGATCCAATAGCTTTCCAACAGGCAACAGACATGATGCAAGTAGAAGCACCTTCATCAATGACTGTTCGATGAATAGTTTTGGAATCAATAGTAGCCTGTATAAGGAATGCGATTTGGGGAGGCAGTCTCTGCGTATGGCGTTCTAAGTCAAAAGTAATTAAATCCGAGTCAGCCGGGTCTATGCCACCGATAGCGGATAGCAAGGACTTCCTCTGAGAAGGGCAGCTCTGGAGAACTTCTAAAGCGGACATAGCCGATGGATTATGAGCTAAGTCCTCAACGATATTATAGTGCTGTGCAGCACGGGCATTTGGGTTGTAAGAAGATTTCCAGAGTACTCCTTTTGGAGGGGGTCGAAGAGGCGTGTCAGTACTAGGTCTCTCGATGTGGAGTGGGCCTGAACTGAATGGAGGAGCACTGGAGGGGACCTCATGCTCTTTCCCGGTAGATGACGGATAATCTTTCGTTCGAGTACTGATATTGACAGGTATCGTTCCAGCCATAAACACTTGAGAACCGAAGGAAGAGGGAGGTTGAGAGGGGTCAGCCACCATTTGAGTTTTTTGAGTTTGTTGTGAAGGAAAGGGTTCTTTGAGCACCGCAGGAGTCTCGGGAGCGCCTTTCAAGAAACGACTAACTTCGGATTGCCTAGGGCAGTCTTTGGTATAGTGATCCTCATCACAGATAAGACAAGGATACTTGGGTTTGCGCTTGGCACCTTCCTCGGGCAGAGGTTTAGGGGAGTCTTGTTTAGGTTGATCTGGCTTATTCTTCGCTTTCCCTTTCTTCTTTCCTTTCGAGGCTTTGTCTGCCGTGGTGGACTGGACGACATTGACCTTGGAAGTAATATTTGAAGTGGGTGTTACCTGAGAAGTGGGTTCATTCGAAGCATTTGATTTTTGCTTCCCAGGGTTCGCGGGATTTTTCTTTGACGACGAATTAACAGAACCAGTAATACCATCAACAGTTGGCGTTGGCGTTTGGATGTTCCTGGTCTCAGGGCGTTAAGCAGATAATCATACAATGTACCTGACTGAGAATACACCAAGTCAAGGTACTGAGCACGCGCGATAGCTTGCTCTTCAATGACACACACACCCATGGCAATGTCCCAAGCTATTGGAGGAACGAACGAAGTTGTAAACCAATCGGTAAGAAGTTGGTTGGGAATCCAAAATTTGATCATACGTCTACGCTGTCTCCATTCATGGATATGATCAGAGATATGCGTAGCCGTTGTCTGTCTTAAGGATGTCAGGAGGTGTGTACTCATTTCATATCGAATGGGCAACTGAAAATGAGTGAGAAATGCCATAGCCAATGAGTTGAAATCCTTAAAGGATCCGTGATTCAGCTCAATATACCACTTAGCTGCAGAGCCAGTGAGAGTCCTTTAAAAAAGGCGAAGCCGAATTGAATCATCAAGCCATGAATTGGATGAACACCATAGGTGATAAGTCATAACATGAGCTTGTGGATCTTCATTAGCTTTACCATCGAATTTTGGACAGTCACCGGGAATTTTCGTTCGAACCGGAGGCCAATATGGATTATGGAGAATAGGACCATTGGTCAATTTGGACACACCCGGTAATTCTAAAGTCGCTAAGAAAGGTAATTGAGGATTAAAGGACATCTGCGGCTGCTGGTGGGATGGAACACCAGGGTTCCAACCAACTGGCGGTTGCCCCCAAGGGCTTGGTCCGGATGGATTTGGCCCCATAGGGTTTTGTCCGTAGGGATTTGGGTTCTGCCCCCCAGCGTTCCATGGATTACCAAACAGTCCTGCAGGAGCACCATATGGTTGCGGATAATTCTGATAAGGATTCGCCTGCGGGTGTTGATAATTGTGATATGGGGCAAAAAAAGGTTTCCCTTGAGGTTGCTGGTAACCATACGGTGGCTGGACTCCAAACTGAGTTTGAGAAATAGGTGGATTTTGATAGAATGGTTGGGATTGAACTCCAACTTGCATTTGAAAACCGGATGGGGTATGGGGTCCAGCCTGGGGCAAAAGACCGGATTGAGCAATGCAAAAAGGATGTCCTGTAGGTTGGGCTATCTTGCCAGAAGGGTGACCTTGTTGATATTGAGGTTGACCTCCCTGCCCAGAAGGTTGTACCTGCTGGGAGTGGAGTTGTTGTTGCACAGGTGAAGGTTGTCCTAAAGGACCATATGGCTGAGTGGGCTGGGAAGTTGGTTGGCCTGATTGGATTTGAGGTTGACCGACTTGCCTAGAAGGTTGACTATACTGGACGGTAGGCTGACCATGTGGTTGAGAAGGCTGTCTAGATATTGGACCATATTGGACATTGGATTGGTTTGGGTTAACATATGATTGACCAATTTGTCCAGTAGGATAACCTTGCTGGATACCAGGTTGGGCTTGTTGAACAGAAGATTGACCTGGGTTACCAGAAGGTTGAACAAAAGAGGAGAAAAACGGACCACCAGCGGCAAAAGGGTTTCCCTGGAAGGATTTCCCTTATTGACCTTGATGAGGTGGTCTTGGGGATTGCGCAGACGATACTTGGCCACCATGAAAAGAGGTGGAACCCCAATCAATTGACAACGGAACTGAAATCTCAACAATCGGTTGAGACGGCAAATATCGATCGTATGGCCCCTCTGGTGGGACGTTTGATGTAGGATCGAAGACTCCGAATAAATAAGCTGAAGGACGACTAAAAATAGGAGTCGAAGAAGCCACACATACCGTTGGAGCGGTTGTGGTTGAGGTGACAGACGTACTGCGACTTTGTGGAGTAAAAGGCTCCGTGGTGGGAAAAGCGAGTTGTGACCAAATAGAACCCGTGAAAGGAGTTCCAGAGGGCATAGCATCCCTTAATGCTTTATAGCCTGGAGGTAGGCTCCGAGTAGTAGGAGTGCTACTAACAAGTGTAGGCTCCATTGTGGTGGGAATTTCATCGCTCGTCGCAACGAATTATTCAATCAAAGTAGGGGATACGTCCTCCATGTCGGAAGGAACTGGTGGGGTTGGAACACGAAGAGAAGTGTATTCCCAAAAAGGGATACCGTCCTCAGAAGGTTCCCAAACAAGGTTCCAATGAAACTCGTAAGTCTTGTCGCCTGGAGCACGAGAACTAATCAGTTGTATACTCGGAACAACAGAAAGAGTTGCACTCACAACTGGTATCTCATAAGACGAAATTAGTAATTCCGCTAGGATGAAACTTCACAAAATCCTAGGGAATCTAACGAGACTAAACCCTACTCAAACTAACGCAAACAAAACTCAACCACGTAAATGTGTATTGTGGCCGAATAAATTTTAAGACGCAAAGACACAACTTGACCTTTTCATGTTTTAAGTGTCGAGAAAAGGACAAAAAGGTGACTCTAGTCTCCTTCGAATGTTTAATGAGCACGAAGTGACAAGACGCTCACTCACACCTTTTCTTTTAAGGAGTTTGAAAAGGATCAAAAGTGACTACTCTGGAGACTCTAGGCGAAGGGTTTACCAAACAATCCGTAAAACTGCTTATACACCTTGGCAATCAGATGAAAACGAAGGACTTCCCGTACGACAGTCAATCTTCCCGAATGCTGTGTTCAGTGCATTACGACTTGTAAGGCGACAGACACGGCTTCCTGTGGATAAAGGATGATAACCTAGTGGGGTCTCCCCTATATACGCGATGGTACGTGGGAGCTCAAGTCCGTGCTAGACCACTATCGAGTCACAAAAGGAGGAATCACCCAATCGTAATGTGAAACAACAGTGACTAGGTTTAACGACGCCGGAACACGTCTCTAGCCTAGACCTCTAGAATGTATGTGTTAGGTTCCAATGCATTGTTAGATTCATTCGATTTATTTTATAGTTGATCTTCAATTAGGTTCCAGTTTTTAGGTCCTAGCATATGTGATCTCTTAGAATTTCCTAAATGCAAACTATATGCCAAAATATATCATTCCGTTCAATGAATGATAACTACAGAAGAGTTGAGATTTTTCAAACAAACAAAATGATCACCAAACAATCAACAAAGGTCCCAATGCAGTTAATAGCAATAAATGAAACTTTTTTCTTTTCTCTTTTGAAAGTGACTAATTGCCAATAACAATAAATTTTAACTAATATAATGCAAAAAGATCATTTGTTTTTTTTCTTTTGAAATGGCATAATGCACTTAAACAAATCTCGAGAAATATTAACAAGCGTAAACAGGCAAATTTCACTCAAGGAAAATAGAACCAAGTCTGAAACACCAAGACAAACTGTCAAAACAAGGAGAATCACAAAGACCTCAATGAACCATGTGATCTAAGCTCAAACGAAGTCAAGAAAAATGCAAACGAGGTAGAGGTGAATTGCTCGAAGCACAAAATAATAAGTTTTAACAACCACTAGACAAGTGCGGAAAACAACCAAAAAGTTGACTGGACAATCAAAGAACCAAAAACTCCCTCGGAAGGCTCGATATACAAAGCCACTAGATGCTCTAGGGCTGGGATATAAGATCGATGGAAATAGGCAAACACCCGAAGGATAAAGGTAAAAAACCAGTCAAACAAAGTTCTGACACACTCCAGTAACTGAAAAGGATGTAAAAAGATAGAAATCTGAGTTTAAAAAGCTTCCAACAAACAAACTGGCAAAGTTCACAGGACTGGCGCGACTGTCAGCCTGTAACTAGCACTATTAAGGAATTAGCGCGAGTTGCTTTTGTGCAACATGGCCAACTGGCGCGACTGTCAGGCAGAAAAACGCGTTAATAAAGTTTGTTGGCCTAAAAAATAAAACAAGCAGTCCAAGGTCTGGTCGATAGTATTCAGATAGATCAAACAGGAAGAAACAACTTGAAAACCAACCCAGAAAGCTTATTTACGCAAGCAAGCAAGAGAAAACAAAAATACAAGACAAACTCCAAACCGGAGATTGACTGAAGTGGCGTTGATCTACTTCGCTAATGCAAAGCAATAGCGTTTCGAAGGCTGCCTGGCCGTTCTTCAGGCTTCGTCCAAGGTTTATGAATCAAACAACAAATAGCTTCTCCCCAGCGGAGTCGCCAAATTGTTGGAGAGGTAAATCCCCTCTGCGGACAGAGGAGATCCCACTAGCCCAAAACGGGTCTAGCAACAATCAATTAACGCTACCATGCAAGTTCCTTGTTGCAAACCGAAAGTGGATTATGAGAACCAACCTGGATTCCAACGCTAGTGTCATAGAAGAGTTGATACTCCCATTCCCTTGCTCCGGCAGCTCACGATCCTCACGATCTCCGCGAATGGATACCTGCACATGCAAAGAACGAATCGAATACAAGCATAAAATCCACTAAATACAACTATATATTAGTCAAAAAGGATATATATCAAACATTATCATAGCGAACAATAAGATCGGAACCATAATGATAGTCGTTCATTAATGAATAATCAACAGAGAAAGATACAACCAAAGTTCTGACGTTGAATCTCTCCGCTGGCTGTGCGAGCAGCTATATATGTCTTGCAATAGACCTTTCTCTCTCAGACTTCCGGCAGCATGACCTCCCTATGCTCCAAGACTCTTACTATCACTCAAGAGAAGCATTATCACTACTACTCAAAAACTAGCTTGTCAAATGCATGAGGACAAATTTTTATAGATGGAGAAGGGGAAGAAAATACAATGAATCAAGACACCCATTATGGATTGGCATTATCTCCAAAAAGCTGCTGTGGATAGATGTAAGGGGATAGATGATGACTCTCGACATCTAGAAGATGAGCTTTATCCTCAAAAGACTTCATGACTTGAAGGGAGAAAACATCTGGGCGCGCGTTTGTTTAAAATCTTTTCCAAACTTGGTTGGCGCGGGTGTTACTCTAAGACAGGGCGCCAATGGTCGCACCTTCTTTTGAGGATCTCATTCATTGGCACAGATAGTACATTGTGGACCCGTGCTAATGGAAAAGGGGCACTTTTCAGGGATATTTTGCAAGAGGTGTCTTCAGGGCACATGAAGTCCATACTTAGGGGAACATAATGCAAATGTTTTCAAGTTATGTCACTGCTCACAGGTCCTGGAATGAGTCCTCCAAAGTACGGGAAAGGGGTAATAGGGACGGTGACCAATGGTGACAAATTAATGTTTAACAGTAGATCTAAGGAGGGTGTAAGAGCTATCACAAGGGCAATCAGTTAGTCTATGAATCAGTTGTTCAAATCATAAACAGATCCAGTGAATGGATTGAAGCAGCAGATGTCTACTTTGCATTTGTCATGGCAAATGCAGTTCGAATGCTACTTATAAGTTTATGAAACAAACAACAAGAGATACACAAACAAACTAATTAGACAATCTCCCCAGTGGAGTCACCATTTTGTTACCAGGAAAAGTGTCTATTTAGAACTGCTCTATCCCACTAAGGTGTGACAGCTGCCTTAGAAACAAACAGAGAAAACTAATTTTGTATCTCTTTTATGAACTATAAACAAAGAGGAATAGGAAGAACCAACCTGTGTCTTGCACTAGTCCTTTGATCTAATCTCTCTCCTCTTTGACAGCTTCCGGATACCTGCTCCCTTACTTGCACAGCTTCACCAAGTTCCTGTAAGATCACAGAAGAAGAAAACCATGCAAAAACATGGATTTATATTCATAAATAACTTAGGATCAGATTTAAGTTAACCATACAATTGTAAGAAGCATCAATTATACAAAAGCATGGAGGATAAACTCAAATAGTTTTTATTGGTATACAAGAAGATCCAGGAGAAGTTACAACCAATGATTCCTGACCCAGCATCAACCTCCTAGCAAAGAAGCCCCTCTTCACCTCCAAGAAAGCATAGATCACCCAATTCTCTGATATGTGTCTCAAAACCAACAACAATTCCTTACAATGTGAAAAATTACAGCCTCTCGATCTCTGGGATGAGGGATCCATTTATAGATGTATGCAAGGAGGATGAGTCAGCTTATGATTTGATTAGTGGCTTCTCTCTGTCAGTTCTTGCTTCCACTTGGAGACTGAAAGCCTCTTACTCATCCTTGGTAGAATTCAGTGAGGCAAGTGTCATAGGAGAAGATTCTGGAAGCTTCCATTGTCTCTCCACCTCGCGGAATGACACTGCCATTTGTCATTTCCCGCTCAATGCACCCTGGTAGTGCATTTAGGTGTGTTGCAACGCACCTAGCCAATGGATTTAGGTGTTATGCAATGCACTTACCTAGTGGAGCAGCTGAAATGATCCTGTTTTGACTTATTCTGAGCAGTTTCTGGTGGAGAACTTCTGGGAGAAGCTGTAATTTATTGACCTTATCCCTTTAGGGGTTAGAACAACACTTTTAGGGACTTAGGAGCCCTTGGTTTATGGACATTTCATGCTTAGAGCTGTAAGGCACAAAAATGTCTATAACATACGGGTATAAACTTCGATGCATACGAAGACATTCCTGTGGAGACAAGCGGAGTCCATGTACCTCCTCCTGTGAATACTTTTGCTGAAATTGATTTAGGAGAGGCCTTAAATCTGAATATCAAGAGGTGTAAGTTTGCAAAGCCGATTCCCATGCAGAAGTATGCAATACCTATTTCGTTAGCTGGCCGAGATTTAATGGCGTGCGCCCAGACCGGGTCTGGTAAGACGGCTGCATTCTGTTTTCCTATTATCGCTGGCATATTGAGGAGCAACCCGCCACCACGCCCCCGTGCGGGGTGGAAGATGTTTCCTTTGGCTCTTATTCTGTCACCAACAAGAGAATTGTCTTGCCAGATACATGAAGAGGCTCTCCATGCATGCCCCTTCTCGAATTTTTCTTGTGGATGCTTTCCAAGAGCACAACCATTACAAACACCATCTGAAAATTCAATGGTTGGCAATCCTTTGACCATCCCTTGCTTACTAAGCTGTTGCATATATCTGAAATTAAAGTGCCCAAATCTCTCGTGCCAAATCCTACTTTCTTCATTTGCATGCGTAAGTAGAAAAATAGAATCTGATTGAGGAACAAAATCAGAAAATGTATACAGACGAGATTGATCATTTACCTTGCCAGATGCAATCTTCAAATTGGTTTGCATGTCATAAATGCTCACGGAATTTGGGGTAAATTCCACTTTCCTTCCACTGCCTATGTGTGTCATCTGATACACTGAGAGAAGATTCACAGAAAGCCTTGGAATATGCAAGACATTTTCAAAACATCCATCTTCGAATTGCAGTCTTCCTTGTCTAGTTGCTGCAACTGCAGAATTATCCCCCATGAGAATGGGAGGACCTAAGTATGCATGTAGAGAAGAAAAGGATTCCTTTGAAGAAGCCATATGATGTGAAGCTCCTGAATCGATGATCCATTCTTGTGGTGCAGAATGAAGAGCAATCAAAGCATGCCCGTTACCTCTTGGATCTGGTGCTTTTTCTCCAGACTTCTTCTTAGCATTCTCAGGAATGTTGTCTCCAAGATTGTGTTGCTGGAGTGTCTGCGCCATAAGATCTATAGTCTTCTTCATGCATGCAGATTCAGGATAAAAACCACGGTGGAAATAATTGCACATTGATTGCCCTTTCGTTCCTTTCCTTTCCTTTGAGCTAGATGATCCATCAGGGGGTTTGGGATGTCCTCCCTTTCTTGGATCACGATCCTTCTTCCCCTTTCCTTTCTGATGGTCTTTGGAATTTGACTTTCCTTTTGCATGCACAGTAACTGCATGCGCTTTGGAATTTTTAAGTGTGCCCATTTTGATGAGCTTATCTTGCTCATGCATCA
The DNA here is from genome assembly GCA_031772625.1 of Pinus tabuliformis. Taxonomy (NCBI): domain Eukaryota; kingdom Viridiplantae; phylum Streptophyta; class Pinopsida; order Pinales; family Pinaceae; genus Pinus; species Pinus tabuliformis. The sequence continues at coordinate 1,273,816,511 of CM062817.1, read as the reverse complement.
AAGACTGAATAAAAGAATCCAGTGAGGGCATCTTCCAAGCTGCACCAGTTGCAGATCTGACTGTGTGGAATATAGAGACGAATAATGCATACTCTGAACCAAGTTTTGATAAAATGGAAAGAATCAACTGATTTTCTTGCTTGGATTTGTCGATCCCGCATCCTTTCAGCTGAACCAACAAGGCTTTATACCTTGTGAAAAAATCTTGAATGTTCTCAAAGTTTCTCGGATCTAATGATTTTAACTCATTTTAAGGAATGTGACCTTGCATTTCATCCTGTTTTCCAAACAATCCTTCCAAAATTTTCCATACTTCATTTGGAGTTGAACATGATTCAACATGAAATAGCAAGTTCCGGAGAAATAGATAAACATAGGATGCCGAAGGCGTCGTCCATGCGATTGAAATATCTTGTTTTCTCCATTGCCGATGTTGGTTCAACTTCCGTTTCCATGGTTATTCGAAATAAGCCTCTACTTCTGAGATGAAGTTGAAGCTTTGGCTTCCATTCGAAATAATTATATGGAGCGAGAATTGCCGATTGTGGAAACTCCAATTTAGACTCCATTCTTTGTTGTTGCTTCAATCTTCTGAACCTGCAAATAAAATTGCTTGTGCACTGATTACAAATCACTGTGCTCTGATACCATGTAAGATTTTTGAGATACACAGATCTAGATCTGCAAAACAATAAACAAGCTTGCAAGAGAAGGAAGGAAGCGAGCAAGAATTGAGAAAAAAAAATTGATTCTACAATATTAGTTTTAGAATGAATACATAAAAGCAACTAAGTTAAGCTTAGTTGTACATGCAATAACTAAAGCTAACTAAAGCTAAGTGTGCTTTATCTTATGTTAATGTGTACATGTGGCACATGCAAGTAATAAGTTAACTGTAGCTGCATGTACACCAACACAGCTAGTCTAAGTGCGTGTACACCAACAGAAACTGCCTCCTCACCGTAATCTTAAAACCCTTGCTCACAAATATGGTCCCATTTTGTTTCTCCGCTTAGGCTCTGTCCCTGCAGTGTAGTTTCTTCTTCTGCGACAGGAAAACAGTTTCTCAAAACTCATGATTTGATGTTTGCCTGCCGACCACCAACCGCTGCTCGGAGATTAATGTTCTACGATTGTAAAGATGTGGGATTCTCTCCGTACGGAGATCACTGGAGGCATGTGAGAAAAATATGCGTATTAGAACTCCTGACTGCCAAAAGAGTCGAGACCTTCGGTCACGTGCGAGAGGAAGAGGTGTCTGCCATGATCCAATCAATATGGGAGGAGAGTAAGAGCAGAATACTGAGCGTGAATGTGAGCAAGGCCGTCACTACTGTCAACTCCAATATAATTTTGCGGATACTGGCGGGGAGGAAATTTAGTGACGGTGATTTGGGTGGCGAATTCAAAGGGTTCAAGGATCTGATGGTAGAGATGACTTCATTCCGTATGTGGATTGGCTTGATTTGCAAGGTATCAATCAACGCCTCAAGAAGCTCCGTAAAGCATTCGATGGATTCGTCGAGAGAATGATAAACGAGCATGTTAATCTCAATCATTTCAATTTCCAGAAAGGTGCAGACACAGAGCCTTGCGTTCAAGACTTCGTGGGTGTGCTGCTCCGAATGGCTGAGACAGACACCAATATCACACGGAAAACCATCAAGACCCTTGTGATTGTACCTATCTTGGGATTCTGCTTTTTTATATTATTTGGCATCCTCATTCTTGAACTTCAGTCCATCATCATTTTGCATTAATTGGATTTGTATGTGTATGTGTGTAGGACATGTTCGTGGGTGGCCTGGAGTCGACCTCCACTACGTTGGAATGGGCAATTAGTGAGCTGCTCAGACATCCCAATGCAATGACGAGATTGCAGGAAGAAATTGAATCAGTCGTTGGCAAACATGGTAGGGTAAAGGAGTCGGATTTGGCAAGCATGAAATACCTCCACTGTGTGGTGAAAGAGACTATCCGATTATACCCACCCGCGCCGCTAGGTCTGCCTCACGAATATGTAGAGGCTGTGACGGTAGGAGGATTCTACATACCGAAGAAAACAAGAGTAATGGTAAATTTGTGGGCTATAGGAAGGGATCCCAATGTATGGGGGGAATATGCTTCCAAATTCAATCCGGAGCGATTCATGGAAAGCGGAAAATTCAGTTTGGCCGATCAATCAGACTTCAGCATGATACCGTTTGGGGCATGAAGGAGAGGATGACCAGGGGCTTCCATGGTTATTCCGACTATTGAACTTGCACTGGCTCAGTTGGTGCACACTTTCGATTGGAGAGTTGAAGGCGATCCCTCCCAGCTGGATATGAGGGAAGCGTACGGACTGACGATTGCAAGACACGTTCCGCTGTGTGGTTATCCAACGTTGAGGAGGGCCAGGTTTCCACCATAAACGGAACCATAGGAGAGAAAGGCACTGTTTCTCTTTATTTGCAATAGTTTTCCACGCACGATTTCACTTCTGTCTATAGGATTTGCTACATCTAATTATGTCTTGGTAGGAATAAATGCCATATTCTCCACGGCTGATCGAAATTCTATATTTGTGCGTATTATTTCGAAGAATACTTTAAAATATACAAGTGCACAATCAGTTTACAATTTCTTATTGTGGTATGAAGGTATTCCACTTTTTTTATATAAGTATAGATTTATTCTATTATGGATTTAAGATGAGTGCACAATCAGTTTACAATTTCTTATTGTGGTATGAAGGTATTCCACTCTTTTTATATAAGTATAGATTTATTCTATTATGGATTTAAGATGAGTTGACATTAATCAAATTTTTCCCGGTATAAATATATTCAATCTGAAAAAAAATAATGTATAGTTTTTCATTGTTTAAGTTATATTTGTGAATGTTATATAAAGTATAAATAAGACGAGATAAATTTTTTAATCAAATAGATTTATCTTTTTATGATATTTTCATAATTATTTTCAAATGATATATATTATATATATAATTGACATTAAAATGTTTTATATAATATGTACATCATATTTGTCAAATTAAAATGGTTTATTATTATTATTATTATTATATTTTTAAGTATATATCAATATTAATTTATATTAAAAAAATTATTGATAATTCACATTGCATATTTTTTTATATACAATTTTAAAATATTTTATTTTAACAATATGTAGATAAATTAGTTAACATAGATTCTCAAATAACTTGTTGAAATATTTTTTAAAAGCATAAAGTTTAAACATCTTTTACTTCTAATTACTTTACCACATTCATTTTTTATTATAATTCACACTATTTTTCTATTTAAAGTATAATTTACATTTATTTTAAAAAAGCATGTGTCACTCTATAGACTAAAAGAAAAATTTACACATCCTGTGACACCGACCTATAGAATAAGCCTCTGGGCTCAATAATAATAATATAACTTGTTTTATTATATTTATTAAATAAATACAAATGATGTTTTATTAATTCTCTACTATTTAAGTTTTAAAAAATACAATTTAATATGAATATTATATTAATATATGTTTTTTATTTTCTATATAAAATAATATTTTATATTCTAAAATTAATAACTCTTCTTTTTTTTTTGGTAATATTTCTATTATTCCAAAAATAAATTTACTTTAAAATTTGGAAATACTTTTTAACATAAGAAGTCAACCCATCGTGTGGATCACTGGTTCGAAATGCCTCGACCAAAAAGTGATTTCCGGAAAAATTCTTATAATATATATATATATATATATAATCCCAAAATTTAGATATCACTTCAAAACATCTCAATCACTAATTAAGATGTGCTACAAAGTTACAAAGTTTTATGAATATTATATTATGATATATAATTAATTTTATATAATTCAGTGAGACTTCATTTCCACGACCATTGCAGCTTGACCTACCACATGCGGACAAAATTTGTATTTTTATAAATTAATGGTTATATTAAAAAAAATTGTTGAATATTTCGTTTTAAATTTTAAGAAATAAAATATATAATTCTTGATTTAGATAGACAACCTTGAATTCGATGACTAATGTAGTGCAAATGTAAATTAAAGATATGTTTGCATAAGAATTGAAATTAGGGCCTTGCTCTTTAATTGCATAGAGGAGGACTTTACCAATCTGTAAAATTCAAATTGATGGAATTCTAAACCTTAACACTAATTTGAATTCATTATTTTTAATGGGAGTTGTCTATAATGCGACTTTTTGGAGATTTCGGTGACGGAATCTAGCCGAAGAAATTGAGCTTAAATCTTGATTTGTTGCAGTTAAAATGGTTTTTTAACTCCATATTTGGATTCAGCACCTGGAAAACCCTGGGACGCTTTCATTGTGCAGAAACTAGCTATCAAAATTGAGGCTAAATCTTGATTTGTTGCAGTTAAAATGGTTTTTTAACTCCATATTTGGATTCAGCACCTGGAAAACCCCTGAGACGCTTTCATTGTGCAGAAACTAGCTATCAAACTTGCGATTCTAATAAATTCCTGCCGGATTTCGACCGAAAAAACCTGCCGGAAAGGCTTTCAAAAAGTAGCGTTATAGACTGTAATTTAGCTATATTTAAACTAACCGAGAGGAGTGACTACTATGTAGTGCTTGTTTAAATTGTATTTTAGAATATATAAAAAGATTTAACATCTTGAAAATTTACTTGGTCATTTCCATTTTTTTTAGTACATCTCATAAGATTGCAATTCCAATGCATAATTACTTGATTTCAAATAAAATTGATGGAAAAAAAAATGGCCAAAATATATAATAGTGACACTAAAATTTCAATTTTTGCAATTTATTTTATTATTAATAATACTTTTTATGATACATATTAATTTCATATTAAAAATTAAATGAATTACACAACTTTCCCTTATTATTTTTATTAAGAAGTAATTGTTTTTTTTAATTACTCAGAAATATTTTATTATGATCAATATTCAAATTCCTTAGCTCTTTTATTGCACACACGCACACACACACACACACAGAGATATATATATCTTTGATATTGAAACAAATTAGTGAACATGTTTTTTCAAATAGTTTATTAAAGTATTGTAATAAAAGATTTTAAAAATCTTAAGAATTATACAACTTCACCACAGTCCAATGCAAGAGCATAATTTTTTTTAATACTTTTTTATTATATTTTATTTTATTGTAGTTCACATTTGTTATTTTATTTTTATTTTAAACTTACGTGTGTTAATAAGGGGGTTGAACACATACATAATTACACATCCCTTCATAATGGGTTGTGGAACTAGCATAGATTCATCTTGAGTATGGATATAACGTGAGCCCACACGGATCAATTTCTTTAGGTGCAAACTTATTTTAGAGAGCAAAAAACAATGTGTAATATTTATTATTTAAATTGTATTTTTGAATGTTATAGAGATTGCATAACATGTGTATTGAGTGATTTAATCAATTGACATTAAATTTGCTTTTTTATTAATAATAGGTTATTAAATATATGTCAATATTAATTTATATTAAAATATTTTACTCGTAACTCACAATGGATATTTTATTTTATATAGCATTAAGACGTCCATGTGAAATATTTTTTTCCTCATCTACTATATAATGATATTGCATTCTCTTTAGATCTACAAATGTATATGTACCAATACTTTGATTTTCTATTTTCTTGGTATAGTTGTTAGATTAAAAACAAGAGACTTCGTTCCTTTTGACATAGTTATCATCAACATATTCCTTGTACACTCGGCTCAACTTATTCAAAATATTAAATTACCCACTATAATTTCTTGTTAATGGTTTGTTTAATTGAACGTTGTAGTTTACTCCCCTACTCCTACATGTTAAAATATTTTATCAATATAATTTTCTCACTGCATTTCACCTTATTTAGAGTCCTTTATGATATATACAGACTTAAACAGTTAATGGAAATTTCCCTTTAACTTGCATATATTTTGATTTTCTTTTTAACCCCTCTTTGTTAATGTTTCCTAACAATATTGAAATTACGATTGTTGTTACACCAAAACCCTTCAGGTGTTAGTAAATGGATGCATTGCCAGACTTAACAGATCCACAAGAGGTGGTGAAGCACATGTCACGAAACACATGTGGAGTGTTGTTTTATCCAATGTCCAACAATCTCGCCCCCAATGTGAACCAAGTGTGATTCGAACTCGGGACCTTTGTCTCTGATACTAGTTGTTAGAATCACGATTATCGTTACCCCAAAACCTACAGGTGTTAGTAAACAAATGCATCACCAGAGTTAAGAGATCCACAAGAGTTGGTTAAGTAGATGTCATGAAACATAGGAGGAGCATTGATTTATCGAATGCCCAAAAATAATTGTTGGAAGCAATGTTAATACTAAGAGGCAAGGGGGGGTAAATCAATATTAAGTCTAATTTAAATTTTTATATATATTTTTCGTTACTCATTCAAACTTGGAATCCACTAAATGAGAGAAACCATTAACAAACCATAACAGTAACCATATGAATCAACAGAAGCATACACATCATGAGAGTCACAAATATGACACAAAGGTTTAACGTGGAAATCATTTCGGGAAAAAAGCCATGAAAGCTTGTTGTTGTTATTGATGTAAAAATTAGAGCACCTACTTTATTGTTGGCATTATGATTCAAGTGTTGTCCTTGATGGCAACTCACTCAGAGGTTGGTACAGGTGCTCAGAGGTTGGTACAGGTGATGGCAACTTAATCAGAAGACAGATCCTAGTACAGCATGCCAAGGAAGTTCATACACGCAGGTTCGTTAAGCCCAAGTCGCGTGTACACGCAGGTTGGCTTCAGCAAAAGCGCGTGTATGTGGAAAAGTACCTTTGGTCCATGGCGGTTAGTCCTTGGAAGTTGTGCCTATGGTTTCAGACCATTGTGTCTCGACGGGCGTGTCGATCCCTAGTTTTGAAGTTGATGGTATTGTGTTACTATGGTTTTGGCAATTGGTATCGAAGCAGGTCCTTCAGAGAAGCTTGATCGCTTGAAGGTAGATCGTTCATCATGAGCAACTACGAGAGAGAAGAATCAATCAGGCCACCCGTTTTCGATGGGACAAACTTCAATTATTGGAAGGTAAGAGTTACTGCATATCTTCAATCTCTTGGTACAGAAGTTTGGGACATTGTAGAAACAGGCTATGCTTTTCCTTCAGCTACTCCTACAGATCCAGCTGAGAAAAAGAAGTATGAAACAAATGCAAAAGAAGTCAGTACTCTATTAGGAAGTATATCCCAAACAGAATTCATGAAGGTAATGCACTTCAAATCAGCAAAAGAGATATGGGACAAAATGATCACGAGCTATGAAGGAGATGAACAGGTAAAACAAGCTAAACTTCAAACTCTCAGGATTCAATATGAGACTCTCAAGATGTATAATGATGAAAGTGTGGCTAATTATTTTCTTCGGGTAGATGAGATTGTTAATTGTATGAAAAATTTGGGTGAAGAAATAAAAGAGGCTATAGTAGTTCAAAAGATTCTAAGATCATTATCCCCCAAGTTTGAATCTAAAGTATCTGCAATAGAAGAAAAGGAAAATCTCCGTGTTCTCACTATGTCTCAGCTACATGGAATTCTAACTGCTTATGAAATGAGAAAGGGAGGTCCATCAGACAGAAGGGAAGCTGCTTTTAAGGCATCAGGCAAAGAAGATTACTATGAAGCAAGCAATGTTCCAGAGGAAGAGGAAGAAGAATCAAATTTTGTCAGAAATCTTCAAAGGGGTTCTGGAAGGTTTAGAGGTAAGCTACCTTTCAAATGCTTTGCTTGTGGAAGAGTAGGTCATTATGCTGCAAAATGTCCTTATAAGGATAAAGGAAAGGAACCTGTTAGATGGAACAAGAAACAAAGTGCAAATAAGAAAAGCTACTACACCCATGAAGATAGTGATGGTTTATCAAACAGTGATGAAGATGAACAAGGTAATAAATATAAGTTGTTAATGGCATTTGAAGATGATGATTATGAGGATGCTGTAGATGTGAATAACCTCTATGATGAAATTACTAGACTCAAGAGATGTATAGAAGAAAAGAATGTGATCATTGATACTCTACAATTTCAAATTGATGAAAAAGAAAAACATCTTGAAAAACTAGAAGGTGAAATTGTTGGTCTTAGAAAAGAAATTGAGAAAACAAAAGCTATTAATCTTAAGTTTGTCAAAGGATCTGAAACTTTGGATAAGATTATCAATGTGCAGCGGTCTCCTCTAAACAAGACAGGTTTGGGTTACAATGGAGAGACCTCTCAAGCATCCACCTCAAAAAGTTATCTTGATGCGGCAAGAAGAAATGAGCAGAAGAACAATGAAGATAATCAGGTAAAGCAGGGACAAAATACAAACAGAAACTATCAGGGGCAATCCATCTTAAGGGTGAACAAAAGCTACAACCAGCCACAGGTAAAATCTTCTCAGTTTGGTTCAAGAATAGATGAAAATAGAAATTACAATCAGTTGGCAGGTAGATTCAATAACCGCAGAAGCTTCTTCAATGGACAATGCTTTTCTTGCCATAATTTTGGTCACAAAGCAGCTCAATGTGTTGCATATAAAACAATCATGACTAGGGAAGCTCAAAAACAAAGAAGTATGACAGGGATGACAAAAAGGACCTATAACAACTTTTCGGTTCTTGAAAATGAAGTCGAATGTTCTATTTGTAATAACTTTGGTCATGAAGACTCTGAATGCAGGAGCAGATTCCGGAAGACAACTCAGAAGGAACAAACCTCAAATGTTAGAACATAGAGAATAAGAGAATCACAACCAGAAAGATGTGGGATAGCCTTTTATGCAGAAGGTCAAGAAAGTCTATGGTACATTGACAGCAGATGCTCGAAGCATATGACAGGGGACAAAGAAAAGCTTGAGTCATATACCACATTAGAAAAAGGGAAGAAAGTTTCTTTTGGGAACGATATCTCTGCAGCCATAAAAGGAAAAGGTGTTGCTCCATTGAAAGAGAAGGTCAAAGCAGGAAATGTGTTATATGTTGATGGATTGAAGCATAATCTTCTAAGTGTCAGTCAGATGTGCGATCAAGGAACTGAGGTAATATTTAGATCGAATGGATGTTGTGTTCGCGATCTTGATACAGGTAAAACAGTGATCAAAGGAAGAAGGACTCCAAATAATCTATATATCTTTGAGGAAGGACAACAATGCTACTTAAGCAAGGATGATGAACATTGGCTATGGCATCGGAGGTTGGGGCATCTAAGCTTTTCACAAATAAGGAAAGCATGCAAATATCAGGCAGTTCGTGGTCTTCCAGATATCAAAATTCCAGACAATACCATATGCAAATCTTGTCAGTTTGGAAAGCAAACCAGAACTAACTTTCCAGAGAAGGAAGGATCAGCTAGCATGCCTCTCGAGCTAGTCCATACAGATGTATGTGGTCCATTTAGGAAGAGGACACCTCGAGGAGAAGAATATCTGATATTATTCATTGATGATTTCTTCAGATTTGTTTGGTTAGGGCTCATGAAGCACAAAGATGAAGCATTCGAAAAATTCAAATCCTTCAAAGCCTTGGTTGAAAATGAATCAGGACACAAAATTAAGTGCCTCAGATCTGACAGAGGTGGGGAGTTCACCTCAAATGAATTTTTCTATTTCTGTGACGAACATGGGATAAGAAGAGAATTCTCTACAGCTAGAACTCCTCAGCAAAATGGGGTTGTGGAAAGAATGAACAGAACTATCCAACAAATGGCTCGTGCTATGCTCGATGAATCAGGTACTCCCGAAACCTTCTGGGGTGAAGCTGCACATGCTGCTGTTATTATTCTAAACAAAAAAAATGTCCGAGTAAACAGCACTCAAACACCTCATGAGCTCTGGAGTGGTAAGACTCCTTCAGTGAAGCACTTCAAAATCTTTGGAAGCAAATGTTATATCAAGAATACTGATGAGCAACTTGGCAAACTTGAACCAAGAGCAGATGAGGGCATTCTTCTTGGTTATTCTCCACATAGCAAAGCATACAAGTGCTACAATAAAAGACTTGGCAGAATTGTTGACAGCATTGATGTAGTGGTTGACGAGAAGGGATATATTCCTAGGCAAGTTCATCATGAAGACATTGAAGAAGATGAAGGTTACCCCCAAAGGCAGAATGATGAAGAAGAAGAACCTCAAGAAGAAGAAGAACCTCAGGAAGAACCAGAGGAGCAGACAAGAATAGAAGAGAAGACTCCATCCAGATATGTTCAAAAGAATCATCCAGAATCTCAGATTGTGGGGCAGAAAGAAGCAGGAGTACAAACAAGAAGGACACTTGCAGAAGCTTCAAGCTATTTGGCATTACTCTCCTCCACTGAACCACAAAATGTTAAAGAGGCTTGCAAAGATGAATGTTGGGTCAAAGAAATGGATAAAGAACTTGAGCAGATCGAAAAGAACAACACTTGGGAATTAGTTCCTAGACCAAAAGATAAGAATGTAATAGGAACAAAATGGGTCTTGAAGAACAAATTAAATGAAAATGGAGAAGTAATTAGAAACAAGGCCAGACTTGTTTGTAAAGGGTATGCACAGCAAGAAGGAATAGATTTTGAAGAGACTTTTGCTCCTGTGGCAAGACTTGAGGCCATCCGAATGTTCCTTGCTCTCTCAAGCTTTCAAAACTTCAAGGTATTTCAAATGGACGTGAAATCAGCCTTTCTGAATGGGGACTTAGAAGAAGAAGTATATATTGAACAGAGAGATGGTTTCATTCTTGGGAATGATCCAAACCTTGTATGCAGACTGAAAAAGGCTCTCTATGGACTCAAACAAGCTCCAAGGGCTTGGTACTATCGGTTGGACAAATATCTTCACCAACAAGGCTTTTCAAAAGGATCAGCAGATAGCAATCTCTATATAAAAGTTGAAAATAACAAATTACTAATTCTTGTTGTTTATGTAGATGATATTATCTTTGGCAGCAATGAAGAGACTATGAGTCAAAATTTTGCCTTGGTTATGCAGAAAGAATTCGAAATGTCACTACTTGGAGAATTGACATACTTTCTTGGATTGCAAATCCAACAAAATGAAGGAGGTATCTTCTTATCTCAAACCAAATACCTCAAGCAGATCTTGAAGAAGTATGGCATGGAAGAGTCAAAGCCTGTATGTACACCCATGGTTACAGGATGCAGCCTCAGTGCAAATGATGGATCAGCAGCAGTGCATCAACCCACTTATAGATCCATGATTGGGAGCTTGCTTTATTTGACAGGTACCCGACCAGATATTACACATGCAGTAGGAATTGTTGGAAGATTTCAAGCCAACCCAAAGGAAACTCATCTTCAGGCAGTCAAAAGAATCTTCAAGTATCTTCAAGGGACACAAAACTATGGCTTATGGTATCCCAGAAATACAGATCTCACTCTTCATGCTTACACAGATGCAGATTGGGCTGGAAGTGTGGATGATAGGAAAAGCACAAGTGGTGGTGCTTTCTTCATGGGTTCCAGACTAGTATCTTGGTTCAGCAAGAAACAGAGTTCGATTGCCTTTTCTACAGCTGAAGCAGAGTATGTGGCTGCGGCATCTTGTTGTACACAACTTCTTTGGATGATGCAAACCTTGCAGGACTTTCAAATCACTTGCACTCCACCAGTCTCTATCTTATGTGATAATACAAGTGCAATCAGCATTTCAAAGAATCCAGTCATGCACTCAAAGACCAAGCACATACCAATCAAGTACCATTTTCTTCGGGAGCAAGTGCTTGAGCAGAAGGTCAAGTTAGAGTATGTTCCTTCTAAGGAACAAGTTGCTGATATTCTCACAAAACCACTGCCCAGGGAAACTTTTGAATATCTCAGACAAAAGCTGGGAGTAGTTGATGCTTCTTCCTGCTGTTAAATCTTGTCTGTTCTACAGAAAAGTTGGTATACGCAAGTTACGTAAGGTATATCCGCGTATATACGCAGATTTATGGGGGGCAAGTCGCGTGTATGTTGTACGCATGTTGCAGAAAGTATATCCGCGTACATACGCTGGTCTATGCAGGAGAAATCGCGTATATGGAGTTCTGAACAGCAAGTGCAAACTCTGGTTTAAAAGATCTGAGATGGGTATGTCAGAATTCTTCAGACATAGTTTCAAGGGGTGCAGCAGGCACAAGTTCAGGGGGAGCAGCTTAAAAGTCTCATAAAGCATTGTTGGCATTTCGATGTTTTGGTTATTGGTTTCTCAGCAAGAAATCCTGGTTGCTGATCTAAAAAGATGTTTATCAGATGCTGCTGGTGACTTTCATAAGTCTTGGTCTAGATCTGTTGTCTCTATGTCATGTCTCTCTTTTGTGATATTTCTTTTATGGTGTCAAGGTCATGTAACAGCCTATGTTGGTTTCCCCACTATGCATGGGATGAATGATGTAATATAATTGGTTGTTTCTGATATGTCCCCTCTTGGTAGGGAGTAGGGATGTATGTATTGAGTCTTTTGGTGATAGGAAGGTCCCTTATGGTGTATAAGTCTTGGTTCTTGTTGAAGAACATCTTTTGCAGATCTGGCCTACTGTCAGGGGGAGCATGAGTCACCACAGCCAAGCAGAGGTATCAGCATGTCCTCAGGGGGAGCACAGCCCTTTGCCCTTGATGTCAAAGGGGGAGAGTGACTTGGTGTGTTGGTTGCCATCAAGTCCAAAGGGGGAGATTGTTGGCATTATGATTCAAGTGTTGTCCTTGATGGCAACTCACTCAGAGGTTGGTACAGGTGCTCAGAGGTTGGTACAGGTGATGGCAACTTAATCAGAAGACAGATCCTAGTACAGCATGCCAAGGAAGTTCATACACGCAGGTTCGTTAAGCCCAAGTCGCGTGTACACGCAGGTTGGCTTCAGCAAAAGCGCGTGTATGTGGAAAAGTACCTTTGGTCCATGGCGGTTAGTCCTTGGAAGTTGTGCCTATGGTTTCAGACCATTGTGTCTCGACGGGCGTGTCGATCCCTAGTTTTGAAGTTGATGGTATTGTGTTACTATGGTTTTGGCTCTTGGTATTGAGCAAGGCCTAAGGCTATATAAGGAGAAGAAGATCATTAGGCAAAATCATCTTTTGACAAGGCTTGAATATCTCAGTATTATTTCCAACATTTATTACATTAATATGTTTTCTGTGCCACCACTCACAGGAAGCACCAACTACTTTGATTATTTACTAGCGCCCACTAGTAGGAAGCACCAACTTCATGTATTTGTTGCAAGCACAAACTTGCAACTCCTTGGATTTATGCAAGCACCAACTTGTAGGAGGAACCAACCCCTAAGACTACTCATACACCCGCTAGTGATGGAACCACGAACTTCTTCCATGCATGCTCCAATGCACACTCAAAAGGAAACTCACTACTCAATGTAGATGGTAGCTATTGTGCCTGAAATCATTTATGTTCTCCTCAACAGTGTTTCCTCTACATATCCCATGTTGCACTCTCTCCTCTACTCACTCTGTAGCATCCCGCTATTTTACTCAACAATAGTTACTCATACAAAACCCTAAAACTGCTTTCCTTAATGCAACATCATCCTTGTTCTCTCAGCCCTCTATTTTTTAACAGTCTCTCTTGACCTCACACTATAACACTCAGTGCACTCAACCTCATTTTTTATTCCACGGGCTTTCTCGGCCTCACACAGTAGTCTTAGCACACTCTGGCCCTTTTTCCTTTACATAGGCACTCTCTTCCTTTCTCTGTAGCATAGGCTCACTTAGTCTCTCCTCATCAATCCACACACACATACCTCTCCTTAAAACTCACTGGCCACAATGTTTCTTTCCCACCTTTTCTTAACTGCAATCCTAGGTTTTATTTAATTGTCACACAAAGAACTATGGAGTCTCTATCAACCATCACTCTACTATTCACACTGCCCAAGTGTACTACTCCATGGCATATCCATCCTTTTGTCACATCTCTTTCCTGAATTCTGCTGCTATAATCATAGTGAATGTGAAGCATGGGCTTCTGATAATTTTTTCCTCCCCAGCCACTCAAAAATCAATTCGAAGAATGGGTCATTATGTGATTCTCTGAGCTATGAATTAAATCTTAGTCAACCTACACACTCCAATAAGGCTCGTGTCCTTTCTATGAACAAATCTCCTCTCCAGAGGCTCTAATATTAATTCAATTCCTTGTAGCATGCAAGCAACCTGAGGGATGAATTGCCTTAGCTCAATGACATAGTCTATTTAAATCGTCTTGTGTAATCATGGTCCTTACTACATTGACCCAATAATCTTTGTCTCTGTCTCCTACCTACGACAATCACCATTGACTCTCTTGTCGTCTGAGATAACTCTAGGTCAGTTATTCATGCCAAAGCATCTAAAATATTTTTGTTGGTTTAAATTTTATGGATGACCAATGATATGAATTATTTAAAATAGGTTCTTAAGCCTTAACAATTACTCAACTAGATGAAAGGGCTGATATTTGTCTAGCTATAGTTAATTGATTTAAAGTGAATGAATAGCAGAACATGTAATGGTATAACTTGCTAAATATTTAAACATAATATCTAATTGGTTATAAGAAAAGAATAAAGGAAAACAATGTTTCCTGTAGAACAAAATATATTAAAACGAATGTAGATTTGTGTGACAATTAACTAATATATGGGAGTTTATAATAACAAATATTCTTATAAGCTAGACCCTAGTTATTGCTGGTAACTTCACAGGGGATTTAAGACTGACTAATACTCAGTATGATCTTACCCAATTCTCGACATAAATAATTCAATATATGAAGCAATACATAATGAAATAAGTACATGTGAAAACCTACAAGAAGACATAACTATAGTAGGCAAATTCAGGATCCTTTCATTAGCTTTGCAATTCTCCAGCTCGGGTACAATTATGTTTTCAATGTTCATACAAGGATTCAACTCATAATAACTTGAAAGAGGAGTTACTTATACAAAACTAAATATATGCTAGAGATATTTCTTACAAAATATTACGAAAAATAGTACAAAATAATGGGAAATTAAGAATTGCTAAGTGGTGGCACTATCTTTTATGAATTTGTTGATGATTGGTCCCAAAAAAGTGTTGCTGAGCTATGTCAGTTGAAAATGAATGTTACTCAATTACTTGATAGAAATGATCCCATATTTGTTCACTTGGTATGGTGAGACTCACCAACTTCCTGTAAACTTCATATACTTCTGTATATTTCTCAAAAGTGGGCTTATTTATAGAAAGATGTTTTATTCCATGCTTAATGGTCAAGTCAAAATCTAATGCTTCCAATGCTTGCTTCCCTGTAATGTCCCCTTTTATTCCTGCAAAACTTGATTTATCAGTCGCTTTTCTGTAAAGTTTATGGAAGAAATCTTCCAAACTAATAAGCCTATCATTTGGAGCCACTAATCCTGGAAATCCTCTTTGATGAAGTAAATTAAGGTTAAAGTGAAATATTTGAACATAGTTCGTTAGTACTTGACATTTTGTTTCAAGTTGTGTCATCAAGTTCTTATTTTGTAGAACCTTTTTGATCTCCAAAATGGTTTTTGTTTTGTCTAAAATGTGTATCAACTCCAACTCTATCATGCTCTTTGAATTAAGAACTCTGATCATATCAGTAGCTTCATTAGGTTTATCGTTAATCAATTATTTCCCCTCATCAATGGCTACATGATATTTGTTGATGAGTTCCTCCTTCTTGAAATGATCTGAATGGATGGCCATATTCCAGTTATGGCTTGACTAATGTTTTACCAAATGCTTTTCTTGGCTTGGGCCAAGGTCTGTGCCATTAGTGATTGACTTTGCAATTCTCCGATCCTTCTATTCAACCTGCGTGTTTTCTGCATTTTATCAACTTAAAACCTGTCATTTTTTTTTGTGCTACCAAACTCTAAAATTTATTATGGAGCCTCTCATTATCTTGCTTTTTGTGAATGAGTTTCCTGTGAGATTTTGTTCAAATCATCTATTGTCGATGTAGATTCCCCTATGGTTGATGAAGATGTTATAGGAATATTTGTGACGGGGCCTACAGATAATTGAGTAAATTTCTCCTTTTATTTAAGCAAATTCTCAATTTTTTCCTCCATGGATTTAATCTATACATTTTACTTAGTTATTAGTCTGAGAACTTCTTCCTTATGTTGTTCAATCTCTACTATTTCCTTAGTCTAGGGGTCCTCTATAGAAGGCAGTTTCAACTGCTTTCTCAATGCTGCAATATCTTTGTTCTTTCTTTTGATTATGCCTTCTACTGCTTTCACATTAGTACGGTCATATCCTATTTTAAGGACTAAGTCCTCCAATGACTTATCCCTATTATCCTTGGCGAGAGATGATATTTTCTCAATTTTCAATTGAGGCTAGACATTTAATAGAGAAATTTTAAGCTTAGACAATGCCATAATAGTGTTGTTCATGGTTGAGAACAACATCTCACTAGCCTTCCTATGCATGTCCATTTGCTCAATTGGATGAATCTGATTGCCATCAAATGAGAATATAGTTTTCTTATAATCAGCAGAACCCTTGGGAATAGGTACTTGAGCCTGTAGAAAGGCCATCTGCATTCTTCCCTTCTCACTGTCAAACATTGTCAATAACCTATGTTGTGAAGTGGAAGTCTTCTTCCAGAACTGCACATAGACATTAGCTTTTAAAGGTTCATTCTTTTGCTTGATCTCAATAAAGTAAGTGAAAACATTTGACTCCTCTATTTCACTTGGACCAACAATGTGAGTAATTTCTATCAAATTTTGTGAAGTGTAAGAGGAAGAAGGAGTAGTAATTACAGGCTCCTTAGTGCCTATAGATACCTGTGAATCATCCAGATTGATGACAATAGGCTCCTTTTGACCTTGAGTTGCAGTAGTAGTAGTGGCCTTTGATTCAATCCTTGGTTTCTTCTGGTAGTGGATGAACTCATTTTCTTCCATTGTTGATGATGATGATCCTTCACTAGGCCTTTTGTTTAGCTTAGTTTGAGAAACTAGAGTCTGATGAGTAGAAGGAGGCAAGACTTGTTCCTATGCTTCTTGAAGAGTATTCTCTTCCCACTGTTCTTGATTTCTAAATTTCTCAATTTTAGGCCTAGGTGTGTGATTATAAGAAATAGTCTTAAGCTCCATCCATAACTCTGAAATAATACTGAATGGATCGTAGGACCAAGTGAAGCTAGGTTGAAAACCCATCTCTTAGAGTATGGCATCTGCCTTTGAGCCAGCTGATCTAGTGTTGCAAATGCATGACCCAACCTGTACTTTAAGCTTAAAATATGATTTTCTCTTGCCTGAGATGAAATGCTGCTCATCCATATTCATGATTTGCCTAATATATTCCAAAGAGAAAATTCGCATTGGAACATACTTTCAAAACTTGTATGGAGATAACACACACCCATATACTCTAATATCTATGTAGTTCTGGTAGAGATAACAGTCTCCTGTTCTGACTTGATCACTAAGGTAAAAGATCCTCTTGCTTTGGGACTGATTCTTGGTTCACTTTGACTGTTGAAAAGTTGTGATATTGGGTGAATGAAACAGTGTACGAAATCTGCAAATTTGAACTCAGTTGATTTCTACCCGATCAACGAGGTCCAATGAATAACTGATTGACCTTCTTGCTACTCATCATGCTTGTGTAAAAAAATGAATAATTTGTCTCCCTGCTAAAAATTAAACATGTGAAATAAGATAGAAGAGTATTTGAATACTCCTTCAATTGTAATATTCATAAGCTGCTCATGCATAGCATCGGCCAAAAATTCACTGTAGTTATATATGAAGGTAGGCTTGTTTTCCTTTGAAAATGTAGACAAATATCATAAGATAGCCTTATATACCCATTGATCTCATGGGTAACCTAACACACATGAAATGAGGGAAACAATTTTCTTGGCTCTCTTTTGAAACATGGACGCTAAGTAAGGAGGATTTTTCTTTGGAAGCCCATCATTTTCAGGGAGAAAAATCTCAAAGATATGAGCTCTCTTAGCAAATCTAAGTTTATGATATAGGTCAATCAACACTGTAGGGGAGAAAAATCTAAGGGAACCACTCCGAGGTATCAAAATCATTTTCTTTATGGCTTCAACCGGGATGGTTATTCGAATATCGCCATTCTAAGCCACTACTATTCTTTGCAAGGGATTATACTTAGATTGAGACCAAATAACCAAATCAGGGAAAGAATGAGCTTGGGGAAACATGTACAAAGGAAGGTATGATTCCCATAGGTTTATTTCATCCTCTGAATCAAGGTATGTTTGTCTGAGCCAGTTGTGAAATTTAAGCATGTAAAATTCACAATTAGTATCTATGATTTTGAAGTATTGTTCAGTTAATAGGATATGGTCTAGGTCAAGAGAATCAGAATTTTGTGGGTTTTCATGTGTTGAAGAAGAACCAACGGAAGTTTTTTCCTTCTTCCTAGGAGCCATAATATTTGATAGAAATGGTAATATGATAAAACAACAGAGATAGCTTGAGCGATGATTCAAGTTGTATAGTTGGCTCAATAGAAAATGTGCAGGAAAATTGAATAATTTAGAAGCAGCAGAATAGTAAGAAAAGTAGTTGTAATGGGGACAATGAGTATTTATAGGAAAATTTAAGCTATTGTTACAGTAGAAGTCGTTAATAATGGGCTAATTAGCAAATCAATGATTTAATGGGAAAGGATTGTAGCAACAGATAAGTATTTACAGTGGAACGGTTAAAACGTTTATTTAGCAATGGAATAGGCATTTATTTGACAACGGATAGCAGGAATGGTTATCGGGAACAATTATGAAAATAGTGGTAGACACGTGGCACAAAATATTGGTTGAAGGTGGTACCAAAGGATTAGATGTCGAGGTGGTATTGGAAGAGGCGGGACAGGGAATAGAAAATTTCAGAGGGGGTGGTAGCGGTAAGAATTTTAGAACGGGCGGGGGGAGGGTGGTGCAAAACTTTGAGAGCGAAACACGTAGGTGGGGGGCCCCATGGGCAAAAACTGTTTTTCGCACTCCCGCTCACCGTTAACTCGTTTCGTAGGTGGGGGGTGCGAAACGTTTCTCCACTATTGATCTAGGTGGCAAATGCTTCAATCGATGATTAGAATTCGTCCATTAACACTTTCCGATAAATGTTTTTGTTGTATTTGAGCTTGGTTAAAAACATTTACATATAACCCTTTTCAATAATTAATCACCACTTAAGCGGGGTAATTGACAATAAAAGAACTAATACAATCACTGATCAACTAATAAACCATTCTAAACCGAATCTATATGTTTTTAGGCCACTTTTTAAGCATACTAGGCCTTTTATTTGTCCTAATCTAACCTAATTTATAGTTTCCACCCAAGATTAAACTGTTTGGTTGAATTTATTCTCTAGACTAGAAAAAAAAATTAAACGATATGATCAATATTAAATAGTTTTATTCAAATAAAAAGAAAAGGTTGTGGCATAAAAACAAACTGCACACAGGCCTTTATTATTACAAATGGATTTTTTCATGAAGTGCCACTTTAAACAAGCATGCTTATTCAAATATTTTTGACTTTATTTTAATGGGGTTCTATTTCATCTCTTTTTATTTTTCTATTTTTTCATATTTGATTTTTTCTTTATTTTCTTATACCCGCTTTTATAAAATAAC
Source organism: Pinus tabuliformis (assembly GCA_031772625.1). NCBI lineage: Eukaryota > Viridiplantae > Streptophyta > Pinopsida > Pinales > Pinaceae > Pinus > Pinus tabuliformis. The sequence goes on along the minus strand of CM062817.1, from coordinate 1,273,796,845 downwards.
AACAAACTTATCAAAAATAAAGTATGTTACATCAATGGCTCCAAATGGGAATTGCTTCCTCCTGTAGTGGGCATAGAACTTGCAGATCCATGTTCCTTCTCCTTGGACTAATGACACCTTTTGTAGAAACAAATCACATTGCATGTAAAATAAAATTCTCCGCTATAATGCAATGGTGAATGAATGGAAACCTCTCAATGTTGAATATAGTGATTCAAGTACCTCCCATTGACAGGAAATGAGGAATACAGTCTTATTACCTTTGACTTTAGCAATACTAAAAGCTCCCAACCAAAGGTTTTCAAACTTGCCATGTTTTCCTTTGTTTTCTCCCATCTCAATACCAAATCACCTTGCCTAAAATCTGTTTCCCTAGGTTTCCTATCAAACAAGCTTTTCATTTTACTCTGATATTTCTTGAGCTTATACTGTACTTCATCCCCATCTTCATTCAATTCTATGATCTGATTTATTCTTTGAAGGAAGTCATCAGCTTCTTCATTTGACTCTTGAAAAAACTTTCAAACAGAAAAAGCTAAATATGTGGGAAATATTGCTTATTTTTCATAAACAAGATGAAATGAGGATTTATGTGTTGATATTTTGGGTGAAATCATGTTGGCCCAAAGAGCATGAATAAGATGACTATCCAAACTCCTTTTATGATCCTCCAATATTTTTCTTATTACTTTAACCAAACTTTTATTTGAGGACTCTACCAGTCCATTTCCCTGTGGATAGTATGGCGTAGAATGATGCAACAAGATCCGATATTTCTCACATAACTCAATCATTTTAGTACTTTTGAATGCTTGTGCATTATGTGTCACTATTTGCTAAGGGGATCCAAATCTAGACAATATATATTCCTCAATGAACTTGATCACAATAGTATCAGTTGTATTTATGATGGAATGGCTTCTACCCACTTGGCAAAGTAGTCTGTAGTAGTCAATATCCATATGTGTTGATTACTTGATGGAGGATGAGTTTGACAGAATGGTGCTTGGACTAAGATTGGAACCAATGGAAGAGTTGCTAATCTCTGCTTTCCAAAAAAACATTTGGCACTGTTTACAACTCCTAACCTTTGTTCCTACATGTGCAAAAAGAGTAGGCCAATAGAACCCTACCTTAGGATCTTGTATGTTGTGGCCCTCCAGGCATAATGGAATCCACAAATTCTTGCACGAAATTCATCAATGATCCCTTCTGCTTCATTATTTCATAAAAATGTAGAAGGATATTAAGAGGATCCTTCCAATACAAATTTTCATTCACAATACAGTTCTAAACATGTTTCAATTTCAGTGTTTTACACTGATTTTTTCTAAATTCAGTTGGACATTCAAATTCTCTAGGAAAGTTCACAATGTCAAAGTTCCAATCTGATAACAAAATTTTTTCATCAATGTGAACCAAAATTGTCTCATATGAAGCAGAAGGTTCTTACGGATTCTCCTGTGTGGGGTTTTAGAAGGTTCTTGTGGATTCTTCTCAGTCGGGCTCTCAGAAGGTTCTTGTAGATTCTTCTCAGTTGGGTTCTCAGAGGGTTATCGTGGGTTCTCTTATGTAAGGGTTGTCGAATGTTCTTGTGTATTGTTATGAGCTACGATGTCAAAAACATAATTTATTCCTAATATCTTGCAATTGGATTCAACAAGGAGCTTGGCGAGGCCTTGACCTTTTATCAGTTTGGTAGTCTTGATGATGCAATCAATACTCTAAAATTTTAGTTATCCATCTCCCTCTCCTTCCATCAATGTGAGGCTGATTTAGAACAATTTTTACAACACTATTAGGCACATAGAAAATGATAGAAGCGTGGATGAGATAGAATCTGAATGCTTTCAGAGCTTGAACTAAAGAGTAGGCTTGTTTTTCAATGATGTCATACTTTAGCTCAACATCTCTCATAACCTTGCTAAAAAAGGCAATGGGTTGTTCATCTCCATATTTGTTCCTTTGCAAAATAACAACAACTAATGTGGTTTTTGAGAAGAGTTTTTTGGGAAAAGCAGATCATAATTCATTTGTTGACGCGTTTCGAACGAACAAGTGTGGTTCATCGTTAGGACAAATTGAAGAACTAGACCATGGCTGCAGGATAAGTAGAGAGAGAAGATCATCCAACAACTATATTTGACCACCAATGGCTACATTTGACTAGGAAACGACTACATTAGACTGGGTAACCAGACGGGACCAAGGGACATATAATTAGTTATTTAATTAATTAGTTTGTTTTATTATTTTAATTTCTTTTTGATTAAATGGAATTTTTTGTATACAACTAATTTGAGAGTAAACAATGTACTAAATAATAAACTTTTCTTATTTAATTTTTCAAAAAAAAGATTTTTAAAGACTTATATTAATATTATTGTATGAAATAATAAGAAGAAAAAATAAATAAGTAATGACCTAATTAGTTAGTTAATTATTTGACTTAATTCTTAGTTTAGTAAAAAAATTAACTATATTAGTTATGTAGCAATTTTTTATTGGGATATAAATAAAAGTGAAAGAAGAATTATGGAAAAATAATTATTATCAATTAGTTAGTTAAATCGATTTATAATTTTATTTATTTTACTCAACTAAGTACTAACTAATAAACATTTTCTTATTTAAACTTTCAAAAATATTTTTAGAAAAAGATTTATATTAATATTATTCTATGAAATAATAAGAAGAACTAATAATTGAGTAATAACCTAATTAGTTAGTTAGTTATTTGACATAATTCTTAGTTTAGTAAAATTTAACTATATAGTTATGTAGCAATGTTTTTCTTTTTTTTTTAGGATATAAATAAATAAAAAAAATATTATGGAAAAAATAATTATTTTCAATTAGTTAGTTAAAACCGATTTATAATTTTATTCATTTTACTCAAGGCATAACATGTTTAATAGGTTTATCTTGTTATAATCTTATTTATCTATGATTCAGACAAAAATATTATTATTATATTATGTTAAAACCAAAAAAACAACTAATTCTTAATTTTAAGTTAGAAAATTTAAGATTAAAATGAGTAAATAAATTACAGAATGAAAATCGAAGAGAAGAAATAGAAAAACCAACTAGAGGATGAGGGGGAAGGACCAGAGATAATCATAATAAAAGGACAACACAAGGGGGCAGTTAGGATGAAACGACAGGGATCCAACAACTACTAATTTTCCAACTATTGAGATTGCTCAGACTTTTTTCGATTTCTATGGCTTCCCTAAATTTCTGGTGATGAAAAGGAACAATCTTAGAAATAAAACGGGCTTCCTCAATACATATGTGATGTTTCATCTATTCCAGATGTTCTACTAGGGCGAAAGACTGGGTCCTCCCGTGTCTTATGTTGGTTGAGTCCTCCCATGTCTTATGTGGTTTTAGAAGCAAAAGAAAAGACACCGAAAGGTTGGAAGTAATCTGGACTGGCTAAGATGGGAGCTTCTACAATGGCCTTATTAATCTGATTAAATTCATACCTAGAAGGAAAGGTCCATTCGATTTCATGATTCTTTTTCAGCATATCAATTATGTCCTTAAATATTTATGCACAGTTAGGTATAAATCTTCTTAAAAAAATAATTTTTCTAAGGAAAGCTTGAACTTCTTTCTTGTTCCTTGGTAGTATGAGTACCTGAATTACTGAGACTCTTTTAGGATCAGTGACTACTCCTTATTTGGAAATAATGTGGCCAAGAATTTTTCCTTCTTGAAGTGCAAACAAAAATTTCTTGGGATTAAGAAAAATCCCAAATTTTCTGCACATGTCAAAAACCTTTCTCGAAAAATTCAAATGCTTTTCATTAGAGTTGGAAAAAAAAGATAAATCATCTCAATAGATAACAACAAATTTGTTGATCTTACCTACAAATGCAAGCTCCATAGCACGTTGAAATGTTGCTCCAACATTAGTTAACCCAAAATGCATCAGATTATACATGAATGTGCCCTGTGGAGTTGTAAATGCAGTTTTTTCTCTATCCCTTGGACTAATCATAATCTAGTTATATCTAGAGAAACCATCTAACATGTAAATTCTTCAGGCTCGTGAAACTTTCTGAAGTAATTGATCCATCTTATGTAATGGATAATTGTCCTTCATAGAAGACTTATTCAAATTCTTAAGATCTACACATAATCTAATTTCACTATTCTTTTTCCTCACTGGAACTAGATTGTCTACCCAATCTAAATATCTTAATGGAAGTATTATTTTAGCATCCAGTAACTTCTTTAGTTCTTTCCCAATTATAGGAAGAACTACAAGATTAATTCTCCTTAATTTTCGTTTGAAAGGTTTTTCTTCTGGTTGTAATGGAATTTCGTGTTCAATAAGAGATGTATCATAGGTTTTCAATTCCTAATAAGACCAGGAAAAAACATATTTGTGGGATTTTAAGAGGGCTAAATATTTGCTTTGAGCTTCCATTGATAGGGATGCAGAAATTCTAACGTTTCTGATCTCTTCAGAACTTCCAGTGTTATAAATTTCAATATTTTCATCAAGTGAATCAAAAAGTGTATTTTTGGGAACATCATTATGATCAAAGAACTTCTCAAGAGGATTAACCCTTTTGGAATAAAATTGTTAGAGAGTTGGATAATGTTATGATCAGCAATTGTAGAATCAAATTGTGGTGTTTGATCTTCATTATCAATTTCAACATTATCGAGTGGTTCTTCCTCAACTTGCATGTTTGAAAATCCATCTATGACTTGCAAAAATGATTTTAGTTACTCGTCATCATCAAAATTTTTCCAGTACTTAAGATTGTCAGGAGTAGATGGTCTATACTTGAGTTGAATTTGATGCTAGATAAGCATCTTATTAGGGATTTTAAAGGAACTTGCAGAAACAGCTAGGGAATCTACATGCATGTTTTGATCTCTAGGAATAACAGTAATATTGAATGATGAAAAGAAATTTTCAATTGAATCCCAAATTTCATTCCTATAAGATCTCAATCTTGGGTGCTTGGTTTGACATTGATTGCTAACTTGTCTGACAATAAGTTCAGAATCACTATATACACTTAAGTTTTGTACCTTAAGACTTATTTCTAACTCCAATCCTCGTAGAAAATCTTCATACTCTACTACATTATTGGTTACATCAAATTCAAGTTTGTATGATTGGGTAATGTTTTCTTTATCTAGAGAAATTAATACAATTCCAGCTCCTGATCCTTCCTTTGAGAAAGAACCATCAAAGTACATTCTCCAAATATCCGTTTCAATGATTTTAGGTATATCAACAATAGCTTTGATAATTAGTTGAGTATTTCGTGAATTATTTACATAGAGTTAAAAATACCCAAAGTCTTGATAAACATCATAAATAGGATGATTCCTAGCCTAATCATCTCTATAAACATTGTTCATAAATCTGACTTCTCTGTATAGCCTGAGATGTTCACCCCCATAAACTCGGATTGTGGCATAAGACATATCCATTTGTAGGCTCCCTCGTACTTTAGCACAACAAGATCTTGAAAGCAGCATGGAAAATTTTGGAGGAATGTTAGTGAATACTATGTCTAAAACCACACTTTTGACAGGGATCTGAGCTAAGGTTACCAACAAATCTTTAATGAGTCGAAGACAAGGAAATTTCTTGGAGTCAAAAGTGACAAGATCATGATAAGTTCTATTGACTTCTAATTGCAACTAGTCCATGATCACTTTAGGCATTCAATTATGGGAAGACCCAAAATATGACATACAATTATATAGCAGGAAATCAAGAATTTTCAGTCACACAAAACAGTGGTACATTCTCATTTATCATGTCAGAACTATGACTATAAACTACTGAGGGTTTTTTGTCCTGCAGGCTTATCACATCCCCTATAGCATCCACACTGGATGACTAAATCCATTTTGAAACTTGGTTCTTATACCCTAGGTTTTTTGACAGTTCAGCTAGGGGAATTGGTATTTTAACCCTTTCGAGTTCTCTTTCAACATTAAAGGTTGTTAAAATAGTTTTATCAATTTGAATTGTTTCACCTGTTTGATTTAAGGGTTGAATGATAGTTGTCTAGGTTTCAACAGATCTTATCTGAGGTTAATTTTGTATGGGATCCTTTGGAGATCTACCAGGCCCTACCCTAGGTCTAAGATCATATCTTCTATTTAATTCACCAATTAGGAATTCACAGAAGGCTTGGTATTTAAAAATTTTATTTTCTTCTTGATTTTTGGAAGACTGATTTGAAGGGTGAAGAACAATAACGTTAAGTACATATGTAGAATCAAAAGTATTTATGTCTTTAGAAATTAGAGGACCAATATCATCTGGTTGTTAGTCAACAATCATTAGAGGAGATTGGATATGTTCATTAATGTTAGGACTCTGTAAAATTTGAGTTCGGGGGGCTCTTTTAAACTGATTCTATGGTCTAATAGCAGTTTGTTGTATGGTTCTGGGCTGAGTTTAAATCTTATAAATTATCTTAGATAAGTTTCTAAGTAAAGATGTTATCTCGTCTATTATTTTATCATCATTTCTGGACTTTGAGGAGGATCCTTCCTCTTTAGATTGAATTTTATTTCATCATTTTCAGCTTTAGCTTTGAGTACAGACAAAGCTAATCTATTACCCTCAACTTCAATAGCGTTATTTTTCATGTCTTGAAGGGTAGGAGATATCCTTTCCCTCAACATGACTACAAAGTCATCATCAGAGGCTGCAACAGGAGGTTTACAATTAGGTGGTAGTTTGTGGTAGATTGTATTTAATCGTTTAGTGAAATATTTCACAGGTTCTCCATGGTTCCTTTTAATTTCTCCAAACTCAATAAGGAAGTAAATTGCATCCCTTTTTACACCCCACTTATTCTTGAATATATTATTTAAATCATTCCAAGAATGAATTGAAAGAACCCTCGATTTCCTGAACCATATGCTAACATTTCCCTCTAAATACTAAACAAATAAACACATATAAACATCCTCATGCTCTATATTCATATTATCTGCAAAATCTAAAAATGTACCTAGATGATCTTCTGCAATCAGACTAGATTCACCATTATACCTATGCATATTTTTCAATACCCATCAGGAATATTGTTTAAATGGTTGGGAAGATGTAAGATGGCATACCTAGTTTGAACTATAGGTTGAAATGCCATATCTAAAGATGAAGAAGAAGATGATTTAGTAGAATATGATTTAATAGGAACACGTTGAGAAATCTTCTCTTCCCTAAGATACTTCAAGGGTTTCCTAATAAGAACTAGTTGAGAAAACTTACTGTTCACTTATCTCCATACAGATAGTTCCTTCTTTTTCTCACAGTGCTCTGCCATTTTTCAAATTTAGATGAATTGTGTACATAGAATGGTTGGAAATATTAATGCCAATGGTGAGACACTTGAAGAGAGAAAGATAGTTCAGAAAATTTTGAGAAGTTTGCTAGCAAGGTTTGATGCCATTGTTGTGGCCATAAAAGAGACAAAGGATCGCTCACAGTTCTCAGTGGATGATGTTCATGCATCACTGATTTCTCATGAACATAGGCTGAATATAGCAACAAGATCCTGTTTGGAGCATGCCTTGAAGATACAAGTTTCCTTTGGTCAAGGTCGAGGCATAGCAAGATCATATACTAGAGGAAGAGGAAGAAGCCCACATAGAGGTGGAAGAAGCAACCCTTCAAGCTCAAATGGAATAGGCAGCAATAAAAGTCCAAGTCAAGGCCCAAGCCAAAAACAAGCATCAGGTCAGAGGTATGATAAATCTCAATTCCAATGTCATTACTCTAAGAAGTATGGTCATTATCCAAATGAATGTAGAAAGAAGCAATATGACATTAGTAACAAACCAAGTGTAAATTTCACAAAAGAAAATCAAAACCATGATAGCATGTTTTTAGCTTGTAATGTAGCACAAGAAAAACAAAGCGATATATGGTATCTAGATTCAGGGTGTAGCAACCACATGTCAGAGAACATAGAAATGTTTTCCAATCTAGATGAAAGTGTGAAATCTGAAGTGACATTATGGACTGATAGAAAAGTGCTTGTCACGGGAAAATGAATAGTTAATATCTTAACAAAGAAGGGGGAGGAGAAGTACATCTCAGATGTTTACTCTGTCCCCGCTCTGAAGCATAACCTCATAAGCATTGAACAACATATGCTAAATGGCTACAATGTCTTTTTCAAAAATGGTTCGTGCACAATTTTGGATAGCCCTCCAAGCAGACAGTTGACTCCAAAGGTTCAGATGACAAACAATATAATATTTCTCCTAAAGATAAGATCGATTTGAAATAAGAAGGTTCACAAGCACAACTATCAATGAACTCACAAGAGGATCGAAGAAAAGAGGCAACTGTCACAAAAGAGAACTATCAAGCAAAGACCAAAGATGAAAACTGGTTATGGCATTTGATATTTGGACATCTCAACTTTGGAGGTTTGAATTTTCTGCATAGGAAATGCATGGTGAAGGGATTACCACTCATAGAAAAACTAGACAGCCTATGTGAATGATGTATCTTGGGAAACCAACATAGAGAGACATTTCCAACAGAAAAGTTGATAAGGGCAAAGGCACCTTTGGAAACTGTCCACTCAGACTTATGTGGACCAATGCAAACATCATCAATTGGTGGCATTCACTATGTATTGACATTCATAGATGACTACACAAGGAAGACATGGGTCTATCTCCTCAAACACAAAAGTGAAGTGTGTGAGTGCTTTTGCCAATATAATGTTCTTCTTGAGAAGCAAAGCAGACACTACATCAAAGTCCTCAGGATTAAAAGAGGTGGAAAATACATCTCAAATGACTTCCTTCGATTTTTCAGGGAGCATGGAATTCCATTATGGAAATGGCAAGGAGCATGATGAAGGAAAAACATTTGCCAAATGATTATTGGGCTGAAGCTTTCGCTTCTGCGGCATATATCTTCAATAGATGTCCAACCAAAAGCATCCAGAACGTAGTTCCTGAAGAGGCATGGAGTGGAAGAAAGCATAGCGTCACTCACATGAGAGTATTTGGTTGTATGGCATATGCACATGTCCGAGATGAGTTGAGGAAGAAGTTGGACAACAAGGTGGAGAAATGTATATTTTTTGGATACACTAATGAATCCAAGGCATACAAACTCTACAATCCATTAACCAAGAAGGTCATAATTAGTAGAGATGTGCAATTTATAGAAGAGGAGGCATGGGATGGAAGTTTAGAGAAGACAGTTAATGTGAAAGCATGTATACCACATGAGGAGAAAGAGGAATTGACAGTAGCAAGTAATTCCTCGACAGTGACTCCCTCTACTACTATTCAAGTGCAACAAAGCTGGTAGCAAGAAACACCGTCAAAAAATAATAGCACAATGTCACACAGTCAAGCAAGTGCTTCTCCAAGGATGCTGCAAAATGCAACACATAGTGACATGTCAAGCCCATCTTCAACAAGCACAAGAAGACAAAAATTCAGAAATTTAAATGAGATTTATGAGCAATATGAGGTTGATAGTAGTGCTGGTCTGAATTCCTTATTTACATTATTTTGTCATGTAGATTACCTAATCCATTTTGAAGATGCAGTTAAAGAAGAAAAATGGGTTGTGGCAATTGAAGAAGAAATAGGAGTAATAGAAAAGAATGACACATGGGAGTTAGTGAACCTTCCACAAGGAAAACAAGTCATTGGAGTGAAGTGGGTCTATAAGACCAAAAACAGCAATGAGGGAAAGATTGAAAGGCACAAAGCAAGGCTAGTTGTGAAAGGATACAAGCAGCAACATGGAAGAGAATATTTAGAGACATTTGCGGCAATCAGGAGGATTGAGACGGTGCGTACAGTCGGAGCGATTGCCACGCAACATAAATGGAAAGTGTATCAAATGGACGTAAACTCAGTGTTCTTGAATGGAGTGTTGAAAGTGGAAGTGTATGTTGTGCAACCACCTGGTTATGAGGTAGAAGGCCAAGAAGACAAAGTGTATCGGTTGAGGAAATCTCTTTATGGGCTGAAGCAAGCGCCACATGCATGGTACAACATGATAGATGCCTACTTTTTGGACAATGGTTTTGAAAAATATGACAATGAGCCTACTCTCTACATCAAAGGGAGCGATGGTAAGATTCTTATTGTCATATTATATGTATATGATTTAATTTTTATAGGCGGTGATGATTTTCTCATTGCTGATTTCAAGCAGGTAATGAAGAATGAATTTGAAATGATTGACTTGGGATTGTTAAGATATTTTTGGGCATAGAAGTAAAGAAAACAGAAAATGGAATTTTTATCTCTTCAGAAAAGTATGTAGCAGAAATTTTGGAGAGGTTTAAAATGTAGAACAACAACCCCACACCAACTCCAAAGAAGATTGGAGCAACAATGTCAATTCGACATTATACAAAAGTATGATAGGGAGCTTGATGTATTTGACCTCCACTAGACTGGATATAATGTATGTAGTGAGTTTGGTGTCAAGGTTCATGGAAACATCCAAGGAGTCGCATTGCCAAGTAGTTAAAATGATTCTAAGGTATGTGAATGGGACAAAATAGTATGGTGTTTTGTACACCGCAACAGAAGATTTCAGGTTGTTTGGTTATACAGATAGTGATTGGGCAAGAAGTGTTGATGACAGAAAGAGCACGTCAGGATATGTTTTTCATTTGGGTTTCGAAGCCATTTCATGGGCCTCTAGGAAGAAGCCGATAGTTTCATTGTCAACAACAGAAGCTCAATATGTCACCGCAACAGCAGCAGCGTGTCAGGCAGTTTGGACATGAAGGATGTTAAGGGATCTTCGTCGCGACCAAGAGGGAGGAACAACTATTTTCTACAATAACACATCTGCAATTGCATTATCAAAGAATTTTGTTTTTCACAAGAGGACTAAGCATATTGATGCTAAATATCATTTTATTAGAGAGCTGATTAACAATCATGAAATTGTGTTGCAACACTACAGGTCACTAGAACTGTTTGCTGATATTTTCTCAAAGCCATTGGCACGTGAAAGTTTTGTTTATCTCAGAGACAATTTGGGAATTGTCAATGGAAGTAGTTTTTATTAAGGGGGAGTGTTGGAAATATTAATGCCAACCACCCCCTTAAACACACAAACAACCATCATGTTTGCCCAGTCAACAACTGCACGGTTTCGATTGGTTTGTAGGCGGAAGGACTGAAGTCAAAACAGAAGTACAATGTGGGCCATTTCACAACACAACAAAGGAGTTCAAGCATTTAATAAATTCTGGTAAATAGATATGGGCAAACATTTACTCCGTGACTATTGCCCAGACTCCACAACACCTACAAGTTCAGAAAATCATTTACTATGTAAAATCACCCATGATTTGTATTAAATATCTTCTTTGTCAGGTAATTAATGTCAAATTTGTATGTTAAGATAAACATTCAAGTAAAAGTCATTTGTAATGTTGGGCATGTTGGACAAGTTAGAGAGCGAGAGTCTGTGAGGTAGTGAGGATAAAATTGTGGAGGAAATATTGGTGGGTGTGCGAAAACCAGTTTTACGAAGTTTTATAAAAGTTTACTCTGCAAACCAATGATGCGTAAATCACAGTAAGTTTTTTTTGTTTTACTTGGACCAACAGATTCTAATTTATCACACGAATGTATTTTCATTTGTTTTAGATTATAATAAAAAGTATGTTATGCTGCGGTGTCGTTTTAAGCCTTCACAAGTAGATTTAAGGAAACCTCCTTTTGTTTTACTCTTTTTTCCATGAGCTATGTCCTACATTTAATTAAGTCTCTGTATGGTTGCGATATCCTCACCGCAACCTAAGATTTACCTTGCCGCAATTGAAGTTGACCTTGCCTACTTTTCACCAACCGATTTCTCAGCTCCTTTACGCTTGTAAAATTTTTCTAAGAAAAATAATTGGTTTACCTTGATTGTATGTATAAGGTGTACACGGAAGAAATGGTCCACAAATTTGGGAATATCAAAAATTTTGTTTTTACTTTTTTACCATTTAACTAAAATGTTTGAATATGTGTTAGGTCCCTATAATACTAGTGATTACCCCAATAATATTGTTTTTGTATCCCTTATTATTATTGTTGTGCCCTATTGTCCCCATATTGTTATTATTGTACCCCATAGAATCCCTCTATTGCTATTTTTGTGAATTTATATTATTATTGTTAGGTTGGCTTGGTTATATTGTGACCCCTTAGTCTCCTATATATAGAAAGGAGGTTTTGTCATTTGAATCATCCAAGAATTGTTCATTTGTGTAATGTAAAGGAGGTTGCCCCCTCGACGAGGCTAAATTCTAAGGCGTTGATCTATCTTTTCTATCTTTTTGTGAGCTGGTTTCATAAAATTTGGTATCAAAGCTTCGGACTCTAGAGTTTCACTGCTCCAACTAAGTCATCATGGAATTTTTGCTATATTGTTTTTCTGCGATGTTTCAAAGGCTAAAAAAAACCGATTTGAGACTAAATCATGAACAACCTCGGTTCCGAATTTAAGATTTTGACTCATTATATTTTTAGAGATATGATCTGAGGAAGTTAGGGTTTTTGCAAGGTCTAGAATTTCATCTAAAATAGGTCATCATGGAATTTTCACTATAAATCTATCGCAACGAAGATTTAGAAGCTAAAAAAAAAACCAATTGAGAAGAAATTAGTTTGAACGTCAGCTCTAAATTTTGGATACTGTCTTGCTATATTTTCAAAGATATAATCTAAGGAAGTTAGGGTTTTTGCAGACCGCCGAAATACATTCCAAGCAGGTCACCTTGAGAAAATCATCATAACTTTCGCTTTGAGCATCAGATTGAATTTTCGTAAGAAGTTACAGAAAGAGGAAGGACTCTAGTTTTTTGGGTATCATTGTGAGAACCTAAGGTTGAAACAGTGACCCACGGCATGTCGTATAGTTTCTCTCTACAAAACAAGTCTATACTTAGGTATTCGTGGGAGATTTGACATAACTCTTCATTGGAGAATCCAATCTTGATTAGACTTGCAGGGTTAAAAATATTACTTAGAGGGTTACCACAGGAAGACATTTCAGACCTGGGAGACCAAAAATTATAGAGATACATCAAATTCAATATCGAGCTCCTACAAAGTGAAAAAATGTGTGTAGTTTTTTTTAAATTTTTGCATAAGATTGGTTTTAAAAATTAGTTTGAGGGAATTCAAAGAGCACAGTGAAGAATTATTATCAGTAATTGATGCCTCGAAGAAGGAAAATGGAAACACCTAGTGAGCAGCCTAAAAGCTATAGCATGACTCATAAAGAAGAGGAAGAAATGCAACATGATATATCAAAATTATGAGACCAAGTGCAACAAATTTCACTCACACAAAAAGTAACAGAAAATAAGATGGATGGTTTAAAGAAAGACGTAGAAGCTAAGATGGATGGTTTAAAGAAAGGCATGGAAGCTAATATGGATGGTTTAAAGAAAGTCGTAGAAGTTAAGATGAATGATGTAGAAGATAAGATGGATGGATGGAAGCTAATCTGGATGGTGTGGAAACTAAGATGGATGATTTAAAGAAAGGCATGGAATATTTGAAGACAAATTTCACAGATTTTCTACAAGAAATGCTTACTAATGGAGAAAGAGTAGTAAAGGAAACTCATGACAGAAAAAAATAAATTTTAATCATGATTTCATAGACTCTAATGTTGGATCAAAGAACGACCATGTTCCAAAGATCGATATGAGAAAGTTTGATGGTAAGGATCCCGGAACATGGATACTACAGATGGAGCAATTTTTCGATCTCCATAAAGTGAATAACACACAAAAGGTACGCATTACAACTTTATATTTGGAACCAAATCAGTTTGTATGGTATTGATGGCTTTGCTCTCGTAAAAAAATTGTCACTTGGGATATTATTACAAATGAAATGATAGCACATTATGAGGATACAAAAAGCAACACCTTTTTTAGCCAATGGATAAATCTCAAACGAAAGGGTTCAATGATGGAGAACATTGAGGACTTCCAAAAATTGAATATAAGGGTAAAAGATATTCAAGAGGAACGTAGGATTGATGTGTTCATAGGGACTTTAAAAGATAACATCCAACATGAGGTTCACCTTTGGGAACTAGATTCAGTGGAGAAGGCATTCAGGTTGGCAAGAAAAATGGAAAGAAAAATTATGACAACAAGGAAGCCTACCACTCACAATCATAAAGATGGAAGTGGTGTTGCCCCTAGCCATACACAACCTACAAGGTCAACACCACAACAATTGGAAGAAAAAAGAGAAAAAGGGCTTTGTTATAGTTATGATAGCCAATACACTAAAGGTCATAAGTGTGCCGCGAAGAAATTATTTTACATAGATTTTGAAGAGGAGGAAGAAAAGGAACAAGAAGTGTCAAAAGAAGAGGATATAGACGAGGAAAAAGCCGTATAAAAAGAAGAAATGAATCCGACCATATCTTGTAATGGATTAGCTCGAATTACCACTCCTCAAACTATCAAGATAAAAGGGCATATCAAGAAGAAAAAGGTAATAGTGTTGATTGATTCGGGAAGTACCCATAATTTTATTCATTGTAAGATAGACAAGGAATTGAATTGCTTCCTATATCCAGCACCAAAGTGTCAAGTGATGGTTGCAAGTGGAGGAACCATAAGTTGCTCAGGAAAGTGCCATAATATCAAGCTATCCATGGGAGAATATGTATTGAATAGCCCAATGCTTTCCATTCCAATGGGTGGTGCTTCTGTTGTAGTAGGAGTCCAATAGCCAAATCCTTGAGTACAATAGATTTTAATTTTCAAGAACGTTTCATGAAATTCTCTTCAGAGGGAAAGGAAGTTGAATTAATGGGTATCACAGGGAAACTGGTAAAGATAATCAGCTCTAGTGGAATGACAAATCTTCTAAAGAAAGAATAACGAGGCATAATTGTAGAATTATGTTCACTGGAGGTTCCCACATCGAAATCGTCCATTTCTCCAGATCTACAAAAGGCCTTGGTCAATCATTCCAAGGTATTTGAGACTCCCAAAGTCCTCCCACCTATTCATGATCATGATCATGCTATTAATTTTATTCCTGGAAGTGCTCCTCCAAACATCAGGGCTTATAGATATCCCTATGTCCAAAAGAGTGAAATTGAAGGTATGGTTACAGAAATGCTAGAGACTAGTATAATTCAACCTAGTAAAAGTTCTTTCTCTGTTCCAGTAGTATTGGTTCACAAGAAGGATGGATCATGGTGAATGTCTCCAGATTATAGGGAGCTCAACAAGCTAACAATTAAAGATAAACTTCCCATTCTTGTCATTGATGAAATATTGGATGAATTGCATGGATCAATTTACTTCACCAAGTTGGATCTTCGGTCAGCATATCATCAAATCAGAATGAAGACTGAATACATTCTAGAAAGAACATTTAGAACTAATGAGGGTCATTATGAATTTTTGGTCATGCCATTTGGCCTTACTAATGCACCTTATACATTTCAAGGTTTGATGAATTCCATTTTCAAACCCTTCCTTAGAAAATTTGTTTTAGTATTTTTCTATGATTTACTAATCTACATCAAGTCTTTGAAAGATCATGTCCAACATGTTGACATGGTGCTCAAACTATTGTAGGAGAAACAGTTACATGAAAAAATATCCAAATGTTTCTTTGGAGTACAAGAGGTGGAATATCTAGGTCATATTGTATCTCATGAAGGTGTTAAGGTAGACCCTAGCAAAATTAAAACCATTAAGGATTAGAAAATCCCCACATCTGTAAAGCATCTATGAGGGTTTTTGGGGTTGACAGGGTATTATCACAAGTTTTTTAAGAATTATGGGAGAATAACAGCACCTCCAACAACATTGTTGAAGAAAGATGCATTTTCATGGACTCCAGAAGCAATGAAGGCCTTTGAAAATCTTAAAGAGGCAATGTGCCAAGCACTAGTCTTAGTTATACCGGACTTCACAAAAACCTTTATTATGGAATTTGATACCTCAGGAAATGGAATTGGTGTTGTTTTAATGCAAGAAGAAAGACCGACGGCTTTCGAAAGTCGTCCAATCAAGGGAAATACAAAGCTATGTATGAGAAGGAAATAATGGCAATACTACATGCAATTAATAAATGGTGACCCTACCTAATGGGAAGACACTTCAAGGTAAAAATAAATCATGATAGTCTTAAAAACTTTTTAGAACAAATATTATATTCAGAAGAGTAGAAAAAATGGGTCACAAATATATTGGGTTATGACTTTGAAATCATCTACAAAAAGGGGAAGCAAAATGTTGTGGCAGATGCACTCTCAAGAAAGGATGAGGATGTGGAAGCATTTCTTTGTGCCATTTCTATTATCCAACCATATTGGATAAACGAAGTAAGGGATGAATGGAAGAATGATGAGGAAGTGTGGGAACTCATTTAAAAGATACAACAAGATCCTAGTACATCTGATACATTTAGCTAGAAAAATGATTCGTTATGGTACATGGATCGGTTATACCTATGTAAGAATTCCCAACTCAAACAAAAGATTGTTAGGGAATTGCACACCACTCCCTTAGGAGGGCACTCAGGATTTCTAAAAGACTACCATAGGGTTAAGAAGGATTTTTTTTGGGATGGCCTTAAATTGGACATTCAAAAGTTTGTGGTGGAATGTTTGGTTTTCCAATAGAATAAAGTTGAAACAATTAAGGCCCCAATACTATTACAACCTTTATCCATTCCAAGCCAACATTGGGAGGAGGTTTCAATGGATTTTATCATAGGTTTACCCAAGTCTGAAGGAAAGAGTGTTGTCATGGTGGTAGTTGACAGACTTACCAAGTATGCACACTTTTTTGCATTATCTCATCCATTTGAAATGAGTACAATTTCTACTGCATTTATGGAAACAATTCAAAAGCTACATGGAAACCCGAAGATTATTGTAAGTGACAGAGATCTGAATTTCACTCGAAATTTTTGGACAAAATGATTTTCTTGTCTTAGTACTCAGCTAGCTCATAGCTCATCTTATCATCCTCAATCTGATGGGAAAACTGAGATAGTAAACAAATGTTTGGAAGGATATGTTCATTGCTTTGTATCTGATAAACAAACACAACGGGTCAAATGGTTGCCTCTGGCTGAATGGTGGTATAACACTTCCATATTGCAACAAAAATGACTCCATTTATGGCACTTTATGGATATCATCCACCATCCATCACATCATACTTAAGAGAAAATTCTAAGGTTAAAGGAGTGGAAGATCACATCGAGCATCAACAACAAGTTCTCCAACTCTTAAAGGATAACCTCACCTAGGCACAAAATAGAATGAAACAACTGACAAATCAACATCGTAGCGAAAGAAGTTTTGATGTAGATGATTGGGTATTCCTATGGCTACAACCATATAAAGAAATGTCCCTCAAGAAAGCTAAGAAGGATAATAAATTATCACCAAAGTATTATGGTCCATACAAGGTGTTGCAAAAGATAGGTACTATGTCATACAAATTGGAGCTTCTTGCAGCTTCCCGAGTGCACCCAGTTTTCCATGTGTCATGATTAAATAAGGTTATAGATGACAAGCTTCCAATTCAAACACTATTTTTAGAACTTGATGAGGAAGGAAAAATCATATTGGAACCTAAAGCAGTCAAATAAGCAAGAACTTGACAACTACGAAATGGATCAATTTCAAAGTATCTCATCAAGTGGAAGAACTTACGCATTGAAGATTCCACATTGGAGGATGAGAATTTTATACAGAAGAATCCATAACTACTTAAGCATTAAGAACAACACTTTTTTGAAGGAGAGGGGCATGTTAGGACCCTATAATACTAGTGCTTCCCCCATTACTATTGTAGTTGTATCCCTTATTATTATTGTTGTGCCCCTATTGTCCTCATATTGTTATTATTGTTCCCCATAGAATCCGTCTATTGTTATTTTTGTGCCTTTATATTATTATTGATAGGTCAGCTTGGTTATATTGTCGCCCCTTACACTCCTATATATAGAAAGGAGGTTTAGTCATTTGAATCATCCAAGAATTGTTCATTTGTGTAATGTAAAGGAGGTTGCCCCGTAGAAGAGGTTGAATTCTAAGGCATTGATCTATCTTTTCTATATTTTTGTGAGCTGGTTTCATAACAAGATGTATTTAAATGTCTAAATGCTTGATAAATTAGGTGTTGGAAGAAGATGTATTTAAATGTCTCATGATAAGGTAGGTGTAGGTGTTGCTATGTTGTGTTGTCCTAATGTTTGATAACTAGTTAAGTTTAAGTTGGGTTATTCGAAATAGTCATTCGCTGTTAACAATTACATTTATTCTATTCACATGTGTTTAATATAGATGTATAAACAAAGTTTTATTATATCTATAAACAAAGTTTTATGACATAACTAGTGGGTCTTTAAAAATATCTTGGACAAGCATGTTTAATTAAGTTTAATTATAACATAAAATATGAGTACTATAGAAAGGATATTTTTATATAAAAGGTAAAGTGAATAATTTGGTATAAATAAATATTTCAAATAAAAGATAAAGGGAATAGCTTTTTATAAATGAATATTTCAAAAACATTTGAAAATCGAACCAATATTCTTAGTTATATTTTTGGAGTTGTTATAGATAAAATTAATGTTTTAGGATATCTAGATTTTTTTTTTTATATATTTTACAGTTAGACATTGTTGACTATCGTCTTATTACATATCATTATTTTATGGTCATTTAAGCTTCTATAAAGTGCACGAAATGCAATATTACTATTTATTCTAAATCTTTTGTATGGGAAAGTATTAAATTAATTATTTATCATAGGGTAACAGCCAAAATATAATTGCAAATTTTTTTTAAATATATTTACTTGGTAATTTTCTTTTACTAATTTTAAATTATGTTAATGGGCTAAAATGATAATACTAAAAAAAATAAGTGTTTTTATTTCATTTTTCTTTTAAAGATTTAAAAATAAAATTCTTTTTTATTATTTTCTTTATAGAAAATTGTTAATTGTATTATACCATGTTATATGCCATATATCACTAACAATCTATATTAAAATATATCATAAGCTAATGAAATATGTTTTCTTTAATGGATAATTATTTAGATATTTCACATATTTTATATATTTATTTTAGCACCAAATATTTTATTTTTTTAAGGTATTTGTTTTTGTTAATTTCAAATTATTTAAACTTTTAAGTTAATTGGAAACTAGGTTTGAAATAATGTTTAAATTTTAAAAATTGATATAAATTTTAATATATTTACAATAAATTTATAATTTGTATGTTGGTTAAGAATTTTGTTTATTTATTTGTTAAATAATTCGATATTTTTGTTCATCTTTTATGCACTTTTGTTGTGGAAATATTAAAAATTATACAAACTAAATGTTCAAAAATATACAATTATATTGATACGTTGGAAATCATTTAAATTAGTTTATTGTTTCTAACAGGTTGAAAATTTGAAAGAGAGTTTGTAATTTTGAGATGTTTTTGGTTTAAAAATTAGAATTTTTATTTTTATTCAAATTAAATAAATGTTAATGATCTTATTTTATATGTTTAGATGATTTTATTGTAACTATTTTTTTTGTAAGTTTAAGATTGTATTTGTTGGACACCTAATCCTCTATGGGTTGGTGTAGAATGTGAACAACCACGAGAGTCCAAGGGACCTTGGGATGTGGAACCCAACAACCACACAAATGTACTATAAATTTATATCATGTCAATAATAATGCATTCAATGTTTTATCATCCACATTTGTTGTTTACATTCCATGTGACTTTAATATGTTATCAAATGTTGGTCCTACTCCAATCTGGTCTTGCTCCAATTTGAGCCACTAGTTTTCTGCGTTAGGTAGAAAAAAACTGACATGTTACCATTCCCTGCCAGGTTATCACATGACCTGCTTAATCTATGAATTGGTTTTCTTACTTTAATGTCTATCCAAGTGTTGGGTTTCTTAGTCTTCATTGATTCCTGTCATTCATGGTACTATTTCTAGTACTCTTTCTGCACTTAGAGATTGTCAATTATGTAATATCGCTACACTGGCAGAGCCTATTTTTGTCACTGTATAGGGCATTGTTTGGCAATGAAAATATAACCTCTATCGCTTAGGACCATTACTTGTGATATTGCATGAACCGTTACTTGTTGATTTGTTGACTATTCGGTTTCTTCTCAATTTTCTGTTCTCTAGACCTTTGTGGTAAGCATTGGATTATAGTGACTCCCTGATTTATCTACCTCCCTCAACCTGGCACACTCCCTGCCATCTCTCTCCGTTTTAGTAATCTCTCCCTCTGCTCTCCTTAGTTTACGATTTTATTATGACTGAGTCCCATTACCTCTTCCTTGCTATCTGGCTAGCCCATGTTGGCATCACTCTCCTCATCAAACATGACTCCCATGTCAGTTTTCTTTGCTAGATTGTTACCTTGTCAGAACGCTGACATTTAATGTTTCACTGGTGAATTCCTGAAACCTTCCTCTGATACCAAGACATGATAAGGGGTCGAATTCATTGGCGTGTGCGCCAAAGGCCTGTAAACTTGATTATACAGGGCGTAAAAATCTCAACTGAGTTAAAGCTTCCTATGGGTTGTGCTTGCAAAGTTGTAGCAGCAATGAGGGTGGCACTATGAGCAGCCAGGCTCGAATGAGAAGCTCTATCATTTCCAGAACCAGAAGGTGAGGTGATGAAGGAGCATGTGACTCAGAGGGAAAAAGTCTTCAAACATATCCCAAAAATCCAAAAAAAATCTACAGGCAAGGGAGTGGGGTCCTTTAGCCAGCTATTTCCATGTTTTCCTAGGTTAAGATAGAGTAGGATTGAGAATAAAACATGCTAATTATATTTCTTTTAGATAAACTATACTAAAGCTTTACGCTTTAAATCATTCTATGAAAAGCATTCTTTTGTAACAGATAAGGTCTGAGAAGGCCTATCCATTATTTATAAATAAAGAGGCAACGAGACTCACATAAGAGGAGGAGCGAGCCAGAAGCATTATGCCTTGAAACTTTTCTCTTTGTCTGTTTGAATTAATGGCCTTCTGTTAATTGAAAATTTGTATGCATGTATCAAATAACTTGTTTACTGTGTATCGAAAGTTGATGAATTTGCTTTATTTTCCCGCATGATGCTTGATTGAAGCCTTTATGGTCATTTCCTTTTCATTGCGGCGTACGCAGGCTCCCTAAGTCATTTTACAAAGCCCAATGGATAATTCTGTTTACACAGAGGACTCGTGATATTTCCTTAAGCAGAACACTGTTCTGGACGTGAAACCTTATTAGATTGGTTCATGCCCATATCAGGTCCAGACCAATTATCGCATCAGAGAAGTGTAAGTGGAGTGGGAGCCTTTAGAACTACTTAGTGTGAGCTCCAACATCCCGAAGCCGAAACATTATAAAGAATAACGTAAAGAGGTGTCGGGTCCGCGAGGGTGATCGCATTGCAAAGGAATTGCCGATAGCGATTGCTGACCATCGCATCAGAAGAAAGGAAGAAGTGACCAAGCATTCACCCTTTAGAAATCACTGATAGTGATTGCCAATTATCGCGTCGAAAAAGGGAATGGGGAAAGACATTAGCCGCCGATAGTGTATTGTATAAATTCCTCCCTAAAGCCACCGATAGTGTTTTGGGGTAATTCTTTTAGAATTACTACTCCGATAGGAGCAGAGTCCCCTGTTGTCAATTAACAAGGTTTGCGGGGGTCAGAGAAAAATTAATGAAGCTGACAGTTTAATGACTGATATGCTAATTGAAGGAGAGGGAGAAGTTGAGCCTGATATCGAGGAAATTGCTGCCAAAATTGGAAGGTTATCCCTATCGCCTACACCCAGGCCATCATTAGTGGTATCAGAGTCACCAATTGACATTGAATTGAATCTCTGAATCAGGAGAAGGAAAGTCGCTATGTATTTTAGATTTGGAAGAGGATGAGGACGTGGTGGAAGAGGACGACTTGTTGCAAATGTTGAAATAATGGAAACAATACAACAACTGCAAGCTAGATTTCATGCATTAACTTCAGATATAAACTTAGATGATGGAGATGTTAGCGAACCTGAGCTTGAAGCTACATAGGAGGAATCTGTAGAGATTACTCCTAAAATGAGGTTTTTTAGTTAGTGTTGAGATCCACAGCCAGGACAAAGACCGAGGTATCAGTATACCAAGGAGGACCGAATCCAGAAGAATTGATAAACTGGATTAATGGCATGGAGAAATTCTTCGATTATGAAGTAACAGAAGATGAGAAGAAAGTGAAGTTTGTTGTCACCAAGTTAAAAGGCCATGCAACTCTATGGTGGGATGGTGTGCAGGCAGAAAGGAAGAGACTTGGTAAGCAACCAATCAAGAATTGGAGCAGGATGGTAACAAAGTTAAGAGGTAAGTTTTTGCCAAGTAACTATCAGCAAACATTGTTTAGACAAATGAAAAATCTGAGACAGAGATCTTTGACAGTAAAAGAATACACAGAAGAGTTCTATAAGGTGAGCATAAGAGCTGGAGAAGCCCAAGATACAGATGAGAAGGTGGCTAGATATATGAATGGCCTCAGGTTGGACATTCAAGATGAGATAAGTCTATTGTCTCCAAAAACAATAGAGGAAGCTTATCAGATAGCACTGGAAGCTGAAGAAAAACTCATGAGGAAGCAGTATGCCAAAGGGAGAGGGAATTTCATAGGAAAGGGAAGTCAAGGTGGTAGAGGAAGATCTACAACACCTAAAGATGGAGCTAGCAGTAGCTCAACCCAGAATGCACCCACAGGAGGTGATCCAAGAGGAAGAGGGAGTTTTTCTAGAGGAAGAGGAGGCAGAGGAAGAGGAAGAGAAATAAGATGTTACAGATGTAACAAGCTGAGACACTGAGCTTTTGAGTGCCCAGAGAATGTAGAAAGAAATCAGAGGAATGCGATTATTGCTCCATTTGAGGGAGAAGCACCGGTGGCAGTAGTAGCAGAAGAAGAAAATATACCAGAAAGAGGAGAATCTTTGGTAGTTAATAAAGTCCTACTTAAGCCAGCAAGGGAGGTGGCTGAACCACCACAAAGGAAGACTTTATTCAGGACAGTGTGTAAAGTTCAAGGGAACTGTTGCCAAATTATGATTGATAGTGGCAACACTGACAATTTAGTCTCTACAGAAGTAGTGGAGAAATTGAAGCTGAAGACAATGAAGCATCCAGCACCTTACAAAGTGTCATGGTTGCAAAAGGGACATCAACTGTTAGTAAATGAACAGTATGAAGTGGAACTTCAAGTGGGCAAGTATAAAGATAAAATTGTTTGCGATATGATGCCCATGGATGTGTGTCACATATTGCTTGGAAGACCTTGGAAATATGACAAAGGAGCCATACATGATGGAAAAAGAAACACCTACAAGTTTGGAAAAGATGGTGGCAATCGTAGGTTGTTGCCTCTGCAAGAAGAAGATGTACTAGGACAGAGGACTGATCCAAAAACTTTGTTACTTGGAGGAAAGGAATACTTGAAGCAGTTTGAAGAAAATGAGGTAAATTTTGCTGTAATTTGCAAGCCCAAGGTAATAATGACTTCTACTAAAGTTTCTGATTTACACATTGAAATTAAATAAATGCTGGAGAAATATTGTGATATTATTGTTGATGATTTGCCTAATGAATTACCACCCATCCGAAGAATCAGTCATCATATAGATTTGATTCCTGGAGCAAGCCTACCTAACAAAGCAGCATATAGAATGACTCCTGTAGAAAATGAAGAAGTTAAAAAATAGGTACAAGAATTTCTTGACAAGGGGCTGATCAGAGAAAGCTTGAGTCCTTGTGCAGTGACAACGGTACTAAGCCCAAAGAAAGATGGAGGCTGGAGAATGTGTATAGATTCGAGAGCCATTAATAAAATCACAATCAGGTACAGATTTCCGTTACCTAGAATTGAAGATTTAATGGATTGCTTGACTGCAGCAATTTTTTTTTCAAAAGTAGATCTTAAAAGTGGGTATCATCAGATAACGATAAGAGAGGGGGATGAGTGGAAAACATGGAAAATTTTAGGGGCTAATGTTCGCCCAATGGGCTAATTTTCCATGATTTTTCCACAAAAAATATTCGCCAATTTCCAATTTTACAAAAGACGATTCGCCCAAATTTTAGAATATAAAGCTATTTTACCTTAAAAATCGCCAACATTATATAGAGACTATGTATAAAAGCATTATAAATTTGAATAATTTTACAAATATATCAATAAAGTTTTTATAGTTTTCATATTAGGGATTAGAGAGATTCGCCAATGTTTTTAAACTTCAAGAAAATTTTCCATCCTTAAAATTTTCCTTGGTGGAAAACCTCTTTTAAGACCAATGAAGGACTATACGAATGGAGAGTAATGCCTTTTGGGTTGTCAAATGCACCAAGTACATTCATGAAACTCATGAATGAAGTTCCTAAAGATTGCATTGGTAAGTTTGTAATAGTATATTTGGACGATATATTAGTCTACATCAGGTCCAAGGAGGAGCACGTGGGGCATTTAAATTATGTCTTACAGAAGCTACAACAAGAAAAACTATTGCTGAATCTGAAGAAGTGTTCAATCATGAGAGAGGAGCTGGTGTACTTGGGATTTGCTATTTCTGCTGAAGGGTTGAAGATGGATCCAGAGAAGATGAAGGCAATTATGGAGTGGTCTTCACCCAAGAGTGTTTTTGAGGTAAGAGGTTTTCACGGTCTTGCTAGTCTTTATAGAAAATTCATTAAGAATTTTAGTAAGATTAATGCACCTATTATTGAGACCATAAAGAAGGATAAACAACCATTTAAATGGACTGCTGAAGCAGAGAAAAAGTTCAGCTGTTAAAGAAGAAAATAACTGAAAAGCCTGTTTTGGTCCTTCCTAATTTTAACAAACCTTTTCAAGTAAAGTGTGATGCCAGCGGAGAAACAATTGGAGGAGTTTTAAGCCAAGAAGATAGACCAATAGCTTATTTTAGTGAAAAGCTAAATGATTCAAAAAAGAAGTATTCTTCTTATGATAAGGAGTTCTACGTAGTTGTGCAGTCATTAAAGAAATGGAGGCATCATTTAATGTGAAAAGAATTTATTCTTTATTAAGATAACCATGCATTACCATTTATAATGCAGTAGCCAAAGCTCAGCCAGAAACATTCTAAATGGGTAGAATATCTTCAAGTTTTCCATTTTGTGTTGAAGCATATAATTGGGTAGTCAAACAAAGTTGCAGATGCCTTAAGTAGGAGAAATGTATTGCTTCAAGAAATTCAAATCCAAGTGTTGGGTTTTGATTTTCTTAAGGAATTATATGAGTCCGATTCAGATTTTAAAGAGGCATTTGAGGCTTGTAAAAATCCTGTTTTGGTGGATATGAGCAAGTGGTTGGATTATTTCCTACAAGATGGAATGTTATTTAAGAAAAATCAGTTGTGCATACCAAACTGTTCAATGAGAGAGAATTTAATCAAAGAAAAACATAGTGGAGGACTTGCAGGACATTTTGGTGTAGAGAAGACTTTTGAACAACTCAACATATTTTATTTCTGGCCGAAAATGAAATCTGAAGTAGAGAAGTATGTAAGAAATTGTAAAGTCTGCCAATATGCAAAAGGAAGGAGCCAAAACACAGGGTTGTATATCCCATTACCAATTCCAGATAGGCCTTGGGATATGGTAAGTATGGATTTTTTGTTGGGATTACCAAAGACTCAAAGAGGTTATGATTCAATTTTTGTTGTAGGGGATATATTTTTAAAAATGGCACACTTTATTCCATGTTATAAAACTAGTGATGCTTCTCACATTGCTAATTTGTTTTTTAAAGAGATTGTAATATTGCATGGGTTGCCCAAAAGCATTGTCTCATACAGGGATACAAAATTCATTGGACATTTCTGGAGAACACTATGGAAGAAGCTGGGGACTAAATTAAGTTTCAGTTCTGCCTATCATCCACAAACTGATGGACAGACTGAAGTTGTGAACAAAAGTTTAGGCAATCTTTTGAGGAGCCTTACTGCAGAACATCCAAAGCAATGGGATCAAGTGTTAGCACAAGTTGAGTATGCATATAACGACTCACCGAACAGGAGCACAGGACAGAGCCCATTCCATATTTTCTATGGAATGCATCGAGGAGGAATATCTGAATTAAGGAATTTGGGAAAAGAAGAAATGAGAAGTGTAGAGGGTGAAGACTTTGCTTCAAGAATGCAGGCAATACATGAACAAGTGAAACATCAACTGCAGGATAGAAACATCAAGTACAAAATCAGAGCAGATATGAAGAGAAGAGAGGTGAACTTTGAAGTTGGGGATTTGGTTTTAGCACATCTCAAAAAGGAGAGATTTCCAAAGAGGGAGTATAATAAGTTAAAATCCAAGAAAATTGGATCGTGCAGAATACTAAAGAAATTCTCTGCAAATGCTTATGAGATTGAATTACCACCTGATGTGGGAGTTTCACCAATTTTTAATGTTGTAGACTTGTATAAGTATGAGAACGAAACTGCAGATGATACAGCACAAGATCAGGAGACTCCAGAGATTAACTGGGTAAAACAGTTACCCACAGCAAAAAATTTACAGCCAAAAATAATTCTGGACAAGAAAGTGCATAAGAAGACAAGGGGAGGAGCGTACTTCCAGTATTTGGTAAAATGGAAGGGACAACCAACCGCTGAAGCTACTTGGGTTACAGAAGACGTCCTACAAAAATTGGGCAAATCTGTAGACGAGCTCATGGACAAGAGCCCATGAAGAATTTTGTCCTTAGGAGTCTAATGCAGGAGCATGTGACTCAAAGGGAAAAAGTCTTCAAACATATTCCAAAAATTAAAAAAAAATCTACAGGCAAGGGATTTGGTCCTTTAGCCAGCTATTTCCATGTTTTCCTAGGTTAATATAGAGTAGGATTGAGAATAAAACATGCTAGTTATATCGCTGTTAGATAAACTATACTAAACCTTTACGCTTTAAATCATTCTATGAAAAGCATTCTTTTGTAACAGATAAGGTCTGAGAAGCCCTATCCATTATTTATAAATAAAGAGGCAACGAGACTCACATCAGAGGAGGAGTGGGCCAGAAGCATTATGCCTTGAAACTTTTCTCTCTATCTGTCTGAATTAATGGCCTTCTGTTAATTGAAAATTTGTATGCATGTATCAAATAACTTGTTTACTGTGTATCGAAAGTTGATGAATTTGCTTTATTTTCCCACATGATTCTTGATTGAAGCCTTTATGGTCATTTCCTTTTGATTGTAGCGTACGCAGGCTCCCTAAGTCATTTTACAAAGCCCTGTGGATAATTCTGTTTACACAAAGGACTCATGATATTTCCTTAAGCAGAACATTGTTCTGGACGTGAAACCTTATTAGATTGGTTCATGCCCATATCAGGCCTGGATAAATTATTGCATCGAAGAAGTGTAAGTGGAGTGGGAACCTTTAGAACTCCTAAGTGTGAGCTCCGAAATCCCGGAGCCGAAACATTATAAAGAAGAACGTAAAGAGGCGTTGGGTCCGCGAGGGTGATCGCATCGTAAAGGAATCACCAATAGCGATTGCCAACCATCGCATCAGAAGAAAGGAAGGAGTGACCAAGCATTGGCTCTTTAGAAGTCGCCGATAGCGATTTCCAATTATCGTGTCATAAAAGAGAAGGGGGAAAGGCATTAGCCGTCGATAGTGTATTGTATAAATTCCTCCCTAAAGCCACCGATAGTGTTTTGGGGTAATTCTTTTAGAATTACTGCTCCGATAGGAGCAGAGTCCCCTGTTGTCAATTAACAAGGTTTGTGGGGTTTGGAGGAAAAGCAATGAAGCTGACAGTTTAATGACTGATACGCTAATCGAAGGAGAGGGAGAAGTTGAGCCTGATATCGAGGAAATTGCTGCCAAATTTGGAAGGTTATCCCTATCGCCTGCACCCAGGCCATCATTAGGGGTATCAGAGCCGCCAACTGACATTGAATTGAATCTCAGAAGAAGGAGAAGGAAAGTCGCTATGGCTTTTAGATTTGGAAGAGGATGAGGACGTGGTGGAAGAGGACAACCTCTTGCAAATGTTGAAATAAAGGAAACGGTACAACAGTTGCAATCTAGATTGGATGCATTAACTTCAGATAGAAACTTAGATGATGGAGATGTTAGCGAACCCGAGGTTGAAGCTACAGAGGAGGAAGCTATAGATATTACTGCTGAAATTTGGTTCTTTAAGTCAGTGTTGAGATCCAAAGCCAGGCCAAAGACCAAGGTATTGGTATACCAAGGAGGACTGAATCCTAAATAATTGATAGACTGGATTAATGGCATGGAGAAATTCTTTGATTATGAAGAAAGGGAAGATGAGAAGAAAGTGAAGTTTGTTGTCACCAAGTTAAAAGGCCGTGCAGTGCTTTGGTGGGATGGTGTGCAGGCAGAAAGGAAGAGACTTGGTAAGAAACCAATCAAGAATTGGAGCAGGATGGTAACAAAGTTAAGAGGTAAGTTTTTTCCAAGTAACTATCAGCAAACATTGTTTAGACAAATGCAAAATCTTAGACAGAGATCTTTGACAGTAAAATAATACACAGAAGAGTTCTATAAGGTGATCATAAGAGCTGGAGAAGCCCAAGATACATATGAGAAGGTGGCTAGATATATGAATGGCCTCAGTATGGACATTCAAGATGAGATAAGTCTACTGTCTCTAAAAACAGTAGAGGAAGCTTATCAGATAGCACTGAAAGCTGAAGAAAAACTCATGAGGAAGCAATCTGCCAGAGGGAGAGGGACTTTTAGAGGAAAGGGAAGTCAGGGTGGTAGAGGAAGATCTACAACACCTAAATATGGAGCTAGCAGTAGCTCAACCCAGCATGCACCCACAAGAGGTGATGCAAGAGGCAGAGGGAGTTTTTCTAGAGGAAGAGGAGGCAGAGGAAGAGGAAGAGAAATAATATGTTACATATATAACAAGCTGGGACACAGAGCTTTTGAGTGCCCAGAGAATGTAGAAACAAATCAGAGGAATGCAATTATTGCTCCAGTTGAGGGAGAAGCACCGATGGTAGTAGTAGCAGAAGAAGAAAATATACCAAAAAGAGGAGAATCTTTGGTAGTTAATAAAGTCCTACTTAAGCCAGCAAGGGAGGTGGCCGAACCGCCACAAAGGAAGACTTTATTCAGGACAGTGTGTAAAGTTCAAGGGAAATGTTGCCAAATGATCATTGATAGTGGCAACACTGAAAATTTAGTCTCTACAGAAGTAGTGGAGAAATTGAAGCTGAAGACAATGAAACATCCAACACCTTACAAAGTGTCATGGTTGCGAAAGGGACATCAACTGTTGGTAAATGAACAGTGTGAAGTGGAATTTCAAGTGGGCAAGTATAAAGATAAAAAATTTTGTGATGTGATGCCCATGGATGTGTGTCACATATTGCTTGGAATACCTTGGAAATATGATAGAGGAGCCATACATGATGGAAAAAGAAACACCTACAAGTTTGGAAAAGATGGTGTCAATCATAGGTTGTTGCCTCTGCAGGAAGAAGATGTACCAGGACAGAAGACTGATCCAAAAACATTGTTACTTGGAGGAAAGGAATACTTGAAGCAGATTGAAGAAAATGAGGTAAATTTTGCTGTAATTTGCAAGACGAAGGTAATAATGACTTCTACTAAAGTTTCTGATTTACCCATTGAAATTCAAGAAATGCTGGAGAAATATTGTGATATTATTGTTGATGATTTGCCTAGTGAATTACCACCCATTCGAAGAATCAATAATCATATAGATTTGATTCCTGGAGCAAGCCTACCTAACAAAGCAGCATATAGAATGACTCCTGCAGAAAATGAAGAAGTTAAAAAACAGGTACAAGAAATGCTTGACAAGGGGCTGATCAGAGAAAGCTTGAGTCCTTGTGCAGTGCCAACGGTACTAAGCCCAAAGAAAGATGGAGGCTGGAGAATGTGTACATATTCGAGAGCCATCAATAAAATCAAAATCAGGTACAGATTTCCGTCACCTAGAATTGAAGCTTTAATGGATTTCCTGATTAGAGCAAAATATTTTTCAAAAGTAGATGTTAAAAGTGGGTATCATCAGATAAGGATAAGAGAGGGGGATGAGTGGAAAACCACTTTTAAGACCAATGAAGGACTATACGAATGGAGAGTAATGCCTTTTGGGTTATCAAATGCACCAAGTACATTCATGAGACTCATGAATGAAGTTCCTAAAGAGTTCATTGGTAAGTTTGTAATAGTATATTTGGATGATATATTAGTCTACATCAGGTCCAAGGAGGAGCACGTGAGGCATTTAAATTATGTCTTACAGAAGCTAGAGCAAGAAAAACTATTGCTGAATCTGAAGAAGTGTTCATTCATGAGAGAGGAGCTGGTGTACTTGGGATTTTTTATTTCTGCTGAAGGGTTGAAGATGGATCCAGAGAAGATCAAGGCAATTATGGAGTGGCCTTCACCCAAGAGTGTTTTTGAGGTAAGGAGTTTTCACGGTCTTGCTAGTTTTTACAGAAAATTCATTAAGAATTTTAGTAAAATTAATGCACTTATTATTGAGACCATAAAGAAGGATAAACAAACATTTAAATGGACTGCTGAAGCAGAGAAAAATTTTCAGCTGTTAAAGAAGAAAATAACTAAAAAGCCTATTTTGGTCCTTCTTGATTTTAACAAACATTTTCAAGTAAAGTGTGATGCCAGTGGAGAAGCAATTGGAGGAGTTTTAAGCCAAGAAGATAGACCAATAGCTTATTTTAGTGAAAAGCTAAATGATTAAAAAAAGAAGTATTCTTCTTATGATAAGGAGTTCTACGCAGTTGTGCATTCATTAAAGAAATGGAGGCATTATTTAATGTCAAAAGAATTTATTCTTTATTCAGATAACCATGCATTACAGTTTATAATGCAGTAGCCAAAGCTCAGCCAGAAAAATTCTAAATGGGTAGAATATCTTCAATGTTTCCATTTTGTGTTGAAGCATATAACTGGGCAGTCAAACAAAGTTGCAGATGCCTTAAGTAGGAGAAATGTATTGCTTCAAGAAAGTCAAATCCAAGTGTTGGGTTTTGATTTTGTTAAGGAATTATATGAGACCGATTCATATTTTAAAGAGGCATTTGAGGCTTGTAAAAATCCTCTTTTGTCGAATAGGAGCAAGTGGTTGGGTTATTTCCTACAAGATGGACTGTTATTTAAGAAAAATCAGCTGTGCATACCAAACTGTTCAATGAGAGAGAATTTAATCAAAGAAAAACGTAGTTGAGGACTTGTAGGACATTTTGGTGTAGAGAAGACTTTTGAACAACTCAACAGATTTTATTTATGTCCGAAAATGAAATCAGAAGTAGAGAAGTACGTAAGAAATTGTAAAGTCTGCCAATATGCAAAAGGAAGGAGCCGGAACACATGGTTTTATATCCCATTACCAATTCCCGATAGGCCTTCGGATATGGTAAGTATGGATTTTGTGTTGGGATTACCGAAGACTCAAGGAGGTTATGATTCAATTTTTGTTGTAGTGGACAGATTTTCAAAAATGGCACACTCTATTCCATGTTATAAAACTAGTGATGCTTCTCACATTGCTAATTTGTTTTTTAAAGAGATTGTAAGATTGCATGGGTTGCCCAAAAGCATTGTCTCAGACAGGGATACAAAATTCGTTGGACATTTCTGGAGAACACTATGGAAGAAGCTGGAGACTAAATTAAGTTTCAGTTCTGCCTATCATTCACAAACTGATGGACAGACTGAAGTTGTGAACAAAAGTATAATCAATCTTTTGACGAGCCTTACTAGAGAACATCCAAAGCAATGGGATCAAGTGTTAGCACAAGTTGAGTATGCATATAATGACTCACTGAACAGGAGTACAGGATAGAGCCCATTCCATATTTTTTATGGAATGCATCCAAGAGGAATATCTGAATTAAGGAATTTGGGAAAAGTAGAAATGAGAAATGCAAAGGGTGAAGACTTTGCTTCAAGAATGCAGACGATACATGAACAAGTGAAACAACAGCTACAGGATAGCAACATCAAGTACAAAACCAGAGGATATATGAGGAGAAGAGAGGTGAACTTTGAAGTTGGAGATTTGGTTTTAGCACATCTCAGAAAGGAGAGATTTCTAAAGAGGGAGTATAATAAGTTAAAATCCAAGAAAATTGGACCATGCAGAATACTAAGGAAATCCTCTGCAAATGCTTATGAGATTGAATTACCACCTAATGTGGGAATATCACCAATTTTTATTGTTGCAGACTTGTATAAGTATGAGAATGAAACTGCAGGTGATACATCACAGGATCAGGAGAGTCCAGAGATTAACTGGGTAAAACAGTTACCCATAACAAAGAATTTACAGCCATAAAGAATTTTGGACAAGAAAGTGCATAAGAAGAAAAGGGGACAAGAGTACTTCCAGTATTTGGTAAAATGGAAGGGACAGCCAACCTCTGAGGCTACTTTGATTACAAAAGATGTCCTACAAAAACTGGGAAAATCCGTAGACGAGCTCATGGACAAGAACCCATGAAGAATTTTGTCCTCAGGAGTCTAATGCAGGAGCATGTGACTCAGAGGGAAAAAGTCTTCAAACATATTCCAAAAATCCAAAAAAAAAAAATCTACAGGCAAGGGAATGGGGTCCTTTAGCCAGCTATTTCCATGTTTTCGTAGGTTAAGATAGAGTAGGATTGAGAATAAAACATGCTAATTATATTACTGTTAGATAAACTATACTAAAGCTTTACGCTTTAGATCATTCTATGAAAAGCATGCTTTTGTAACAGATAAGTTCTGAGAAGGCCTATCCATTATTTATAAATAAAGAGGCAATGAGACTCACATCAGAGGAGGAGTGGGCCAGAAGCATTATTCCTTGAAACTTTTCTCTCTGTCTGTCTGAATTAATGGCCTTCTGCTAATTGAAAATATATATTCATGTATCAAATAACTTGTTTACTGTGTATCGAAACTTGGTGAATTTGCTTTATTTTTCCCGGATGATGCTTGATTGAAGCCTTTATGGTCATTTCCCTTTCATTACGGCATATGCAGGTTCCCTAAGTCATTTTACAAATCCCTGTGGATAATTCTGTTTACAGAGAGGTCTCGTGATATTTCCTTCAGCAAAACATTGTTCTGGACGTGAAACCTTATTAGATTGGTTCATGCCCATATTGGGTTTGGACCAATTATCACATCAGAGAAGTGTAAGTGCGGTGGGAGCCTTTAGAACTGCTAAGTGCGAGCGCTGACATCCCGGAGCCGAAACATTAGAAAGAAGAACGTAAAGAGGCGTCGGGTCTGCGAGGGTGATCGCATTGCAAAGGAATTGCCGATAGCAATTGCTGACCATCGGATTGGAAGAAAGGAAGGAGTGACCAAGCATTGGCGCTTTAGAAATCGCCGATAGCGATTGCAATTATCGCATCGGAAAAGGAAAGGGGGAAAGGAATTAGCCACTGATAGTGTATTGTATAAATTCCTCCCTAAAGCCGCCGATAGTGTTTTGGGGTAATTCTTTTAGAATTACTGCTCCGATAGGAGCAGAGTCCCCTATTTTCAATTAACAAGGTTTGTGGGGGTCGGAGGAAAATCAATGAAGCTGACAGTTTAATGACTGATATACTAATCGAAGGAGAGGGAGAAGTTGAGCCTGATATCGAGGAAATTGCTACCAAATTTGGAAGGTTATCCCTATCCCCTACACCCAGGCCATCATGAGGCAGGTGCAAAAGTAGCCTTCTTCTCAAACTTTGCACAAACGAATTTATTGGCATGATGACCACTATCTTGATGACGTCTTGTTACATTGAAACCAGCATCAGAGGGATGTGCTGGAGGAGCAAGCACCTGAATAATGGAAGTGTGTATTGAATAATCTATTGTGCATTAACTAATTCTAGAATTTTCATTGAAGTCTCATATTCATACTCATATGGTTAAACATTGGTTCATAGCTATGATGGTTTCAATGAAGAATTTACATGTAAGTTGAAGTTTTATATATGATTGTATCACATTGGTCTCAATTCAAATTTGTAGAAGTATGTCCATTGTCTAAATATAGCATGTTCAATATATGTGGCTTATGCGTTGAATTTATGTATAGGTTTTTGAAGACCGTGTATACTCCCATGAAAGCTTTGTGCGTTGACGAATTCTTATGTCGTGAGTACCTTTTCCTCAATTAAAGTTGGTCGATTATAAAAATGCAGTAAATACCCATCGCATCAATGTATGCATCGGGCTTAGAGCAACGACCTTCATCGAAGATGTGAGGTACACCTGCTGATGAAGAAAGTTGCATTTCACTGACGGCTTTCGCCTTATTAAGTCTAGAGACCTGAGCTAGCAACATAAATGCTTTACACGCTAACTAAAAAGTTTCTTACCACGCTACAGCAGCATGACCTTCAACTGGTCTACGCGGCTAGCTTCTTCTAAACTCACCTAAGGCCTTGTTGATTAGATCAAGAGTAGGGTGTGATTCCAAGGAGGAAATAGGGTCGAATCCCCTCACTACCAAGTCTAAACTATTGCTGGATATTTTTTTGGGCCGAGTTATAGTCTATTCGAAGCCCACAATTATTCATGTGCATTAAGGCTATATATCACCTTATATAGATTCGATTTTCGATCTTGTGCTAACTGATTGGAGTTCTAGGCCATTGCGGGTGAACTAGAAGGAGATACGATCCATTTATTGTGTTTATAAGAAATCATTGCATCCTTTGTTGATTTTTGGTTGGATTTTCTATCACATCTAAAGGTTTGGCCTGAAATTTGGGCCTAATATTTGGTATTGGACAACGTAATTCTCAAATTGATGCTGGAAAACCCCTCCAATTGTGTTATCTCATATGTATATACAATATTTTTTTACCGCCATCTAAATACTAGGAGGAAGGACCACTCCTTGTGCAACACCTCGTACACCAATTCACAGTCCTCCTTAGACAATTGTGCATGCCCCTCCTCTGATGCGGTGAAGAAGGAAATTCTATGGGTGTCATCACTAAATGATTCACGAGACATTTATGCATGCATTATATATTCAATGATGGTTTTATGCACAACTGGTATTCTTCATTTTTGAAATCTTCAATAGCTAGGGTTTGTCTAGCCTTGCTACAGTCTCCACTAGGATTGTTGAGCCTTCATTTCTTTTCTAAGACAACAACTAGAATTGATGATACAATAGAGTTGTTAAATATCCTAATTCTTTCCACTATCCATGGAATGGTAAAAATTAGGTCTGATATAATTTTTGATATTAAAATGTCTGAAAAATGCACATGAGAAAATTAACATCATTACAAGCATGCTTTTCTTTAGAATATTGAGACAGCCACCCCTCAACAGCAAGTCAATATTGTTCAAGTTCACTTTGCACTTCCCAAGCCCATCATCAGACCTTGGGAAGAGCTTGTCCACAACAAGCACAAAACAAGTCTTGGATATGATAAGGAGGCTTCCTTTGATATTATAGATTACTCAAAGCCTATCCAGTTTCAAAGTGTTGGATTTCTTCATGATAGTTCACCTTTAGCTGTTCCAGATTCTGCCCCTCTTCCATAGCAACATCAAGAGATTGTGAAATTCCAACACTGTGGCCGAATTGGCCACATGAAAGATCACTATTTTGATCTTCATTCATGTAAGAACTGTCATAAAACCAGTCATTCTTCATATAGATGCTTAAAAAAAAACCTTTAGCAAGAAAAAAGATTCATCTTGGATGGATCACTTCTTGGGAATGGTCTTGAACAACCAAGAAGATATTTCGCTTGTACAACAAGATTTGTTCTTGAATATTGAAAAGTATTGCAGTTGACATCTCTTCAGCTTCTCACCTTTTATCTGGAAGGGGGAAATAATTGTCATCTATAAGCTTCAAAGCCAAATAAAGCAAGCCTAAGACACAACTTGCCATACCAGATTTAGATTTGCAGCCAGAGACAAAGATGTCACTGAGTATGCCTTCAGTCGATGATACCTCTTCAAAGAATTGGGAATAATTCCTCTAGCAAAAGACTTCAGCTTCTTGCATGTCTTGGAAGAGTTCCAGGAATTGCATTAAGCATTCTAGAGTTGTTGGTCATCCTTAAACCATCACAGATTGAGACCTCCATTTTCAGGTTGAGGTTCTCCCTTCTATGCGGGGTGAGACCTCCCTTTCATGGTTGAAAGTTTCCCTCTTCAAAACATTGGGAGCACGTCCTCTAGCAGAAGACCTTATCTTCATGCCAAACTTGGAAGAGTTCAAGGAACTGCACTAAGCATTCCAGTATTGGTGGTCATCCTTAATCCACCCCCCTTATACCAACATTTCAGAGAGCACATTCAGCCTAGTGTTGCCATGGATGTTTTTGCACATTTTGTATTACAATTCTCTTCTTGGACTCATACACACCCATTTAGAATAAGGGGGGGAATGTTGTACACCTAATCCTCTAGGGTTTTTGTAGAATGTGAACATTCACAAGAGTCCAAGAGACCTTGGGATGTGGAACCCAATGGTCACATAAATGTACTATAAATGTATATCATGTCAATAATAATGCATTCAATGTTTTATCATCCACCTTTGTTGTTTACATTCCATCTGAATTTAACAATATTACCTCAAAATATCATGAAAGCACGTACATCCAACAAATTTCATCATCAGACATTTTATTGGGTATGTGGTCTCAATCTACCTAGTGGGAAACTAGATATTTTGACCACCTACCAATAGAATAATTATCCCAAAGTTAAAAAAGTTTTAGCAATTCTAGCATCATTAAATTTTCTACGATATTATTGTATAACCAAAAATTTAAGATGAACATTCCATCTCAAGAATTTGAGGAGGCGATGGGAGATGGATCTCTCACACTAGAACCTAGAGGGACATGTGGAGTAGGTTCACACTGAAAATGGAGCTCAATTTTTTCCAACCTCACATAAATTGTCTCTAGACACACCTGCTAGTTATGCTAAACTATTTTAACATCTACCAAGCTAGCAAGGACATTAAAATTGTATGCTTGCTTGTCCTTCAACACCCTCCCCAACAAGGTCTTTGTCTGCCAATACAATTGTTGGGCTAAGAAATAATGTTTCCTTCTTCCCTAGGTGGTCCCCAAGTCAGGAATCCATCGTGACACATCCTCCATGATTTCAGGATCTAATGGAGTATGTCTATCAAGAGAAACAAGAGTCGCGAGTTTGAGTTTCAGGAGGAATAATAGCATGGTAAGTATTGGAAACATCCTGATCCTATTGTTGGCTTCAATTGTGGCCCTAGGGGTTGCACCCTTCGCCCACAGTACTGCTACACATGTGTTATCATTGCATGCATGGATGGTAAAAATAAGACTTGGGGTTTTGACTCAAAGAATTCAATCTTGAACCATAGAAACCATGACCCCCACCCCTGTTGAAGCACAAAATCCAAAGGACCATAGAACTAGTGGATGGAAAAGTCACAACACAGTATCGAGACCACATAATTCTAGTAAAGTAGCAGAGGTGATACACCAACAAAAGTGGGTTGATAACAACCACCCAAGCATGTTTCTAAAAATATACCCTTGTCAACTCAACACCAAAACTACCAGCAAACCCAAGGGTGGAAAAATAAGGTGACCAAAATAATAGCCTCAAGCCTATACATACCACCATAAATAAAAGAGTGCCTCTAGAAGGGAAGGACAATGACAATCAAACCAAGGTCATCTCCCTGATTACAAGTCAAAACCATTCTCAGAACATTATGAGCATAAATGAGTCCATAGAGATAAATCCCAACACTTATAGAATCATACCAATAAACTATCAAAGAGAAACCATTGAAGGAAATATAGAGATGACAGAGCAGAATAAATACCCCAATTCTGTTAGGGAAGTGGAGTTCCTTGTTTAGGTTTGAGGAAGCCATGTAAGTTTTGTAGAGACTAGAAATTGAGGACCAACAAGAAATTTAATGTTAACTACTCGATCTTTCACCCCCCTCCTAAGTTTTACAGCTTAACCAAAGAAGAAACACTCAAAAAATTTGTGTAAACCTAACCATCTATGCTTTTATTAGGAATTCCCAAAAATATCCTTTCTCTCTGTAGAGGCCATAATGTTTTTTGGCAGCGCCCACTAGACTTGTCTACTGACCTTTACTCCGGTTGCAGAGGGTCAAGCTAGGGCCTCTCGACGCTACCCTAAATACCAATATTTCTACTCAGAAAGTGCAACCAACTAGAGATTGTCTCCTCTTTGATGAATCCCATCTGCATGGTGAAAACAAATTTTAGGAGCATTTAAAAACCCTTACTTCCTCAAAGCATACCTATGAATGTATAGTTAAAAAATAGTTAAAATTTTACCACACATACATGAACATATCACTTATATCTTCTCAACATTTTATGGTCTAAAACATCCCAAAATAAGAGTTATATAAAAAATGTCAAGATGGGTTTTCCACTCCACAAATCACATTTTTTCTCCACCTTTAAAACCCTATGAGAATTCCTAGTTTTTCATTTTCAATTCAAATCAATCTTTCTTGGATAATATTCAAATACACTTATATATCTTTTATTAATAGTGTCTTTGTGTTCACTTATTGGGTTGACTTGTAAACCTGGCTAGGTTGACCTATATTTTCTGGTTGTGCCAACCTATCAAAATATTTCAAATCTCCTAATTCTTATGTAATTAGAGAGAGTTTCATATACTTATTTTTGTTTGAAGGCTTAATTTATCATTAATTCAAAGAGATATTAGATGAGAGAGTTTACTACCCTACTGGTCTTCCCATAGGGAGACCAGACCGGTAGGACAAGTAGATGACTTTGAGGTTATTGAAACCTTGCTTGACTAGACTATAAAAACAATGAAGGAGATTCAGAAGTACATTAGTTTTTCCGACCAGCTACTAATAAACAAAATTACAAAAGTGAAACCAATAATTTTTATAGACATCACATTCTTTAAAACAAAGAGAGGAGGACCAATTTTAATCTGTTGAACAAGAAAAATAATAATGTGTAAGAGAAGCAAGAGATGAACTGAACTTAGGGTTGAGATTTCCCTTAGCCACGAGTTTCATGAACCTCCCAATGGTGAGTGGAGCATCATCCATGAGCAACCTTTTATACCAATATCCCTACCATGATGATGAATTTGGTGTTGAGGAAAACACTCCTATGCAACACAACTGCAAGCTTTGTGACGTCCAATAGCGCGACCATGATGAATGGCACCCCTACCCTTGGAACTTCAGCTATAGACACATGATTGTTGATATAAAAACAACTATTACCAAAATTATTTATTCTCTTATCGCGATGCTCTTCCCTACGTAATTCAAGGGTGAGAATTAAGGAGTGATTAATGGCCGAGTTACACCACCATGACACTCGAAGGCTAATTACATAGGGATACCATAATTTTTGTGTATCCTGATGGGAGTTCAATGCATTCAGTGGATGGAAAATAGATAAGAGAGACTAGGCATAGATGATCCATGAGGTTTAGGTTGATTGGCCATCTTAAGCCCCATAATGCCCATGAAAATTTTGAATTATGTTAAATGCGTAGTAGGATATGCATGGAGAGGATGCTAAAAGAAGGATTAGAGGATTCCAAAAGAATGATTGATGGATGTAAGCATAACTACCACATAAACTATTGACATGGTAACTGAAAAATGACATATCCTACAATGGATAAGCATCAACTGTGTACATGGGGTGTGACCTATGGTGGGCTAAATAAGGAAAATTCCCAAATCATTGATCACCTACTCATTGTTGGGAACTAAGGCGTTCTAAAAGAATCAACTTAAACCTTACACATTAAATTATGAACCTAGGATTTCATCTTTTTATTGCAAGGTTGTCTACACAATTGGTGCAAGGCTAGTGTTCAGATTACCTTGTTTTGAGTGCGACTAATAGGAAGCAAGGATTGAGAAATGCAAGGAACAATAGAAACTTGTACTCAAAGAATACTTTCTTCCTATTTGTAATTCATAAACAAACTGATAACAGAAGTTAATGATTGCACTCCTATGTAGAAATAATAAAGAAATTTGGTTGTTTCCTAGGAACAATAAATATAACAAAGGAGTCGAAGTGCATCTATTTGGAAAGCATTATTCTCTCTAAAACTAGCAATCCTTACTTTACTTTGAAAAATGATAACAAAACATAATGCTTATGAAAGGAATTTTATCCAATCGCTAGCAAATATTAACAGTAAATATCGTAAACTGTAATTCAATTGAAGGAAAAGTAAATCATTCAAATACCGAGAGAACAAATAAATAATGATACAAAAACACAGTAAGTGGTCCAGGATTGGGCCCACGGTCTCTAGAATCTAGCAGCCTAGAAGTAAACTCAATACGCTAGATTAAATCCAAATCGCCAAAATATTCATTCATATGCAGCAGTAAATTACAGGAAAGTCTGTGAAAACTTAGAAAAGTATATTCTTTAATCACCTTTTACAATTGACAAGAGAAAATTAACTTCTTTTACTAGAGTTTAATCATGCTTTTATTTTACAACATAACTCTAAACAATAATAAAGCTATCTCGAGAATCAAAAGATTCTCAAGATTGCTTAATTCAAGCTATAAAATATTCAACATCTCTTCTAGAATAATAGCTTATGCTTCCTTTTCGGTCGTCTCATGTATATAGGGTGTAAATCCTTGGTCAACACTCTATAAATACTCCAACGATTTACTTTTGACTCGCATTTCCTTGGTGATCCATGGAACAACAACTATCATCAAGTATTTCCTGCCCACATATCAAACCAATTCGTGAGTTAATAATATCTTTAATATTTGAATTGGTTCATTAGTAAGGTAAAATATCAGATCGTTATTAACCCATTTCGAAAACTCCTGCTCATCGAAATTATTATAATCTAAGCTCAAAAATATTGAGAAACTAACTATCAACTAGGGAAATGAGGTGAAGAATTACACCAATTCCAAGGCCCAACATTAACAACTCAAGGCATCAAGCCATACCATGATTATTTGCCATCATGTCCCTATAACCCAAAGTCGGGTTGGCATACCTGGTCATTGAATTTTTTAAGGCTACCATTGTGTGAGGAATTAAATTACAGTACCTTTGCATTGAAGTGAGTATTCGATTAAGCATGTGATGAGGATTTGTTATCATTGTAATCGTATGCTTGACTTTTGTCCCATACTCGCACCCGTTGTGGGGGGAGAATGTAATATACTATTGGAAAGGTATCAAAATGAAACTTTGAATCATATATCCTATTCTACCATTTGATAAGTATTTAGAGGAAAAGGGTCGTCAAAGATAGGACATAAAAAAAACCAGGTATCCAAACAATGTTTCCAAATCTTCATTTTGAAATTTTTATCTTTAACATTTGTAGTCCCCTCGTCTTTGTCATCAATGGCACCAATTTTCAACACACACACACACCAATATATATAATAGTATATATATACATACCAATATATATTCATAATAGTATATATACTTGTATATATACTACTATTGGTAATAGTATATACATTGTCATAATAGTATATATATGTCAATTTATATGTTGGTATATGTACTAATATAGTTATATATACCTACATTAATATATATATGAACATACTATATTTGTAAAATTCTACCATTATATGAATATGCCGACAAGTAGTTTATATATATATATATATATATATATATGTATATATATATATATATATATGTATATATATATATATATATATATATATATGTATATATATATATATATATATGTATATATATATATATATATATGTATATATATATATATATATATATATATGTATATATATATATATATATATATATATATATATATATGTATATATATATATATATATATATATATATATGTATATATATATGAAAACAAATAAACCAATATAACATGTTGGTATATATGTATTGGTAAATATGCATTACCATCTATATACACTAGATTCCTTAATAGTTTTTTAAGTTGAATAGGAAGAGAGCCTATTGTCTCATGATTGAAAGGGCTCGAGGGATTCTTTAATTTTACAGTAAGTGCATCATCATCCATCCAGTGAATATTTAGTTTAAAGGGTCCTGGCAGGTTTGTGAAGGAAGTATCCAAGTCTAATAGAATTTGTGGGTGGTTTTAGTCTCTTCCCGAACCTACCTGTCACTGAATCACGAAGTTTTCTCCAATAGGTCTTAATATAATAGAAAATGATCAAAGTATTTTAGCTTTTTGTGATTCCCCATATTGACTATTTCTTTAGACATAGGTCAACTTGATGGGAATCTCACATCGCCAAATTTGCTTGATCTGGTTTCACGGTGAAGAAGTCTACTAAATTGTCCACATGAGCAAAATAGCCCAAAATTTCCAAGTGTCCAAGAGTAAATTCGATGTCACCTCCCATAATCAAGTTTTTGTCTTTAAAATAAGGAATCTTCAAATTGTTAAACCAAAATAGCTCCTTCCTAAATAAGACCCATATATGTTTACTAAAATGAAGTTGGGATAATTTTTTATTCACTAAATATCAATTCCTAATCCTGAGAAAATTGACCAAATTAAGGAGACTTTGATTAGGAGATCCTACCATCCCACTTAAAATCCTTCCAAATTTCCCAATTGCATTCATGAAAATAAATGACCAGGAAGAGAGGGACATTTCGAGAAGTAGGGAAGGTTTTGATCCTTCCATCATAATTTACTAAAAGAATGAATATGGAGGAAATGAATGTTGATGAGTCTCCTGACATCCAAATTTTTGGAGGGACATGATATCCCTCTACAGTTAAGGGAAGGGAATATATTTTTGAAACTCTTTACAAGTTAGATTATCTAAGAGCTCTAATGATCCATTTTTGTTTTCCCATCATGTTTCTTGAATTCAATTGATGTTGGGCTAAACATAAATAAATTTTCCTGGATCTTTGAAGATTTGAGGACACCGTCATTCAAAGCCCCCAAACCACCCTCGGGTATCTAGGATAAGGGAAACAATAAGGTTAGGTTCTTACATTATAGTTGGTCTAATGAAGGATGTTGAAACATACAAGTGACCTATCAAGAGAGGGGGAATTGGGAAGTGAGTCTTAGGGTGGGAAGAGATACGAGATGGGGGAGAGGAGTCAACAAAAGGAGAGGAAAGTGGGATAGTAAGGTTCAATAGGGAGGAGAGAGTATGAGATGAAGTGGATTCTAAAGAGAAAGGAGAAAAAATTACTAAGCTATAAGGAGGATTAGACAAGGACGTGGGGGAGGGGGAAATGAAAAGGAAAGTGAAACTAGAGCAAGAACTGAAAAAGATACGAGTGCGAGAAGACAAAATCGAAGATGAAGTAGGGGAGGGGGACATTGTAGTCACAGCTATGGAGAGAGGGTTCTCCAAGATAGCAAGAATAGATGAAGTCTTAAGAAAAGCTAAAATGATCATCCCAATATTTGAAGATGGTAAAACCACATGATCTCCAGACATAATTAACATGACGGGAGGAGGGGAAGGGACTTGCTCCTTCAATGTTTTTTCACTCACATATGCTTTGGCTTACTCATCTTGCAATTTCCCAAGGTGGTAGTAAGTGTGGAATCTTCTACACTTGAAGGGAATTCCTTCATAATCTAGAACTTATTTATGCGAAGTATTACTAAACTTGATACTTATGGTGTCTTGGATACTAGAGGTTAATTTAAAACCCACAAGAATTCTTGCCATACCTATATATCCAGTATGACGAAAGGAAAGATCTGCCTCATAGAAGAAGCCAAAAATATTCCTAAAATCCTCTTCATGCTAGAAAATCATGGAAAAAATCAGGAGACGAACCCATATTGGAGTAATGGAGAGTTCTTTTGACTTGACATTGAATTCTACCATCCATGTTTTGATGAATAATTCTTGTGAACCCCAGCTCTAGCAATTTTTTAGAAGCTTTTCAACATCTTCACTTTAAGATGCAATACAACCTAGACATCCTTTGGCCAATATCATACATCATGGAACATACTTGAGAAGAAGCTTAAATTGTTGTTTTTTCCATCCTCTCACAGTAACCATGGAAAGTTATTTGCTCGCAAAAATTTGAACCAGAGCCAAATTTTCCATCTTCTCAATGTCCCACAGGTTGATTTTTTTATCTAGTACAAGACATGGTTCCTCAACCTTGCACTTAACATAGTCTTTGTTTTTCCTACGGTCCCATTTTTCAAAAGAAAAGGGCCTTTGGATAAGAGTAAAACCACTACTCAACATATCAATAATTAATAGGAAACTTAGCAAACTAGACTATG
This sequence comes from Pinus tabuliformis, assembly GCA_031772625.1. Classification (NCBI taxonomy): domain Eukaryota; kingdom Viridiplantae; phylum Streptophyta; class Pinopsida; order Pinales; family Pinaceae; genus Pinus; species Pinus tabuliformis. Next base: position 1,273,752,450 of record CM062817.1, on the reverse strand, counting down.
ATCGGAAGAGTAGATGATAGGTAGTATGACAACGAGGAAGTAGGATACTTAGCGAATTTACTAAGAACAATTGTTGTTTCGAGAGAAGACCGTGAGGAGAGGATTGTAAAAAAAATTCCAAAGTGGGGAGAAACTACCAAAGATGCTTGGGGAGTGAGTCCCTCCTGGAAAGAGGGAGTAGGTAATTATTCATTATCATCTACTGCCTATATAATCTATAACACCCTGAAGTGATGAATTGACCATCATTGGAATGTACATATATAGAGCCTCCATATTGTTTGATTATTGCTCTGTGATGAATTTTTATGAGATGACATCAAGCGAGGAGGCCTTTGAAAAATATGCCAATTCGTTATCCTTTTGAATATGACATGGAAGAAAACAAAATCCAGGTACTTCTAATGGGAAGTCAATGCGCAGGAGAATATTGATTGAGGTTTGAGGGGGAAGGAAAAACCTATATACTTTAGTTATGGCTGTGAAACCCTAGATCCCCAAAATTTCCAAAATCCTCATAGCCATCCTTAATATTCTCTACCTATTTGAACATAAACACATTATTAAAAGTTTTTCTTCTTCCTTTTTTTAATTTATATTAAAAAATGAGGTTATATAATGAATTTTAATTTAATATCTTTAATTTTAATAATAAATTAATTGATTTCAAGAATCAATCAATATAAATGAGATTTTTAAATCAAAATTTACAATATTTTTTAAAATATATTTTATTTCTCTAATTTATTCATTGTTAATGAACATTTATCTATTACAAAATATTTTCTATCCAAAATGTAATATACTCTACTATTCAATGCAATCAAAAATCTTTTTCTTTGAGTAAGTTTCATATTTTGAATAGACTTATTTACAATAACTTCTCCAAATGCGCTTCTTGATACACTTTAGAGCTATTACAACTTAAACTAGATATAAAACTTTTTACATAAACCAATACTCAATACATATTCTATTTAGGCTATACTTTTTATTAAGTTAGTTTTGTGTATTGAGTATTTGTAAATAGCAATGCTACATGACATTAATATGGTTGTATTTAGTTAACATTCATTCAATTTTTTATTTTAGAAACATTTTTATTTTTTATAAATTAAGATGTTAGAGAATTAAATTAAACAAAATATATTGATTAATGAAATATATTATTTATTTAAATTAAATTAATTAATATTATTTGTGATTGAATTTAAATTAAAAAAATATTATTCAAAATATTTTTTTATAACAAAAGTAGCATAATAACTATATAAACTCAAACATTGATAATTTTTCAAAGTGAATAAATACATGAATCAAACATTGAAAATTTTTCAAAGTGAATAAATACATGAATCAAACATTGATAATATTTCACAGTGAATAAACATTGATAATATTTCACAGTGAATAAATATTGATAATATTTCACAGTGAATAAATAGATGGAATTAGAGATAGTTAAATGAAATTACATAGTAATATATATGGAAATATATATCTAATATAAATAAAAAATATCCACATTAATACTTATTCATTCACTATAACAAATATTAAGATTTTATAAAATAAGAAATATTATAATAAATCAGCAAGTGTTGTGTTTTGAACCAACCATTTGTGGGGGCTTTTTGAACCAAGAGTGTGGCACTTCGAACCAACTATTTTTTGTTTTCTTTCGAACCAACCATTTGTTGATGAGAACCGGTTTGGTTCATAGTCAGGACAAGATGAAGAATCAGATCATGACAAAGGGGGTTAAATAAATAGACAGATCACTCCAACTGCTCTAAATAAACGACTATAAAAAATTGCTATTTTGACTGAGTAAAAAAATAGGTGAAGGATTAATTTTTTTTTCCATAATTTAAATTAAGTCAAATATATATAAATAAATGTTCACATGGGGTTCATCAAGTGGCAATGGCCGTGCAAATGAAGTCTCAAGGAACCAAAGATCTTGGGTTCGGTTCTTGTGCTACCCTCCCCAGAAATGGGGTGAATAATGGACATGTAAAAACTCGAAAATGAGAGGGTCCTACCTAAACTTACAATATATATATATATATATATATATATATTATTTTTCTTTTTCAACTAAATTTTGACTAAACTAAAACAATTAATCTCTTTTATATATATAATGATAGATTCAAAAATAACTCATAATAGACTAAAAATGAGAGGAATATTAATTTTTCTTTCTATATATATATAATTGAATAAATAAACATATAAATATTATAACCCCTTATAATAACTCCAAATATTATTCTTAATACAAAGCTTAATAAATAAGAAATTAAAAACCATCAAATTTAGAGGTAGAATATAAAAAATATAAAAAACAAAAATAAAATGTGTAAAAATATAAAATATAAAAACGGGGAAATAAATGGACTAAGGGAAACAAAGAGGAACCAATGCACTCAAAGCGTGAAACTAGAAGGAGCCAAAATCAAGGAAATAAAAAGGGAAATCAAGAAAATGGACACAACAACTAGACTAAAAAGAAGAAAAACTAAGAGGAAAGCGCAAGGATCCAACAAGTGCTAATTTTCCATTAGTCATCCATGTTTAGATTACTTGACTTCCCTTCAATTTCAATGATTTCCTAAACATACAATGATGAAAATGAAAAATCTTCGAATCACCTTAGCTTCCTAATGCATATATGATACTTTGTCTTCTCAGCAAGTTCACCCAAAACTAAAGAGCTAGTCCTCAATGTTTGATGTGATTAGTACGATATTTTTTTTTTATAATTAAAAATAAGTAACATATTCCAATAATAGTTAAAAAATTAATTAAAATTAAACTATTTTTATTATTATTAAAAAAAATATTTTTTTATTTATATTAAAAAATATAAATAATTATTTTTTATAATTATTTAATTTAAAATATAGTTATCATAAATTATTAATAATAGTTAATTAACCATTTTCATTTGCGATACATATAGAGCGCATGTAGTGATATTCATCTTCCACTTCTCCCAATTATAGTCGTCACACGAGTGTGATGATTTCTCCAATTTCAACTTTTCTTTCGTATGAAGAAGATGATTAAGACATTTTGATTATCTCTTAATATGTTTTTTTATACGACCAATATTATTTAATCATGTACCCGTAACTATCCAGTTGTCAACAAATTTGGAATATCCATTTGGAATTTGAATGCACGAGCGAGTCATTCAATCCCTGTAGTTAACTCAAATGCAATAAGAAGTCTTTTAAAAATAGCATCGAATGCAAGAGGAAGTCATTCAGAAATAGCATCCCACAGATATATAATGAATGAATGGGCAAAAAGGTGTTATTTGTGAACTAATCTAAATGCTACACTACTTTACCAAGAGCATTTTTAAGATATTCTTTTAAGGCAAAAGATTTTTTTTGGTCTAAAAAATCATTTTCATTTAGTTATTTTACACTAAAATTTAATATGAGTGGAATTGTTTTAAATATAAACTTTAAGACAAAAACCATCTGAGACAAAAATATTTTAAGATAAAACTTTATATTTAAGACAAAAATATTCTAAAACAAAAACAGTTTGAAACACAAATATTTTAAGACAAAAATTTATATTTACAAGAAAAATAATTTAATATAAAAATAATTAGAGAAAAAACTTTATATTCAAGACAAAAGTAATTTGAGACAAACATTTAGAGACAAAATTTTATATTTAAGACAAAAACAATTTAAGACAAAACTTTATATTTAAGACAAAAACAGTTTGAGACAAAGATATTCTAAGACAAAACTTTATATTTAAGACAATGGCTACTTTTGATGAAACCTATTTAAGACAATTAACAATTAAGACACAAAAATATCAATTTAAGACAATATTATCTAACAACTTCAAAATTGACTCTGACAATGCGCCTTAAGTCTGTCAGCTTTCAAGCAACTACTATCTTGCGTCTATACCAAGGTTGTTATTTTACTTACCATTCATGTTATCTTATATAAAGACAATGATTTGTTGGGTTCTTTGTTTTGTGGGGGTAGTCGACTAAGAAGAACATGACAAATCTTACTAATAAGATTTATCAAACATCAATTCGTCTTTTTCCCTTTCAATATACTGATACGATTAGAGACAACTTGTTTATCATTGCATTCAACACTGCTACATGGAAGGGGAATTTTAAGAAAAATTTTTAAGAGAAAATAAATATTTTGTCTTCAAATTTTCAATACGAGCTACTAGTAAAAAAAGTGAAGGTAAAGGATTAGAGGTCCGTCTTTACGTTGTTGATGTGTTTTTCAAGAAGTGGATTGATGGAGGTCGACAAAAACTGAGGGGATTTAGGGTGATGGAGGCCGATAATAGAGGTCTGCTTCATGAGAGGAGCGATGGAGGAACTTTTGCTGAACGTGGATAAGCAGTATCATAGTTGGAGTGCTTTTCGGGGTCTCCATCAATTTTGTTTTAATGTGTGTTTTTTCACTGTTTCATTTATTTTGAATGCTACTTCTATCTGTTGGTTGCTGTTATCAGTGCATTATTGAGCAGGAACTCTTGATTATCATCGACAACATGGATTAGATTCACCTGAAGGATTGTTGAATAATGCAACAATAAATTCTTAATTTGATTTTTCCTTCATTAAATTGAGAAAAAATGAATTTCCACATCAACATACAACTTGGATGCAATTAACTTGTGTGACATGCCTTATATCAACTAGTTTATTGAGAAAATTCGAGTTAGAGGAGTTAGAGTTTAGTTAAGCATTTGTGATTGCTAATTTGTATCGATAAAAGTCACTTATCTCGAGTTGTATTCAAGTAAACTAGTTCTAATTGTTGGAGGAACTCATGGAAGGTCAGTTGTGCAGTGGGACTTTAGTTAAACTCAATGATCATCTAGTTAACTGATCAATCATCCCAAAATAATTAGTGCATGCAAAGAATTTGAGTTCCCCAGTTGTGGTGGAGATTCCAAGGCAGTGTAACATCAACTGTAGACTAGTCTTGACTATACAAGTGTTGCATGCAATCAAATGATCAACCTTAGGAATTGCGCAATCCATTTGGGAAAATTTCCTAAATAATAGGGGAATAATTTCACGAGGAATTGCAAAAAGAAATAGGGGCTCGGGAAAAGGCATAAATTGATTAAGTCTGGGTCAGAGCTTCTCAATGAGTAGAGAGAGATGTTACTCACTTATAGGTTGTGCTAGTTGAGCAAAGCAATTTTAGTACATCTATGTTCACCATATTAATGCAAGCATACATTGGGGTTTTTACCAAATTTCTTTCCCCAAGAAAGATATTAAGCGCATGTGTGTTATTTCTTATTGCATGTTTGGAATTTTTGTTCTAAGTTTGGGAATTAACTTCCATAGTGTAGTAGACTAGGTTTTTGTCTTGTAATTTTGATTAAAACTTCATGAGAGGTTGAAAATATACACCATAATTTCTACATCGTATTAGAGCAAGATTCACATTAGTGTAGGAATTTCAAAGTTTCTTCTTAGGAGATTCACATTCACGGTTCAATGTAGTACGATCTCTTCAGAGCTCAGAAAATGACCTTCAGTGGGTTGAGGCTAGAGTATGCCTTGGAATGCAACTCTAATTTCATCACATGGAAGGATGGCATGGAGGATGTATTAGATGACAATGGATTTCTAAAATACATCAAGGGAGTTGTTGCAAAACCAGCGAAATATGATGCCGAAAACCTTTCTCAGTGGAAGAAAGATGTAACCAAAGCGAGGAGAATAATATTGGAGGGAGTACGCGCGAGACCTATGGGAGGGAGTACGAGACCACATTCTCACCAATCTCCATGGGAAAGAAAATACTTATGCAATGTGGTGACACTGAAAAATCTATTTCAGAATAGTAGTGACCACAGGAAGTTGGAGCTCAAGGATAAGCTTTGAAATATCAAGATGTAGAAGAATGACAGTATCCTACAGTATCTAAGTAGGTTCACACAAGTTCATTATGAGATTGCAATAGTTGGTGTTATTGTTTCAAAGGATGACTTGGTAAACCTAGCCCTTTTAGGCCTTCCCAAGAGCTGGCATAACTATCAAAATTTAGTGAATGGAAGGGAGAAACTACCGAATTAGGAACACTTATGGTTTGATTTGGTATGGGAGGAAATAAGGTAGAATACTAGAGATGGGACCTCATCCAAGGGTGAGGATAAAGAAAAATTTGGATGGTTTGAAAGGGAAAGAGGGGAAAAGGGAATAAATCTCAAACCAAACTAGAATCCAGTCAAAGGGGAAAGAAGAAAGATTTGTCAAAAATCAAATTCTTCCATTGTCATGAATGCGGGCAATATGCCATGAAGTGTCCACACAACAATGCAAACAAGAATACCTTAGGAGGAGCAACATGTTAAACCTTGGCTTCATAGTTCGAGCTTGACTTTACCCTTATCGCATGCATGTCCAGCACAATGATGGGGAGTGTGTGGTACTTGGACTCAAGTGCATCGTTCCACATGACAATGTGTAAATATATTTTCAATGACTTGGAGGAGAAAGATCAATAGATGCACATTAAGCTAGGGGATGAAAAAAGGTACAATGTACTAGTATTGGTACAGTCACCTTTCAGAGGGAGTCAGACTCCCCTCTCAGGCTAAAGGATGTCATGTTTGTTCTAGGCCTAAAAAAAATCTCATCTTTGTTGCAGTTTTGGAAGGCCATGGTTTTGAAGTGATATTCATCAAAGGAAAAGTGTTCCTAAGACACATAGCCATGGGACATGTGAAGCAGATTGGGGTTCATGTGAAGAACCTGTACAAGCTAGATGTGGAAGACTATGTTGCATTAAGCACTAAGGCGGAGAAAGTGCAGGTCGTGATGTTAATGAACTTTGGCACAAAATACTTTGCCATTTGCGTCATGATACCTCGAATATTGTGCAATAAATAACCACTGGCCTCCCTAAAGGAGCACTTAGGCAGTAGGATGCAAAGGATGTACATTGCGGAAGTACATAAAATCCACATTCCATGATCGGAACAACAAAGCACATGTAGTCTTACAAAGGATCCACTATCATGTTTATGGACCTTTCTCGACAACCTCCACTATCAAACACAAGTATGTTGTAATTTTTATTCATGACTTCTCACAAAAGTGTTGGATCTTATTCATGTGGAATAAAGATGATACATTCTCCAAGTTCGTAGAATTCAAGAAACTGGTTGAAAAAGAAGCTAGCAAGAAGGTGAAGGCTTTGTTGTAGCTGCTACAACACCCTCCAAAATTTTGGCGTGCACTTAAATTTCGAAGCCCACTATGGATATTGTGATCGATCGTTTCTTAGTCTGGTAAGCTGATGATCTCAAGCTCCCCTTTTCGATCTTAAGAGTTGTTCATGCTTTTATATTTACATAGAATGTGTCATCTTTGGGCATGGGGGTTATCTCTTGTCATGCAAAGGGAGGTTTGTTTTTCTTCAAGTGGAAATCTTTATGAGAATGGGTTGTCCTCACCACACAGACATGTTTCACACCCATTTCACACACTCTTACACAAGTGTTGCCTTTAGCCTCCAAAAGTCTATCATCGGAGCCGCACTTGTTGTAAGCTGCCAAAAATGATGTTGCATTAAGAGGAGTATGTGTTATATGTTCTGGATGGTCTATGTTGTGTCGCTAAGTTTTCAAGTCTTTGATTGTAGTCAAATTTTATCATTGTTCAAATCAGTTCCATTGATCTCACACAGCCAAATTTTTGACTTCCTTATTAACCTAGCCTCATCCAATTTTCCTGAACTATGCACTTCACATATGTAATCCTCAAGAATTTCCCTTGTCTGTTGGAACTATGAAATGCATAGAAATCCCAACTTCTCTTAACGTTCAATACTATGCAGTGGTTTCCTAAAATCTCCTTCCCTCTGTCGGAACCCACTGTCTCAATAAATTGTGCAGTTTTGTACCTTGACTACCTAGTCTACCTTGCATCCTGAAACTGCATAGATGTGTCTTCCTAGGGCCTGATCTTATAGCAGTACTTTGCATCCTAAAGCTGTGTAAATGTGTCCTTCCAGGGCCACATCCCGCAACAATCACTGCCCACTAAAACTACACAATTATGTCTCTCAGGGGCCACGAGGAAGGATGACATGATAGATGACTCTCAAGGAGTTGAGGAGAACAATAAGAAGACCAAGGAACCCAAGGTATGATAGAATATCAATACCACATGAAGACTCCATCTGATGCATAACCCTTTGGAGGCTAGGTATGGAACAAAAGCACATGTTTTGAAATACACGTCATAGTGTAGCTTAAAAGATTGCTTATCATTATCGTATCACTCTATCTTCAATGACATGCATGGTTGCAAGGAATTAAAGTCATCCATGTATTTCCTCTACATGTCTTTCTCCCTTTCACTTGTTTATTACATAGCTTAGAAGATGAAGAGTATTACCACTTGTTTATTTAAGCTATAGAGGTTGTGACGAACATGATCTTATGAATAGTAATGCATGATGAAAGGCATCCTAAGTTGGATGAAATATTTTTGATGATACGTATATCGTCAATACACTCCTTTACATTACTCCTTTGCATTAATCCTTTCTTTGTATCTTGCATGTACCCTCACTTCTTGTCAGATTTGGCCACCTATTTCCAGTAGTCTCTTAGCTCTTTCCTGACAAAGCAGGGGAGGAAATTTCCTTCAACCTGATTTCTTCAAGGCTATTCATAGAAAGAATAGAGCTAAGAGAAGGAGATGTGTAATCTCACTATAAAACTCTTGAAAATACCTTTCATGTTCGAATCTATCAAAACGATTAAGCTCCCACTCAACAACATTGTCAATATTGGAAGACTTAAGAAAGATAACATCTCTATATATTATAAACTTCTTATTCACTTCATCATAGAGATGGTATTCTTTGGAGGTATGAGTACCCAAATAATATACATTTGTGACTCCTTGCACTGAGTTTTTTTATCTGTTCCTTATGTATGAAGGCATAACAGGAGGAACCAAAAACCCTAAGATGCCTCACTGAAGGAATGTGGCCATACCACATTTCATAGGGAGTCTTGTTTCTAATAGCATGGGATGGACACCTATTCTTTATATACACAACACATAGAACCACATCAGCCCAAAACCTTATGAGCTTAACATGTGAACTATGACAAGTTCATAGTGAAAGTAATACATTCTAGTGAACTATGTGTTGAAAAATGCAATAAGAAATTCTCAATTTGATTTTTTATTGATTAAATTGAAAAAATTCGAATTTCCACATCAACGGACAACTTGGATGAGGTTAACTTGTGTGACATGGCTTGTGTCACCTAGTTTACTCAGTAAATTCGAGTTGCAGGAGTTAGAGTTCAGTTTCGCATATGTGATTGTTAATTTGTAGCAATAAAGGTCAATTATCTCATGTTGTCGTTAGTTAAGCTAGTTCTAACTTTTGGAGGAACTAGTGGAAGGTCATTTACACAGTGAGACTTCATTCAAACTCAATGATCATATAGTTAAATGATCAATCAACCCAAAATAGTTAGGGAATGCTGAGAAGTTGATTCCCTAATATTGGTGGAGATTCCAAGGCAGTTTTAATTTCTTGTAGCTCACACAGTTGCAAGAACTTACTATAACCATAGTGGAGGTGGTAGCTTGAGTAGGAGTTTCTCATGAAATTGGAGAGCGAATGATTGTTGGTAGCATTAATAGCCTACAAACAATTTGTTTTGCACTACACTCAATGTTTTGGGTAGGGTTTCTAAGGGTGGAAAATTTTTCTGATGCTTTTTGTTCATGCACGTCCTCACTAACTATCTTGGGAGGTTTGTAATAGTTCCTTGCATGCACGTCCCCACTAAATCTGTTTTGGGATGTTTGTACTAGTTCCTTGCAAATTTATGTTTGTCAAGGCTTAACTACTTATGATCCTAGGTGCTCACAACAATCTGACAGTTTATGACACTCTCCAAATTACCATTCCTGAAAGGATCCAACAGAACGACTTGAGAGGAAGATGAGAAGGGCACACTCTTATTGGAACTAGCCTATAACTAGTGGAATTGGCTGGTCCCAATGGTTTTAGAGTTGTACTAGTCTAATTTGGTGGTTCAAATTGCCTAAGGTTGGTCTTGTATTGAACTGACCGTAAAACATCAAAGTGACTAGTTCTCTTCTAAACTGACCAATTCTGAAGAATGTAGTGAAACATAGCTAATGACCAACAAATATTATTTTTTTAATAAAAATAGTTAAAAGAAAAAAAAATATCTTAACCCTAGGGCCCTACAAAACATAACCCTAGTAATTAATGGTAATACCTAAGTTTTAAGTTAAAGTAAAAGTTGACATTCTCCTTATCTTTCATTTTTGAAAATGAAATATAAGGATAATGTCAACTTTTACTGAAATTTTTAATATTAACATTAACTATTTTAGGTTGTTTCATAGTGGTTCCAACTTCATTCAATTTTGAGAAAGTCAAATTTTAGATCCCATTAAAAACTTACTGGTGATTGTTTGAACCCCTTCTTTGTAATGAGTCCTAAACTTTGACTTCCAATTTTTCATGTGTATTTATTGCATAATCATCTCCCTCGTGAGACTTTGTAGTAGATTTGATCTTTAATCCATTGCAAGCACTTGACCTAGCTTAGGGAACCTTCAACTACCCCTCCCAAGCTGCTCCTCAACATTGAAATTTTCTTTGGAAGCATGCGTTCATTTTATCCATTAGATGATTTTTTCCACTATGACAGTCCAACAACACCCCTGCTAACATATGCTTGACAATCCATCTCATCTTTATTGCCACCTTATAAACACTCTTAAATCTTGTGCTTGAGCAATAAGGTCTATGGCTAGGTGCAGAGTAGAACTTGAAATATTTTTTCCAATAATCAACCTTGAGTGAATAGAATGTCATATCTACATTGACCTTTGCGAGAGTATTATATTCTAGGTGATGATAGAGTACATCATTTCTTTATTGGAAGTAATTAAAATTTTATCATGGTATAATTTACTTATAAATATTTAAAATACTAGATGTTTACAATCAATTTTATAAAGGGTTATGTGCTTCTTGATTTTTTTCTTGGAATTTTAAATATTGAGATAGAAATTTGTAACAATAATATAATGATCTTGATTCCTTGTGAATGCTATAAGTATCTATTATGTGTATTTTTTTCAAATCGCATAGAAATATGGTCAACTTTGTTTTTGCTAATGAAAAAACACACAAACATACTCTGTTTTATAAGATTTTTTGTTATTGTTAACAAAATTATTATCAACCATGGTTTATTTAGAAGATAACATATATTAAACTATATAATGAATTATTAAATTGATAACTCTTTAATATTGGTTGAATTTTAGTGACATTTCTATGAATCATCTTATGATTTTGTGGAATATTTAGAAGTCGCGTCACTAGTAAGTCAAGTTTTCATGTCTCCTTCTCATGTTTAGACAAAATAAAGTAGAGAATGGATGGGAATTATGTAATTCATGATACGAAAAATGGGATCACAAATTATATTAAGTTTACACACAATATATTGACAATGTATCCATGTGAGAAGTACTAGAGTAGAGGGATTGGATCAACCAAGCCTTTTCAACATATGAAAATAAAAGGCTTCAAAAGTTCACGTTTTGTAGTGATGGATGCATTAAAGAGGGATAATCAAAATAAATCAAACTACTAGAATGGGATATTGATGGGTGGAGGTTTCTATTATGGGAGCCTCATCTTTAATATCTCCTTCGTCTATATTCTCTCCTTAGGTGATGAAATTTTTTCACAAAACTATTTTGAGCGTTAATATTTGTTGATTACATAGTCATCTTGTTTAATTAAAGAATTATATTTCTTGATAAAATAAGTAGAAAAAATCTTGTTGGTTTGTTAGGATTCAAAGTAATTTTTCCTTCCCCTAATATTATTTTTTAACTTGAGGAGGTGGAGGATTTTGACGATGGCATATTATGTTCTGCTAAGCAATGTGAGTAGGCCTTTCACTTAGATTTTATAGGTAAAGAAATTTTTTCATATGTTGTTAGATACGATCCTAGAGGAAAGTATTAATAATTGTGGTTGGATCAATATATTATTTTTCAGCCATATTTTAGAGTGAAATATTTTGAGGAATCAACTTTATGTGTCATTTTTACTACTTCTCCCACCTTGAAAATTTCCAGAGAAAAGCCTTAAGATCCATCTTAAGGCCTTAAATGACAACAGTTTTTGTTCTCAACCTTATTAAGGAAATAATTGTAGGGAATATGTCAATGAATATGAGATACAAGAGGCGATGAATTGGGACATGTTGCTCTGATACCATGTTAGGCGAGGTTTGTAACTCTGAATCAAATTGTGTTTAGCATTAAAAGATAATATGACTATATAGAAGGAGAGGGAGACTATTGTGTTTCCTCTATCAATGTCTCTTTGTATTCTATCTTCCTTTATTTTTTTCTATTTAGAATATTTACATAAGTTTTCCTAATCCCAAAGATTGGGTGTCAACATTTCCAATATTTGTGCTCAATCCAAACTCCCCTTTGGCATGCCTATACTAAGGCTGAAAATGCACCTCATCACACAATTAGTATGTGATATATTCACCTATATGGTCCTCAAATCATTCTCACATCATATTATGCATAGTGTTCATCTGGACTTATTGTGAAAGTCATGTGCATCAGCTAGCACCTCCATGGATATAATCGTTTCCTCCAAGATATACTCAAACTTATCAATACACCACTTTAATATTGCTATTGTCTCCCAGTTTGTGGTGTTATTTCATTCAACTACTTCTCGCCCTGTCCATTTGTGTTTGAGGTCACTAGTTTCCTCTATTACTGAGTCACAAGGAAGACACTTGTGTACCTACTGTCATCATCCTACTCACAATAGGCACCAAGTGTGGGGTTAGGCATGAAAGGATAGCCAACTAATCTAAGTGTGGACGGGTGACTACCTTCTTTAGGAAGAAATTTCAAAACTATAGATGATGTGAGGTCGTGGTTTCGATTCTCATCAAAACAACTTCAAGATCACCATTATGGAGTGAAAAAGGGAATGGAGAGTATGTGCTTGTTGCTTAAGCGATGGTGAGGATAATATATTTTTCGATGTCATTATGAAGTAGGTTCATTGGTTTGAGAACCATTTGGTGGATGGTGAGGAGAAACGTACTTATGCTTTCAAGGTATTATGTCAAGCTGGTCGAGTTGCAAATTGAAGGACATTTTTGCAACAACATTTTCTTTTTTACTACAAGAAGCATTGAAATTAATCTTGTGATTAATGATTGGATAAGGCTAGTGGTGGAAAATAAAATTATCCTTGAGGACATGGCCTATTGGTAGGAAGTAATATATAGAAAAGTAAAAGAAAAAGACACAACAAACCTTAAAGGAAGATCGACATGATTAGGGAAGAGAACAAATGATGAAGTATTTGACAATCTAGGCTTGTCATCACAATCTAAGGAAAGAGAGTAGAAATGTGAAGAGACGTTAAATGCGATAAAGAATTTTTTAACTAGTTATGAGGTCTTGCTCCAAAAAGGAGCTACAAGTGATAATGAGCTAATAAGTTTTACTTGCTTGGTAGTTAAATGTCTCAGAAAGGATTTCCCCTTACTGAAAACAACATCATAGCCATGATCCTCCAATACAACTATAGAGAGCCGGTTCCTCTTCATCCAAGTACATACATGACATATTTTAGATGAAGATGTGATTCCAACTTCCTATTAAAGGTTACGATACCAATTCCTTTGGTATTGTACCACCCATCATCCACAATTTATATGTGCATCTAGAGATCCTTCTCCTCTAGGGTACTAAAGCATTATTTACATCATGCTATATGGAACAAGGCATCTGAATATAGATACCACACCCTGCCCATTATAGTGGTGTCCATACATGCAATCAGGGTGAAGCCTAATTCGAATTGTGAGGCAAGTGCTTCACCTCTTGCTCCTCTTGAAGGCTTCTTCTTATACTTTTTCTGCTAACACTTTCTTGCATAGTGCCCAAATTCATGGCAGTGAAACATTTTATCTTTCTCAAGTCCTTCCTCTTGTCATTGTTTTGACAAGTCTTTGGTTTTCTTTGAGCCTTCTTTCCCTTGCCCTTATTTCCATTTCCAACCAAGGAAAAATTTTCTTCCCTCTCAGATTTGGATGTTATTCGATTTCTAGTATTCCGTTGAATTTCTTCCTACACCAAATCAGACCAAAGTCTCTGATTTGAATCGAATCCATAAAATACTGTCAAAGAACCATGACTGTATCAAGTTGAACAAAATATCTAAAGAATCCAAAACAACAATAAAAAACACCCTAAACTAGTGGCAATGACAGCCAGTATGTAAGGACAAGGACCTCAGTCAAGGCACGTTGATCGAGGCCCATGGAGACTACGCGGGACGTCAAAGTAGCCCCTTGGAGCCCCAGATCGGGAAAATAAGGTGATTTTTGATGCGCGATTAGTGCTAATCGCACATCGTTTGGCGAATAGGGCCATAATGGAGGAATCTCGAACACATGGACTCATGGGGAACTAGAGAACCGCAAGCGAAAAGGAAAAAGTGTTAAAAGGACAAAGGCGAGGCTCGCGCTTTGGAAACCAGCGGTATTGATCAGGGTGCCCTCAAACGGTAAATGGTTTTAGAGGAGAGTGGAGCGATTCCATTCATCGATCGACGAATGGCAAGCAGAGGTGAGAGAAAACCACCGTTGATCACGCGCTATCGGTCAAGAAAGTCCACCGCATGAAACGTGCATATGGCGTTAGATATAGAGGACCCAGATCAAACGACTGAGAATGTGCCTAATGGAGGAATCGAAATCGATAAAGGAATGAGCCGCGACTTAGAAGGGTTTGGAATCTATTTGACTACCACAATGGAGGAAAAACTTCATCCACGACGTAACTAAAGAAATGAACTAACGAAGTAGGCTGGTGACATTTAGAGGAGGACATGTGGCCACTCCCTCAGCGCTGATGATGATGCCGAACAGGGAACTCCAAGCGCAATTATAGAAGGTGAATCGACAAAGGCGGAAGGGGAACCGAACAATCTTCGAATGTATGGCTTCAAAGCCATGAACAGAGAAAGAAGACAGGAAGTCGAGAGACCGAGAGGGACAGAGAACCCCAAGAGACAAAGAAAGAGACCAAAATCCAAGAGGAGGACAGAACACAAAGAAAGAAGATAGTAAAGCAAAAGCAGAAGAGGAAAGAGGGCCGAGTTAACCAGAGGCAGCATCGAGCACCAGAGGCTTAAGAGATCCGAGCCACCCCAGAGAGGATTTGTCTGGGCTGAGCACCACATTGGACTCTTACCATTGTAGACTAGAAGGTCACAGAGCTGGTAGGATGAAGAAGTCTATGTACTAAAGTGACTTGGGGAATCCAAGAACCAGCCTGCCAAGCAAACCTGCTTCAGGAGAACTCACATTGAGTCCTTGTATTGTAATTTCTTTGCTTAAGACACAATAAAATAAGGCCACCACTGAGAGCTAGACCGGAGATGTAGCCCTGGAGAGTAGGGTGAACTCCTTATTTATTTCTTATGTCTTTGTGTTTGCTTACTATATTTCTCTGCTGTCTTTCTATTTAACTATCTGTGTATTGCCAATCTGATCGATCTTTTGCTTCAATAACATAGAACACACACCAACACATGAGTCTGTAATACCTTTAAACAATAAATCTTTAACTGATGGCACCCATTGGGTGATCAGATCATGTGGTATCAGAGCTCTAGGCTGTAAGGTTAGACAAGCTTGTGTTGGGTTAGCCATGAATTCTCACTAGATCAAAGCTCAAATTAGGAGAAGGAGAGTTGGTGGAAACTAATCCTGAAATTGGGAGAGTCTATCCTCAGAAGACAATGTTAGAGGGAGGTTCTGTGGGGCCAGACCCTCAATTCATAGATTGTTTCCTAGCTATAAAGTCTATGGTAGAAGAAATGTACAGAGACTTTAGAAAGCATAAGACTGAAGACTCCTCAGGTTCTAAACAAGATAAAGAAGAAGATGAGTCTCACTTCCATGACCACTCCAAAGGAAAGGGGAAAGGGTAAAGCTTTCTCACACCTCCTAATAGCCCTGTGCATAATAAGAAAGCATCTTTGATTAAGGTAGATGTTAAATTTGATTTGCCTATATATGATGGAGAGCTAAATGCTGAAAAGTTGGACAATTGGATTAGACAAATTGATGTGTATTATAGGGTACAAAACATAGACTCAAACAAGAGTAAGATTCAGGTGGCAAGCCTATACCTAGGAGGCACTGCCTTGGTTTGGTGGGAAGGCAGAACCCAAGCTGATATGAAAAGAAATGGCAAGACCATCTCTGTCTAGAGTGAATTTGTTGCTGCAATAAAAAATAATTTCTATCCATTGGCCTACATGCAACAAGCCATGATGAGTTGGAAAAACCTTTGACAGTTGAAAGGGAAAAGTGTGCAAGGGTATACTCAAGAATTCAGAAAGAGAGAATTGATGTTGGGTATCTCATTAGATTCACCAGAGACTGTTTTGAAGTACATTAGTGGTCTACACAGCTACATGAGGCATACCATCCTCTTGTTTAATCCCACTAGTATAGACGAGGTATTTGTACAAGCTATTCATCTAGAAGCTAGAGGAAAGAATGGAAATCCAGAAGTTAGGGGACCGTTCCAACCCACTGTAAGCAAGAGCATGGAGAAAATAAAGCAGAAGTGGAAAGCAAGGAAGGCTAACACTGCACAGAAAAGCAAAGCTTCATGCACTCAGTGTAAAAAGGATGGGCATGATGATGAGCATCGTTGGATTCTACATCCAGAGCTGAGACCTAAGAAGTCCAAGGGCAAAAAGAAGAAGACTGTTGCAGCTATTCAAAAAGATTTGGGGTTAGACTCAGGATATGAAACAACTATAGTAGCCACAGGTATAAAAGGTAAGAATTCTAAAGCATCTACTAGTAATTCTACTCAATTTTTTATTGATGAAGAAAATGTGAGAAAAAGACATGAGCTTTTCCATATTCGAGTTATTTCCAAAAATCAAAAGATTGATACTTTGTTTGATAGCGGTTCACAAGTGAATCTAATTTCTAAAGCAATTGTAAAGAAATTAGGATTAGCAACTACACCTCACAAGAAACCATATCCATTAGGATGGTTGAATGATAAAGCACAACTACAAGTGACTAGACAGTGCAAACTCAAGTTTTCTTTTGGGTTAGCATTTGTAGATGAGGTTGAGTTAGACATAATTCCTTTGGATATATGTGGAATTGTTTTGGGAAGCCCTTATTTGTATGATAGAAAGGATATTTTATATAGAGCTGAGAACAAGTATCTACATGTCAAAGATGGAATCAAATACTTTGTAAGAGCTTATGAGCTCAAGAATAATTATACTCTCATAAACTCAGGGCATATGAAAAGAATGATAAATTCATGCAAACAATTCTTACTGATGGTTGTAAAGGAAAAGAAACTTTGATAAAACCAATGTATTTGAGGGCTGTAATGCTGAACAACAAGCTGATATAGAAAAGGTTATTTCAAAGTATGATGTCTTATTTCAAGAACCTAAAGGTCTGCCACCCAAAAAGGGAATAGTACATGATATTATTTTTCAGCAAGATGTTCCATTGCCTAACATTGGGATGTATAGATTGTCTGCTTTAGAGAATACTGAAATCAAGAAGCAGGTGCAAGAGTTCCTCAAGAAAGGGTTCATCATGCCTAGCACATCACCATGTGGGTCACCAATCCTTTTGGTGAGAAAGAAAGATGGCTCGTGGAGAATTTACATTGATTATTGAGCACTGAATAAGATAACAATAAAAAATCATTATCCCCCTCCTTGCATAGAATCTAATCTTTTAGATCAATTAAAGGAAGTTGTTTATTTCACCAAGCTGGATTTGCACAGTGGATACATCAGGTCAGAGTTGCAGAACAAGATGCATGGAAGACTGATTTCAAAACAAAGCAAGGATTGTATGAATGGTTGGTTATGCCTTTTGGCTTAACTAATGCCCCTACTACTTTCATGAGATTAATGAATGATGTACTCAGACCTTTTCTTGATGGTTTTGTTATTGTGTATCTAGATGACATTCTAATTTTTAGTAAAACGTGGGAAGGACATTTAAAGCATGTTAAGCAGACATTAGATGTTTTGAAAAGAGAAAAAATTTATGTTGAATTCTCAAAATGTGAATTTGGCAAAACATTTCTGAACTACTTGGGTCATATAGTAGGGGGAGGTGAATTGAAAATAGATCCCTCTAAAGTGACAGTCATTGTAAACTGGCCTAAACCTAGGTTTGCTACAGAAGTGAGAAGCTTCTTAGGAGCATCACAATATTGGAGGAAGTTGATTTCTACTTTTCCTCAATTGCAGCTCCCTTACATGCTTTAACAGGATTGAATAAGGTGTTTCAATGGGGAGGAAAACATTAGAAAGCCTTTGACGCCTTGAAAGAGAAAATTAGTACAACAGTTGTACTAGCACTGCCAGATCTACAAAGACCATTTGAGATCCAAACTGATGCCAGTGACTATGCCATGGGAACAGTGTTGACACAACACAGTAAACCCATATGTTATCATTCTGAGACTTTTAATCCTGCAGTAGTTAACTATCCTACATATGATAAAGAATTGTATGCATTAGTTCAGAGTGTGAAAAAGTGGAAACATTATTTAATGGGAAAAGAGACAGTAATACATACTGATCATCAACCACTTCAATACCTACACTCCCAAACTAAGTTGCAACAATCAAGACATTACAGATGGATGGGTTTTCTACAACAGTTTCATTTAGTCATCAAATATAAAAAGGGCATACATAACAAGGTTGCAGACATGTTATCTAGACCCATTGTAAATGCATCTACCATACTTAAGCATAATTCTGTACTACATGAAATCTACATAGAACAATATGCTGAGGATATGGACTTTAAAGATGTATATGCAACTTTGAGTCAAGGAAAAAGAGTAGAAGAATTGGACTATCATGTGAAGGACCAACTCTTATACCATTGTGGGAAACTCTACATTCCACAAACTAAGAGAGTTAGGATAATTAGGGAAGCACACACTTCTCTGATATCAGGTCACTTTGGGGTAAATAAACCAGTTGCACAGCTGCAAATATTCTACTATAGGCTGAAAATGAATGAGACAGTTTCTAGATATGTAAGAGAGTGTGCTATGTGTGGTAAAAGCAAGCCCAGTAATAGAAAACTAGGCTTCTACACTCCATTTCCAGTTCATTCTCACCCTTGGAAAAGTGTTTCCATGGATTTCATTGGAGGGCTGCCTAAATCTAGGAAAGTTCACGATTATTTATATGTTGTTGTGGATATGTTCAGCAAAATGTTTATTTTAATACCTTGTAGTAGATAGATGACCACTGAACAGACTGCAGAATTGTTCTTTGAACATGTATGGTGTTATGAAACCAACTCAAGAAAAGATAGAAGAGAAAGATCAACGCCTAAAAATTCAGCCTCTTCGAGGGGGCAACCTCCTTTACATTACATAAATGAACAATTCTTGGATGATCAAATGAAAATACCTCCTTTCTATATATATGAGTCTAAGGGGTTATAACATAATCAGAGCTGACATAACAGTAATAATGTAAGGGCACAATAATAACAATAGTGGGCTTCAATGAGGCACAATAGTAACAATATGGGCACTACATGGGTACATCAATATAATAAGTGGGTTATACTAATAACAATAAGGGGTTACACTAGTAGTATAGGGGCCTAACATGCCCCTCTCCTTCAAAAAGGATTGTCCTCAACGCTTGAGTAGTTCTTGATGCTTCTGTATAAAATTCTTGGCCTCCCATGTGGAATATTCAGCGGGTAAGTTCTTCCACTTGATGAGATACTCTGAAATTGATTGATTTCGTAGTTGTCAGGTTCTTGTTTCTGTGACTGCTCCAGGTTCCAATATGATTTTTCCTTCCTCTTCAATTTCTGGCAATATTGCTTGAATTGGGATCTTTTGCAACTTTTGAATAAGTGGCCATACTTCTTTGTCCTTCTTCCATTCATCCCTTGCTTCGTTTATCCAATCTGGTTGGATAATATAAATAGCACAAAACAATGCTTCCACATCCTCATCCTTGAAGAGTCTTCCTATTCGGTAAGGTCGCCATTTTTCAAGTGCATGTAGTATTGCCAACATTTCCTTCTCATAAATAGCTTGCTTGAGATGTAGCAGTAAAAATACCCAATCACCTACATCAAAATATTTTTCACTACGATGTTGATCTACCTGTTGTTTCGTTTGATTTTGCACCGAAGTGGCGTTATCCTTTAAAATTTGGAGAACTTGTTGTTGATGCTCGATGTGATCTTTGTTTGCTTTAACCTTTTTCTTCTTGATATGTCCTTCTATCTTTTGAGGAGTGGTAATTTCTTCCAGTCCTTTACAAGATATGGTCGGATTCATTTCTTGATGCTCGATGTGATCTTTCACTTCTTGAACATTTTTCTTCTTGATGTGTCCTTCTATCTTGATAGTTTGAGGAGTGGTAATTTCGTCCATTGAATTACAAGATATGGTTGGATTCATTTCTTCTTTCTCGATGTGATATTTCACTTCTTGCACCTTTTTCTTCTTGATATGTCCTTGTATCTTGAGAGTTTGAGGAGTGGTAATTCTTGCCAATGCTTTACAAGATATGGTCTGATTCATTTCTTCTTTCTCTGGGGTGGTGTCCTGGCGTACATCCTCTTCTTTTGATGTTTCTCCTCCAATAGTTGTAGCACCTTGTCAACATGTTCAACATGATCCTTCCAATACCAAATGTTATGAAACCAACTCAAGAAAAGATAGAAAAGAAAGATCAACGCCTAAAAATTCAGCCTCTTCGAGGGGGAAACCTCCTTTACATTACATAAATGAACAATTCTTGGATGATCAAATGAAAATACCTCCTTTCTATATATATGAGTCTAAGGGGTTATAACATAATCAAAGCCGACATAACAATAATAATGTAAGGGCACAATAATAACAATAGTGGGCTTCAATGAGGCACAATAGTAACAATATGGGCACTACATGGGTACATCAATATAATAAGTGGGTTATACTAATAACAATAAGGGGTTACACTAGTAGTATAGGGGCCTAACATATGGGTTCATTTTGGATTACCCACCTCCATTGTATCTGATCGAGACACCTGATTTGTGGGGAAGTTTTGGTCCAGTCTGTGGGAACTAATGGACACCAAACTAAAGAAACGCACAAATTTTCATCCACAAATAGATGGCCAGACAGAAGTAGTAAACAGGACAGTGATCCTATTACTGAGAGGATATTGCAGCAAAAATCCTAAGCTTTGGGATCAATACTTGTGTTATGTGCAGCATGCTTACAACAGGGCAAAACAATCTTCTACATAGAGATCTCTTTTTGAGACCCTTTTTGGTTTCACACCAAGGTCTCCTTTGCATTTTGTCTTTGGTAAAGGTACCATGATTGATGGACATAGTCATGTGGACAAGGCAACTAGGTTCACTGAACAGATCCAGGAGATCCACCAAGTAGTACAGGATTAACTGGAAAAGAGCCAGGCCAAGTACAAGGCTAGGCATGATAAGCATCGGATGGAGCATAGTTTTCAAGTTCGAGACCAAGTCTGGCTGTATATCAGCAAGGACAGAATGCAAGGTGAAGGTAAAAAGCTAAAACCTATCAGCTATGGACCCTTTGGGATACTTGAGAATATTGGTGAAAATGCTTTTCGCCTTGATTTACTAGCTTACATGCACATCTACTCAGTCGTAAATGTAAATTTCTTGAGATTGTTTGAACCTTCAATGATTGAGAACCCTAAAGAGCAGAGTTAATTTCCTTCTATTGACGACTTGCTACCTGAATATCTTAATGAGTAGTAGGAAGACATAGTGCTGGATAGGAAGGTGAGAAGGACGTGCAGCAGAGATGTTGAATACCTCAGGATTGGGCTCAAAGGTTCAAAGCCGAGCAGCGCAAGGTGGATTGAGATTGGACAAGTGAGAAAGAAATACCCTCACTTAGTTGATGCTTGAAAACCAACTTTTCGTGGTCCAAAATATTTTTCAGTGGGAAGGCCGTGATCCAAATCAGATCCATAAAAGACTATCAAAGAACCATGACTGTATCAAGTCAGGAAAAATCTCTAAAGAATCCAAAACAACGATAAAAAACATCCTGAACCAGTTGCAATGGCTGCTAGCGTGGAACGACAAGGACCTCGGTCAAAGTGTGCTGACCGATGCCCATGGAGACTGCGCGAGAGGTCAACGTAGCTCGTGGGAGCCCCCGGTCGGGAAAATAAGGTGATTTTTGATGCATGTTTAGCGCATCGCTGGGCGAACAGGGCCATAATGGAGGAAGCCCGAGCACACGGACGCATGGGGAACCGGAGAGCCATGGGCGAAAAGGTAAAATCGTTAAAAGGACAAAGGCGGGATCCATGCTCTGGAAACTGACGGTATTTATCGGGGTGCCCTCAAACAGTAAACGGTTTTGGAGGAGAGTGGAGCGATTTCATTCATCGATTGACACGTGGCAAGCAGAGGTGAGAGAAAACCACTGTTGATCGCGCGCTATCGGTCAAGCAAGTCAACCCCGCGAAACATGCGTATGGTGTTGGATCTGGAGGACACAAATTGGATACCTGAGAGTGCGCCCGATGGAGGAAGCGGAATCAATGAAGGAATGAGCCACGATTTAAAAGGGTTTGGAATCCATTTGACTACCATGGTGGAGGAAAGACTTCATCCATGACGTAAGTGAAGAAATGAACCGACGAAGTAGGCTAGCACCATTTAGAGGAGGACATGTGGCCACTCCCTAAGTGCTGATGATGACGCCAAACAAGGAACTCCAAGCGCAACTGCAAAAGGTGAATCGATAGAGGTGGAAGGGGAATTGAACAGTCTTGGAACAGATGGCTTCAAAGCCATGAACAAAGAAAGAAGCCAAGCAGTCGAGAGACCGAGAGGGATAGAGAACCCCGAGAGACAGAGAAAGAGACCAAAATCCCAAGAGGAGCATGAAACATCGAGAAAGAAGACCGTAAAGCGAAAGCAGAAGAGGACAGAGGGCTGAGCTGACCAGAGGTAGCGTTAAGCACCAGAGGTTTAAGAGATCCGAGCCACCCTAGAGAGGATCTGTCCTGGCCGAGCACCACATTGGGCTCTTGCCATTGAAGACCAAAAGGTCATAGAGCTGGTAGGAAGAAGAATTCTATTTACTTAATTGGCTTAGGGAATCCAAGAACCACCCTACCAAGCAAACCTGCTTTAGCAGAACTCACATTGAGTCCTTGTATTGTAATTTCTCTGCTTAAGACACAATAAAATAAGGCCACCACTGAGAGCAGGACCAGAGATGTAGGCCTGGAGAGTAGGGTGAACTCCTTATTAATTTATTGTGTCTTTGTGTTTGCTTACTATATTTCTCTGCTTTCTTTCCTTTTAACTGTTTATGTATTGGCAATCTGATCGATCTGTTGCTTCAATAACATAGAACACACACCAACACATGAGTCTGTAATACCTTTAAACAATAAATATTTAACTGATGGCACCCATAAGGTGATTATCAGATCATTCTCTCCCAAATTGGTAATTTTTCCCTTCCATTTACAGAGTGCCAATAGCTATGTCCGAATTTTGGAATCCTTAGGAGGGCTAGCATCACTAGTTCTCTAGAGGGAATATTTTCTCCAACCCCTCTAAGCTCATCTCGACAGTGAATGAACCTGGAGAGTAATGTGAAATGATTTCTCTTTTCTGCAATCAGATGTTTCTGAGCTTTTCCCTCAATGCCAATCCTATTGGTGTGTTAGGATTCAAACTGAATTTTCCTTCCCCTTATTTAGAGAAATAAATCTAGTTTAGAAATCTAGTTTAGAGAAAGAAATATACTTTCACTATGGAAAGGGGTCAAACAAAAAGTTATTTTTTTTTGCAAGGAAATTCCAAATACATTATCACATTAGTTTATTGGTTTTCATTTATTAATATGAGCATGAAATTGAGGAATGGAAATGACATCCGAATGAGAGACCAAGAAATTAACAAACCTTGTACTTGGTGTGAGATCTTTGCCTTATACCCTCATTTTCTTAGGAGTTTCTCCTATGACACGGACATGTAAAGAGCCTTTTTTGTGATATATTACATGAACTATAGATGATGAAAATCAATGACACTCATTGCTTTATCTAGTTTGTCTTGTGCTAAAAATATCAACATACCATTCCACTTTCTATGCAAAATCAATAGAGAAGTGGGTGGACATGCAAATGGCATTTTTTTTGATATATTATATGAAATATAGATGATGGAATTCAATGTCACTCATCACTTTATCTAGTTTGTCTTGTGCTAAAAATATCAACATACCATTCCATAGGTGAATATATTATTAAGATCCCCTAGAGGAACCATTAATGGAGATGATCCCAAATAATAAGCACAACACCCTTTGCCAAAAGTATCTTCATCCCAAAATGATCTCTCACACTACTATGTGATATTGCATATATTCTCTTTATCGATGCTTATGGATATTATGTCACCCCAAACTTAATACATCATCCTAATAATATTTTCACTCCATATATAGTAATCTTAATAGTAAATATGCATTAACCTTTGCCATAATAGTAATGGATATAAAAAAAAGCAACTGGAAAAAAATATAATTCTTCTAAATGAGAACCAATTGTAACTCTGACACCCTTTATATATTTTTCATGTTCAAATTTGTTTTGTTTCAAACTCCTTTTCAATTCATCTAAATGTATTTTCCTATATTTGTTCAATAATTTGTGCGTATTATCTTAATATTCAATATTCATTAAACTTTTCCATAAGAGTAATGGATATAAAAAATGCAACCAGAAAAAATATAATTCTTCTGAATGAAAACAAATTGTAACTCTAACACCCTTCCTATATTTTGCACGATCAAAAGTTGTTTTGTTTCAAACTCTTTTTCAAGTCGTCTAAATGTATTTTCCTATAGTTGTTCAATAATTCGTGCGCATTATCTTAATATTAAATATGAAATAACCTTTTCTATAATAATAATGGATATAAAAAATTTAATCAGAAAAGTCTAATTCTTCTAAATGAAAACCAATTGTAACTTTAACCCCCTTTATATATTTTGCATGATCAAAATTTGTTTTGTTTCAAACTCTTTTTCAAATCATCTAAATGTCTTTTCCTATAGTTGTTCAATAATTTTTGTGTAATATAATTCTTCTAAATAAGAACCAATTATAAGTCTAAAACCTTTATAAAAATGAGAACCAATTGTAACTATAACCTCCTTTATATATTTTACAAGATGAAAAAAAAATATTTTGTTCCAAACTCTTTTTCAAATCCTTTAAATGTCTTTCGCTATAGTAAAACTATAATTTTTACAAATACACCCAAAGTTCCCATACCCTTTAGATTTTCTATTCTTTCTACTTGTGTAATTGATTTAGTAGAGGGGATCCCATAGCCAAAGGGTGGATTTCCTATTCTTTCTACTTGTTCAATTGATTCAATAGAGGGGAGCCCATAACCAAAGGCTGGATTTCCTATTCTTGCTACTCGCTCAATTGATTCAACAGAGGGGAGCCCATAAGCAAAGGGAAAAATGGAGAGCAGTGTGGAGATTTCTAGAAGCTGTAGAAGCTGCAATAACTATTGCCCCTCCTCATATTGAAATTATTAGAGAGACCGCATGATTTTCTCTTAGCATCCCTGGTGTGCACAGTTTAGAACGAAGTGATCATGCAAAAATACCAAAAGTTTAGGTCCCGTGCACTCATCCTTTCTCTCATTTTTCCTCTTCAAACACATAGTCAAGAACTTAAATATTTCAAAATGTATGGATCAATTACAAGACCAAGATGTCCAGTTTGCCTCCAAATCCCTTTAAAAACTAGTTAGGGAACCCTCACCAACCATAGGAATGTATATCAAATCTAGGGTTTATGAATAAATGTAATTTGTTGGAGGTTGTTGCCACTTCCATACCCAATTTGTAGGATTTAGGTATTAAGGCCTTAGTGGCGTTGAAGTAGAAATAAGCGGATCAACTTGAATAAGGCCCCTGCATTGGTGAGTAACTGGCATTATATATTATATTATGCATGATGAGCAACAAAACTCGCAGCAAAACTGTGTCTTCCATCCACCAAGTAAGAATATTCCCACCCAAGATCGACTTTTTCTCTATAGTTATTGTGAATCTTATTCTCTAGATTAATCCTCAGGTTACCTCTATTTGGCATGGCAAAATCGGCCCCTCCTCACCATCTCAGCCTGGTGTTGTTGCTAGTCTCTAAGAATCTGGCAATCCCTTGTATAGTGACAATTGATTATTCAGTATACATAGAACATTTGTTGCACCTAGGATTGAAATCAAATTATGCTTTGTGTACATACATACACATTGTGACTGTAAATAAAGGTTATATCATGACCATGTGAATATGTCTCTAATTTTTCTCCTCCCACTTTGCTTCAGTAATTTTAGTTCTAGCACATGTCATGCATCCCTTGGCAAACACTTTTTAGCTGGGTAGACCAATTATTTCTCGTAGGCAACAGGCAACGGTGGGATGATTGACCTCTACCATTGCCAGGGGTGCATGACAACTTTGTAACCCTAGATTAAATCAACGGCTTAGGAAAAGAAGGGATTGAGAAAAATCCTCTTGTCTCATTCTTCCTTGTTTCTAACCCCTATCATTTCTTCTAATTTCTCTTTAATTCTATATGCAGAGCAAGTGTTGCAAAGACTCCATTACCTAAAAATCGAAGTCTCTGTTTTATGAAATGTCCATGAAACCCCTTATGTAGCCATAATTTTCTATTTTACATAATAACAACTCTTAATGCTTCCTTTCAAATTTTCAAACTATCTATTGATTGCCTTTCCTTGCAATTTCTTTGTTGTCCAAGATATGCTATATCTTTCTCATCATAATTTTCAGACGTACTGGTGTTTTGAGAAGAAAATGCCTAAAGGTTTTATTAATTTGGTTCCAACGTATTGACACCTCACCTTCTTGTTTTGTGTGTTCAGTTTTACTTGATAACTTTCCCATGCTATTCATAACTTATTACTTTGTTGATTAATTATATCCAGAGTTGAAGAAACTGAATAGGGAAAATCCTACTTCTGTTTTGCATTACAGACAACATTTTCCATTTCAATGAAGGTTTTCATCATAGATAAACCTCTTACAAGTTGAGGGGAGATTTTAGGTATAATGGTTCATTGGAATGACAATGGTCAACCTCTTTACTTTGTTAAGGTGGTAAATAGTTTGATAGAAGATCCCCTGAAAGAAAGAGGAAACCCTCTATATTAGGTTGCAAATCTCGATGGTGGACCATGAATGGTAACATAGGCCCATTTTAAGGTATTCTTTTTGGTACTAGTAAGACTTTCAAAATTTCTGCATTAATTGATTTGCAACTGGCAGCAATCTTTAGCTAAATAAATATGAAAGAGAGTGGAAAATTCCTTTGTAACTATACTTGAATCCCTTCAATGACACATAATAATAAAATAGCCCTTTGAATGCTTTGAAATTGGAGGTTTCAGATTTGTTTTGCTATAATATTTCTTGCATTTACCTGCTTATTTACTCACTTGATTTGGTACAAGGGAACTGTTTAGTTTCCTTCTTATTAGCTTTTACTCCTATGTAATTTTTACTTGCAACATTGTTCTAGTCTTTTGCATGATGTTTATTTGTTAATTAGCTATTTTGTCTCCCTTTGAATGGTTGTCTTTTATTTCTTGTGTGCAAACTGGATCAAGGGAGCCCTCTCTATAGTGTTTCATCAAGCAAGATATGGCTACATATACCTATCAATTGTTTCTCAGTTTGACTACAAGTAAGTTTAGAGCTTTCATATTTTTGCCATGATCATAGCCTGTAACTATTTTGTTCTATATGTAGGAAATAAGGTTCCATCAAAATTTTGCATTCCTCAAGCATGACTATTCTGAATTTCTGATGTTGATGGTAATTTGTACAAGGCCATAAAGTCTCCATGATTGTGAAAATGTGTACTTGAATACTTGAATATTGTCTCTTCTTCTAGGCAAGACTCAAGAATAAGAAGGCGAGACTCTTTTCCTGGTTTTGTGATTAGTTATATGATTTTTTCTTTACACATTATAAAATTTTAATAAGAGTAATATATACAAGGATTTAATACAAAAAAGGAGGGCCGCAATTGTAGACTCCACAAGCAAGTCCAAAAGTAAAACAAGTGGGCTTCCCTTGGCCAAACAACTCATAAAGAGTCTACATTAATGTCCATTGACATAACACAAAAAGAGACAAGTAACAACCGCCTGCCTAATGTTTAAACTTGGAGATGAACATCATTTTAATGTGCCATCCTAGTTTTCTTGTCCCTAAAAATCTAGGTTACCCCATTAAAATATGGACTTCTTGCCAATTCATGTACTAGTAAATGTTTTGTAAGCAAGTAGTCCTTGTAAGTGTCCCATATTTTTGTTAGAAAGAAGGAAAAAAAATTAATATTTTTTTTTGCAAAATTATTTTCTTCCACTTTCAGTATTGCCTTATTGCAGCCATCTTGGTAGGGAATGCTAAAAATGTAGCAAGCAAGGTCTTTTGGCTTGTTCGTTAGTCAATGAAGACATCGAATTGTCCTCATGAGTTAGACTTCAGTTAGGATGAGTTATTTCCAATTTACTAGAATAATATTCAAGTTTGCATGCATAGAGTTGGAGTTTCAGTTAAGTGGAGTCTTCATCAGTTTGAATACTAAATGGGGTGCAGTTAGCAGTTAAGTTAGAACAAGTTAGTCTTTAGTCTTGATTGAAGGAAGAGTGAGTTAGATCTATAGTTTTGACTGGAGAGAGAATAAATTAACAACTCCAGTGATGACTGGAAGGAGAGCAAGTAACACTCTTAGTGAACTCGCAATTAGGACTTGAGTTCTAAATTTGGAACTAGGTCTCCTTGCATGTTCAAACTGGGCCTATGAAGGAGGGATGAAGGGATAGGGATTAATAGATGTTAATTTTAGGTATGTTTTATGCTTAGAGAAATTTATTTCAATTTTCATAGTTAGCTCAATACCTTTTCCAAATTAGCAATCACATCATCATTTAAAGTAAATTGCAGATGGAACATAAACATAGATCACATAAGACAAGCCAAGACAAGAGGACACAAAATGTGGCGCTAGTCAGGGACGAAACCCAATGTGGGGAAACCCTTGATCAATTCTTCTTATATGTTATTCAATAGTTGACTAGAGAGAGAGAGATAGTACATTTACAAGAGAATTCAACACTTTGACTTATCCAAATAAGAGCATAGATCATCTCTAAGAATATGATACATGAGATAGTTGAACTTAGTTGAAGAGATGCTGCTCCAAATGATTCTCCAAGTTGACTCCTTCACCTATCATTATGTTGCACCTCCTCATCATGCTGCACCCATCATTATTATGCTGCATCTCATCATGATTCATCAATCATTACTGTACCCATCATTTTACTACATCATGTACCATCATGTGCCATTATTGCACCATGTTTGCCATATTGTCCCATGTGCTTGCTACACCATGCTTGTCACAATGTGCTTACTACACCTAGCCTACCATATTGTTGTTTCATTGTAATCATGCCTTTGCTATTGTCCCATTTTTATATTGTTGTCCCATGCCATCATTATAACATTGATGTTATCATGTTGTCATTGTAACATGCTACCCATGCATCTTGCTTACCGTACTGTTGTACCAATTGGCTATTGATGTTGTCCCATCACTACTACTATCCAATTGTGACATGACACAACTACTATCCCAATTGTATTGCTATCCCATCAATTCTACCATGCCATAACTGTTGTCCCAAGTGTATGATTTCACTATTGTTTATACTGTGACTGGTTAGGGCATCTGGTCATGCTGCAACATCCCTTAACCATCCACCAAAAAATCTCTTAATCTCTATGACCCTACTAAGGAAGAGTCCTCCACATGCGTGTTGTTGTTCTGGGCAAAAATCTGACCCAAAACCTCTTCACGTTGTCCCTATTTCTAAGTGGTCCCACACTGTCCCCTACAGCCCACTCAAAACGGATTTCCCTTACCTTTTCGCTGCCCCAAACAGTCCTTCATTCACCCTTCTTCAACTCGTCCTCCAATCTTAGCTCCTCAGTCCTCTAACAATAGCTCGGTTAGCCATGAACCATACCTTAACTCCCTCGTTTCCTTGGCCTCCTCTTGTGGCATCATACGCTTCCGTTTCTTGCACCCAAGACACTTCAATAGACTTGCGTCTAGGGCTTGAACATGCACGGTTAGAGAAAAGTTAGGACTGTTATAGACATTTTTGTGCCTCGCAGCATGGAGCATGAAATGTCGATAATTACAGGGATCCTCAGTCCCTAAACATGTTGTTCTTACCCCTAGAAGAACAAGGTCAGCAAACCACAGCACTTCCCATCAGTTCTCCACTTGAAAACACTCAGAAACGGGCTATTTTTGGATCATGTCAGCTGCTCCACTGAGCATCTGCGCTATAATGCAACTGCTCCTCCTTGTACCTCCGCTGGAAGTCAAATCTAATGAAGGCTACCTGCGCTGGGCGAGATTGGCCAAGTGGCACAGTCATTCTGCAAGGTGTCAATTGCCCAGGAAGCTTCCAAACTGACACTTGGTTCAAGAGATTCACCCTGTGATGAGTAAGAGGTACTTGATCTCCATGTGTAAGCAAGGATCTCCAAGTGGACTCAAGAACTGAAGATTAACTGAAGAGGGAGAGGACACAAGGCAGCTTTATGTCAGTCTCAAGCTGACTCATCCTCTCTTCTTCTATCCTATATATAGAGCTCTTCTATGAGGTCTAAGGGGGCTGGAATTTTGTGCAAAGCAAGGAAGTGCTGTTGGTTTACAGTTAGAGCTATTGGGTGATTGCTTTTATAGAGGTGAAGAGGAGATTTCTTGCTGCTGGGGAGGTGCTGCTGGATTGGAGCCATTGATGGTTGTAACCTTCTCAGAACCCTTTTACTTCTATCAATAAAGCTTTGAATGTTCTCCTATATACTTGTATTGCATTGATGTATTGTATTTACTTGTATATTTGATTCACTCTAATCCATGCATCAGTTATGAGTACATGTTTCTTGTAGTTTCCCTCTCGTGTTTGTGCAGGATCTGTGTGTAGCTGGACCAGCAAAGGAAGCAGGGAGCTGGGAACAAGAGACAAAGAGAGAGGATAGGATCGACAAAAGTGAAAGACAACGGTTGGTCAATCTTTTCTTCCTTCTCTGTATTTTCATAAAGGAAAATAATCAAAGCTTTACTTTCAGTTGTTGCTAAGGACTGTCACCCTTAGAGTAGGGATAGGGTCATCCGAGTCGGATACTTTTCCCCACAACAAACTGGCGACTCCGCTGGGGAGCCTAGTATCTTGTTGGTGTTTGTAGTATCTTTGCTATTCATTTCCTAAACCAAAGAGTACCGAATCGAAAAGCTTTTGACTATATCAAAAGCGAAGTAGAGGGGCTGTTACTCTTGCTCATTTTTGAGCAGATTCATGATTTGAAGAGCTGATCTACAAAAGACTCATGTACTCTTTGTGATAGCTTTTCATCCTCTTGATCATCCCTTAGCTTGTGCTTGACCTATAGCTTTTTATTTCAGCAAAAACAGTGCATTTTTGAGCTTTTTATGACCCGGAAATCCTTGTAAACGCAACTCTCGTGTCTCAGTGCAGGCTGTCCACAGGCAGTCTGCATTCCAGCGCAGGTACTCCCTTCGGGAACTGCGCTGAGAGTCAATCTGACAGACCAGAGCCTGCGCTAATCCAGGTAGGCTATGTCTTCCTGAGGTTTCCCACTGTGTCTGAGCCCTGTTTTCACTGTTGTTTTGCTGCTGATTGCTTGTCATTGTACTTGCTGTAAACCAACTTTCCTTGACATTATTCCGCCTCAGTTGTGTCATGAAACTGTGAGTGTTCTTTCAGTATTTCTTGCTTCAGTTACAGTTTCCCATTGTGAAAAGCGAACCAGTATAGCTGTGGCCTCTTAGATCCTGAACTGTAAAAGTGTCTGTGTGATCTTAAGAGCTAGTTTTATTACTGTTCATGGCTGTTTGAGTTTGTTTGTTTTTCACTTTATGGTTTGAATCTATACATTTCCAGTGTCTAAACAAGTCGATCTTAAGGTGTCTTTTGATTTTGGACAAGCTTGTTTACTTTCGCTTGAGATTAGATTCAAAGTTATACAACAGTTTCCTTTTTGTCTTACATCAACATTAAGGATAACGAAAAGAAATATCTGCATTGTGCATTTTGCATTTGACTGTGTGCTTGACGATTTAGGAAAATTTTCATTTTAGTGTGTGTTCTATGATCTGTGCAAAAAGTTGTGTCTTTCTTTTCCCTCAGTAGATTAAGGTTTTCAAAGTTGAAAGATTGAAAAGTTTTGCTTCTCATCTTAGATTGCATGTAGGAAGTTGTATATATACATCTCGTGGTGATCCTTAAAGGCAAACTGTTAAGCAAGATCAACATTAAAATAAACCAAATTTACATAACAACGCTTTGTAACATAACGCAAACATCTAGAGGTCTAGGTAGAGACGTGTTCCGGTGTCGTTAAACATAGTGACTGTCGATCTCTACGAAGGTGGGTGATTCCTCCTGAGAGTCGGTGGCACTAATACGGACTTGTGCTCCCGCGTACCGTCGCGTATATTGGGAGACCCCTATAGGCATTTATCCTTTATCCTTAGGAAGCCGTGTTGGCCGCCCTACTGATCGCGATGCAGTGAACACAGAATTCACGAAGATCGACCACGCGTACCGTAAAACGTATTCTGTGGTTTCGCGAAAGGTTTGGCACACCCTCTGCCTAGATCTCCAGAGCAGTTTCTTTTGGCCTGTTTCAAACTCTATAACTGAAAAAGTCCAACCGAGCATTTGTCACTTCGGGCTCGTTAATACATCGAAGGCGACTAGAGTCATCTTTAGCTTTTTCTCGACTCTTAAAACATGAAAAAGCAAGTTTGTGTCTAAAAGCGTCGTTAATAAAATTTATTTTAAGCGGAACATAATCACCTGTTATTCCCACGTTGATCTTTCAGTTGAAAAGTATGGAGCCCACCAACCAAGGAGGCAACCTTGGCGGAAGTCCAAATCCCTTCTCCTCTTGGGGAGATGTTGGTGCGCCTCATATGGCGACATTGTCACTTCCAGGATTGACAATTGGCCTACCTGTATGGCTCTTTTCAACTAATGTAGTCCAGATCGCCACTAATCCTGAGCAGTCGAATCAACAGTCAGAACAGTCTAGAACTACCCACCAGACTTCCACTTCTTACAATACTTCCTCTGATCCTTCATATTCGCAAGGTAGAGCTGGCAAAAGTCAACCTCCCAAGGAGAAGAAGGAAAAGAAGAAGAAAGAAAAGAAGCAGAAGGAGCCTATGGCGAAGGCAGCTGGGGGCAAGCAAAAGACAGCTGACAAAAACCCACACACTGCACCGACCGGGCCTAAATCGCCATGTGTCATTTGCAAAGGGACCCACTTCCATCGTGATTGTCCTTGTATTCCCCGGATACTAAGGGACTGGTCCCCGAGGTTGCACAATCCGGTAGCATCAACCTCTGATAGTCATGTTGATTGCAGTCCGTCAACTAGCGAGAGTGAAGGACGAAGAGGGAGATCAAGATCACCCTGTGTATTGTGTGAAGGCAAGCATGCCATCCACAAATGTCCATTCTTAGATGAGGCCAAGAGAGTTTTGGAAGATCGTCCGGTGTCACCATTACGACTTCCTCCTGGATACCAAAAACTCGCGCCTAATCCCTTGATAGTTGAAAATCCAGTTGACCCGCCCAAGTGGTCAGCTGAAGTGTCGGTCATTGAGAATGAACCTACTGAATCCAGACCAGACGAGAGTCTAAAGGTCGAAACGGCAGTTGACCCGGTTCTTCCTTCAGAGGTTTCATCGTCCAATGACTCTGTCATTGAAGACCCATCTTCAAATGACACCGTCGCCGAAGAGTCATCTTCATGCGACACCCTCGCTGAAGAGAATAAGGATGACACCATCCAGGTTCTTTTCATTAGCACCGACTCTGATGAGCATCAGGGCAATGCGCCCATTCCTTTATCGCAGGAAGGAACATCATCAGGGTCATACCCGGCCGTATATTCGGTCCCACCACCAAGCAACCTGGTTGTATCCTTTGATTGGAATCAACTAGGCAGACCCCGGTTACCAGCCAGTATACCATTCAGAATCATTGTCCAGATCTATAGAATGGTTATGGCTGGTACTATCATTGATGAAGGGGCATCTGTGAGTATCCTTTCCTCTGTTGCTTGGAAAGCACTGGGTTCCCCGACGCTTTTACCTGAGTTAAGAAATCTCTCAGGTTTTGATAAAGGAACCAGTCGACCATTAGGAATCCTCCCCAATGTACCTGTTACATTGAAAAGGAAGACCGTCAATATGAACGTGTTGGTCGTCCAGGGACCCTTGGATTATAACCTACTCCTTGGACGTGACTATATTTATTGCATGGGAGCGATAGTCTCCTCACTCTTTAGAGTAATGTGTTTTCCACACGAAGGAAGGGTGGTCAAGCTCGTAGACCAACTTTTGTTTCCGGGATCTCGCATCGCAAATAGTCAAATACCATTCCTAAATGGTCTGTTCACTCAAGATTCGCCTCCACCCCCAGTCCTCCTTCCCGATGAGTGCGAGTGATTTGGAAAGAAAGACTAGGACCCAGGGGGCATGCACCCTGGTCTGCTTCGGGCAGAAGAAACCCCAGGTATAAGGTAGAATTTCCGCAGAAGAATATGACTAGTCCGTACCCCATCCGTGGATGGAAGAGGGGTTGTTCTGGAATAGTATTCTTTTGTTAAAGTTATGTGTTTGGCAAAAGAGTCATTCACCTTTGTCTAAATAGATGGGCACTGCCCAAGTAGGAATTCCCTTTATTGTAACAAGTAGTGACCATCTTTGGGGAAAAGCAAGCCTCACCCATTAAAACAAATGTTTTGAAGGATAAGTAGGGGTAGCCTCCAGAGAAGGAGACTATATTGTTGTGACAAGGGGTAACCATCTTTGAGTAAACCCAATGATAGACATCGCCGAAGAAAGAGATTGATTTGCGGCAGCGAATAGAACCCTCTTCGGATAATAAGAAAGAAGCAAGCCTCCCTCAATAATACCAATGTTTTGTCTTTGAGTAGTGTTCTTCTCTTGTCACAAATAGCTGTTTGTTAAAAGTTGGGCCGACGGGAAGCCTGAGTACCGCATAAGACCCCTTAAAATAACGAGAAGACTAGTATCGTTAACATTAGATTGGAAAGATGACAAGTAGCTGTGAACACCCAAAGAAAAGCAGAAGTAGGGGAGAGGAGGGGCAGCCTCGAAATTCTGTCCTATGCCTGGGGGCATGCAAACTTTTGGAATGTAAGCAAGGGACGACTATTTATTTTTTTAAATTTTTAGGTCCTCCCTTTAAACCTGTAGGTCTAACCCTTTAAACTCGTAGGATTAGCCGTTTCCGACCTTGCATGAAGAAAGCCTGTGGGGCAAAGGTAAAAACTTGCCAAAATTGGAGCATAGCTTCGTGAGGTAAAGCTCCTTAAAAAATAGCTATCTCACAGGAGGCGTTCTTATGACTGGTATATCGAGCAGTTTTAGCACATAGTTCATGCTCGTTAAAAAATAAATGCAAGATCCGAGCAGTTTTAGCGCATAGTTCATGCTCGTTAAAAAATAAACATAAGTTTATGAGCAGGCTTTCCTTCAGAGTTCAAGCTCATTCAGAAAAATGAACCGGTAAATAACCTTTTGAGATTGTAAATTCATCAGCCATAAAAGCCTTGGTCGTGTTTGTGCACCGTCACCTCCACTGTTCATTTGGCCGATCATTCACCTCCATTTGTGTGTTTACCTCTTTTGAGAAACAGCTGCGAAGAGTGATTTCACCTAGCCATCCTTGTGACACTGCCGTGATTGGAAAATTCCAACCTGTACCTGGAATCTGCTGCTATCCCTGTTTATCACTCGTTCCTCAAAAGACGAGTCTTCTTTGAGCTCTTTTCACTGACTCGTAAAATATGAAAAGTTTGCCGAGTTTTGGCCTTCCAGCTCGTTAAACGACCGGAACGCTATCCCTCCTCTAGATTTTAATCTTTTTGGACCTGAGGGATTATTGCACAAAAAGATCGAGCGCTTGTTTTTTTCGGCTCGTTAAAGCAATCGAAAACTCATCCCTTCTGTATTGTTTTATACTTTTTCGGACTTAAGGGATTAGATGATGAAAAAGGAATCATGGAGTTAACTTTATGTACCTTTTCAGACTCTCTAAAAATGAAAAGGACCGAGTTTTCCTTGTCGTTAGACTCGTTAAAATGATTAAATAGCGACAAACTTGTCTTTAGACGAGAACGAGTTTCCCTATCGCTAGGCTCGTTAAAACATAGCGATGGGCTTGCCCGAAGGGCAGGTTATAGAACAAGCATATGTTATCCTCCTCAAGCTTGACAAAAATAAAGAGGTACTGGTCAGAAATGACTGGGGAAAAATTGGGAGAACATCAAAGTTTAATGGTAGCAAGTCGCTCTTGGACATGACACTTTTCCTCCGTACCACATCCGGTTGGGTTGTTTCATTCACCGGTCTCATCACCATGGTCCTCGCCAAACCATCCACATTTGGGGTAATGCTACCGATCCATCGCATCAGTGTCGTTATATGTTCAAGAGAGGTCATTCTGAAAGTGTCAACCGTGTCCCATCCACTACCATACATTATCCTTCATCCATTCATGATCGCCACCCTGAATTATATGTCACAGTTTGTTTTCACCTCCACTAAAATCATTAGCTCCGTTCCATGTCATTGATGTGGGATTCATTAAGGCCCTCCTTTGATGGATCGCTTCTTGTCGACTTCAGCTCATTATCCAAGAAGTTGATCTAGGAACAACCCCTTTAGTACTTTGAAGCTTGCATGCCTCAATGGCAAGTTTCTCACTTCCGGCGACAGGTATACATCAATGACCTTCGACCAGAAGATTTTGCGTGGCGTTCGACGCCAAGTCCTTTATTCACGCCACGTGAATTGTACTGCGGTACCTTGAGGGTCATTATCATTATCGGTGATTCCTCTCGCGCTTGTTAATGGTTTTCATTATTGGCCGGTAATCAAGCGATGTCTTTCCATGTTCGACTTCAGCGCAATTCTCACATGGATCGACTTGTACTTAGAGTGAAGATCGAACGAGTTTGAAGACCCCGGATCTAGTTTCATCCATCCGGGCTGCGATATATATTCAGGCAATATAAAAGCATTTGTCATGTACATCATTGCAGCAGATGATCATCCTATTCAAAGGATGATAATTTCAGCAGAAAATTGTCAGTCTACTATCAGACGATCGTCTGTTCTATGTACCAGAATGTATTTATAAAGCTGAGCATGGGAATGCCCGCCTCAGCTAGATCATGAAAACAAAATGAAAAATAATGTATTGTATTGTATTGTATTACAGGGCACCTCCTCAGCACTGGAATGAACTTCGGACCCTCTAGATAGAGCATTTCACCCGATAAACGGCCTCATACTTTAGGGGGCAACTGTTATAGACATTTTTGTGCCTCGCAACATGGAGCATGAAATGTCGATAATTACAGGGATCCTCAGTCCCTAAACATGTTGTTCTTACCCCTAGAAGAACAAGGTCAGCAAACCACAGCACTTCCCATCAGTTCTCCACCTGAAAACACTCAGAAACAGGCTATTTTTGGATCATGTCAGCTGCTCCACTGAGCATCTGCGCTGTAATGCAACTGCTCCTCCTTGTACCTACGCTGGAAGTCAAATCTAATGAAGGCTACCTGCGCTGGGCGAGATTGGCCAAGTGGCACAGTCATTCTGCAAGGTGTCAATTGCCCAGGAAGCTTCCAAACTGACACTTGGTTCAAGAGATTTGCCCTGTGATGAGTAAGTGGTACTTGATCTCCATGTGTAAGCAAGGATCTCCAAGTGGACTCAAGAACTGAAGATTAACTAAAGAGGGAGAGGACACAAGGCAGCTTTATGTCAGTCTCAAGCTGACTGATCCTCTCTTCTTCTATCCTATATATAGAGCTCTTCTATGAGGTCTAAGGGGGCTGGAATTTTGTGCAAAGCAAGGAAGTGCTGTTGGTTTACAGTTAGAGCTATTGGGTGATTGCTTTTATAGAGGTGAAGAGGAGATTTCTTGCTGCTGGGGAGGTGCTGCTGGATTGGAGCCATTGATGGTTGTAACCTTCTCAGAACCCTTTTACTTCTATCAATAAAGCTTTGAATGTTCTCCTATATACTTGTATTGCATTGATGTATTGTATTTACTTGTATATTTGATTCACTCTAATCCATGCATCAGTTATGAGTACATGTTTCTTGTAGTTTCCCTCTCGTGTTTGTGCAAGATCTGTGTGTAGCTGGACCGGCAAAGGAATCAGGGAGCTGGGAACAAGAGACAAAGAGAGAGGATAGGATCGACAAAAGCGAAAGACAACGGTTGGTCAATCTTTTCTTCCTTCTCTGTATTTTCATAAAGGAAAATAATCAAAGCTTTACTTTCAGTTGTTGCTAAGGACTGTCACCCTTAGAGTAGGGATAGGGTCATCCGAGTCGGATACTTTTCCCCACAACAAGGACAAAATTAGGGATACTTCAGAACTGCTGCTAGGGCTTGTTAAGGCCTCCTCCATAGTTTCATTTTAAACTTCTTCGATGAGCTCCTTTAGGTCAACGTAGATTCCTTCCATAGCTTCGTTGGCCTATCTTCTTTGCTGCGACTAAGGCAACCTCCTCTCCTCCAACATCTAGGGCTTCTTCCTCCTAGATTTATCTCACACTAAAACCCAAGAAAGTGGAGAGAAATCAATAGAGAAGTGTGTGTAAAATTACTCTCAAGTCATCTCCTTTTATACTAAAACGTTTAGCAAATGTGGGGGTTATTTGGTTGCTGGCCGACCTTGACAAATTGCCCCATAACACAAATAAATTCATAACTCCATGAATACTTATTAGAATCAGATGATCTTTAGATCATTCCTACACCTCTCGATGAGAGGGATCCAAGAAAAAAATCAGCTACCATAAATAAGATGAACCACATGGAATTTGGCCCTAGTTGCCAATTTTAACAATAGATTATGAATTGGCGAATTATCTTGAACTAGTGGTAGTAATCTAGTGGCTGGTTTCTTACCAAACCAGATGAGCCAGTCACTGACTCGGTCAATTCGGTAACAAATCGGCTGGCTCAGCTGAGTCTAAGTTAAACCAGCCGAACTAACCAGTGGTATCTTATGAGGTTTGTTTACCTTACTAAGAATGATATTTTTGCTACAACTAACTGATATAAATGTGTAGTGGTTTGATCTAGTATAACAATGGTGTCTTGGATTATTCTTGAGCACTAGCCTAGGATATTAGGCATTGATACCTTTATTTTGCATCTCCGATGATTAATCTCATAAATTTCTTTGTAATTATGAACTAATACATGCATAAGAATAAGCTACAACAATTCACAAATTTGTTGGGAGTGGCATTTTCATAGTATGGTGACTAGTGATGTTTTATAGTTTACTTTTGTTGTGGAGGCCACTTGGAACCTCCTTGGTTATGTGTTTTTGTTTTGATCGCTATATCATGTATGTGCTAAATTCTAATTAGTAATAACGATGTAGTGAATAGTGCACTGAGTGCCATTTTGATATAATGGATATATTCATGAGCCTACTTTGATCATATGTTGTCTTCTCTCTATATTAGTATATTCTAATGCTTTGAGTTTGGAAACATTAATTTTATTTAGGACTTCATTGGTCATGTTTCCTCATTTCTTCATAAGTGACAACATCAAGAATAGAGTATAATGTGAATGCATTACAAGAAACAAGAAAGAAACATCGTTTTATTTAAGAAACATGACATGTTCCCCAACACCTACGTGTCTTTACACCACATGTTGGACAAGTACCCTAACATTTCATAGGGGAAGATGGAGTCATTTAGAACGACATATCAAGACAAAGAATCCCTTGATGGGGTGGAGGAAGGCTTCAAATAGTTATCCATTGGCACTAGTAGATTCATAGGCTATGATGTTCTTAGAGATAGGGGGATTAAAAATCCCTATGATCAATGGGGAATATTAAGTTAGTGTGTGTTATTATATAGTAGTTTACTATGAGGCTCTCCTCTCATGTTAATTTATTCTCTTATTGTAAGAAGAATTGGAGCATATACATGAACTTTCACACTTTGAATAACAACGGACCTAAGCAATCCATAGCTAAAACAATGTTGTAGGTGCATGCCAATATCTTCCTTATGTACAAGATGAGGGATGAGTGGTTGAAGGGATAGAAAAAGGTGTTAGATGTATTTTCTAATGATATGTGTTTTGACAACAACATTGAGTTAGTATTATCCAGCTTGGATCTTAAAGATCCAATGCTAAAGCCAGTCGCTTTTGATGATAATGATGATCCTCTTTAGATGTCATCCTCCACACCAAAAAATGTAGAATTTTGATTGGATATAGAGGAGGGAGAGGATGAGGGAGAGCATAGTGGTAGTGGTGGTCATCTTGATTATTCTAACATGAACGACGACCATTTACGAGCTATCAAATTCTTCCATCTATGATTCTAGTATCCACCATATTTTGTATTTTCCATTTGTTTCCCATTTACAATATCAATGCTTATGTAATATATTTTGATTTTGGTGACATAAAATGAGATGAGAAAATTATAGTTAATGCTTCTTACTACTAACCTCTATTTTGTGTATTGAATATTCTAACTTCATGTTCATGTCATATGGTAACTAGTTGTAACAATACTTTGTAACTATCTTTAAAAACTTGGAACTTAATATCAATATTTCATTTTTGTATTTGTAATTAATTGTGTGTGTGTGTGTGTGTGTATAGAGAGAGAGTGAGAGAGGCCCTCAATTAGGCATCAACATTCTCACTCTAGTCATGAGATTGAATGACATGGTCAAAAGGGGAAGAAGGAAAAAGAAGATTTTGGAGAACACCAAGACAAATAATTGAGATGGCATGTCCAAATCTTCCCATCTCAAACTAATCCCGCAAGGGTTTCTTCAAAATATGTTCAGCTTATGAAAAAGTTAAGTGAACTCTTGATACCAGTGTTAGCCCAGAAGCTTCAACCAAATGATTGGGATTACTATAGAATGGGTAAA
The DNA here is from genome assembly GCA_031772625.1 of Pinus tabuliformis. NCBI lineage: Eukaryota > Viridiplantae > Streptophyta > Pinopsida > Pinales > Pinaceae > Pinus > Pinus tabuliformis. The sequence goes on along the minus strand of CM062817.1, from coordinate 1,273,711,065 downwards.
GGTTCTCATTTGGTTGAAAAGTACAAAGAAGCATATGAAAAAGTCGAAATCCCCAAATTCATGGAGAAAGTTACTCCTAAATACAAGCAAATTAAGTTTGATGCCCTAAATGATCTCTTCCCCCTAGAGGGCTCTCATAGTATGAAGGTGATGCAAACTGATGCACAAGAGATAGGGTAGACAAAGATTGAGGATTTCAGGGTGATTGGTATTTATGGCATGACTCTCAACCTATGCTCGAGGTTGCTCTCTTTTAAGCATATAATCGCTTTGGTAGGCTTTGCTAACAACTCCATGGTGGCAGAGCCTATACAAGAAGTATTTAAATAAAAAATGGCATCCCGCAAGATGATTAACAAAATTCCTATGCACAATCGGATCGATCCATTGTGTATATTTGATGTTATATGCCAAGTGTATGATGGTTTAAGTGCATGCCATGTATTTGAAGAAATTCTAGACCATCAACCATGGTTTCAAGCTATGTTTCACAGGGACATGCCCCCCCCAAGGCAGTGCAACATAAGTTTCAAAACATGACCAAATCACTCTCAAGTAAAACTTTGATGATGTGGATGCATCTAGAGATTCTATGGTTGATATAAACTTGAAGTTAAAGCACATGCAATAGACTCTGGTAGAACAAAAAAAACTTCTGTTTGAAGGGAAACAAATTCAGGATGAAGCACTATTATCACTATAGCATATACAAGGATTCAACTCTTCAGTTTTACTCATGCATGGAAGGGTTGTGGGAAACATTGCGTCTTCATCCTCCAATTTTTATTTTTTTTAAATGTGGTCCAAAATAATCCACCCACTCTATATGCATCAAAATCTATCATTCCTAGTGCATATACTATGGAGAAGTCAAAAGAGGTGGAGTGCCACTGGTGGAGGTCTCAACATCGAAGGTCACAAAACTCCACTCAATCTTTACAACAACAACAAGCATAAGAATATTTAATGGTATTGGACCCCTTCATTAGATTTAATGGGTATTGACCTCTTCATTAGACTGTGAATGTGTTTAGTCAACACAGAAATATTAATATATTAATGTCATGAAATGTGTTAAAAATTGTGATGTAAACTTGCATGGATGCAGTGTATTCAATGTTCATAAGTCAGCAAAGGAAATATGTATCGAACATGACAGTTTAAGGTTAAAATATTGTCGCACATGTCATCTAGAGATTGGTGGGACCAAACTGTCGTGGGGGATCCCTACCTTTTGATCGTAACCTTCTATTTTTCCTGGTGTTTTCCTCTCCAATCAGACAGGAAGAAAAAAAGGGTCAATTCCCTATGCCAATTCATTCCTCCCATGAAGTGAAAGAAAAGAAAAGCAGGGTTGATTCACTGTGCCAATTCATTCGACCCGTGAAGTGAATATAAATATGATCCTTTCCATCAGTCTTCTAGCATTTACAAAATTATTTTAGTTTCATGCCAGAGGCACCCAACATTTTTTTCAACAAATCTTAAATTATAAACCCATATAGTAACTACTAATTGCATATGCCGTTTGAGAAAAATCGAAAAAATAGCCGAAACATGATGGATTTTGGCTGAAATGGCCACAAAAAGTTGTCTTCCATACCGTATGGCATTTCGGAATCATGAAACGCTATACAATATGGCCAGCAACATTTCGGGGCCATTTTGACTATGTTTAGGTATTTCTAATACAAATATGGCCGTAGCTAGGCATTTTGTGCAACATAGTCTAAACCTCTATTTTATGTGCACTATTTTTGAATACTCTAATGTCTTGTGTGTTTGATATAGTAACCAGTGGTATCAATACTCTGTAAATATTCTAAAAAGTTTAGATCTTTATGTTTAGATTTTATTTAAGATATATATATATATATATATATATATATATATATATATATATATATATCCGTGTCCATTGTCCCTCTATCATATGACTTAGCGTCTGACCAATATGTAACCATCAAAGGTAAGGTTAGTGCTAGGTGGTTAAACCAACCATTACATTAATGTCTATGGCACTATTTGAAGCGTATGAGATGTATTATAGTGTAGTACATAAGCCTATATATCACAAGCCTACCTCAGGCTAGCCTTCTATTGTGCATTCACTATAGAAGTAATATAATGTTGCCTGGTATTTTCTCTCCACTCTCTTGTGTTTACTGTAAACATGCTTGTCCTCTTCAAAATTTGGAAACTTAATGCTAATATCCATATTATTTAACAAATTTTACAAGTTGTGGTGGGAATATTTATCAAAGAATACATGATGCATTGGTGCACCTTCTGACTTATTCTTGCTTATATAACTTCACAAAATCACTAAATAGTAAAAATATAGGATTTAATACAAATTATGCCCCATATTTTATAGCAGTAAGATTCCGACTTAAATCTTGCATAGGATGTGGGTGATTAAACACTTTAAATAAGAATCGAAGAGATATTGCAATAAGAACCTTCATATATTTTCAGAACAAACTAGGTGGCTAATAGTATGCTCTTTGTACCTAAAAGTAGATCACAAGAAATAATATTGAACAAATAGAATTTCTACTCACCCAGGCATCTCTACTACACTTTGATTTGGTACCTACAATGATCCGGATTTAAACAGGAACGCAACAAATTACAGAGATAACCATATACACAAAGATGCAGTGGAAATAATACTTCATTTCATTAATGGAAAATACTGAAATATGCTTACAAACAGAAATGGCAATAAACTAGCTAGGGCGATGGTAGCTTATCTCTGAGAAGAGATGTGATGAGTGCATGCCTCTGAACTGTGTTACAATGAGGCTCGAAGGCCTATTTATTGTTGAGAAACAATGGACAACCCTTAACATTCCAAAACCTAACCCTAGGAGATGAAACGCCAAACTGTGGGCCCCGTTTGGGTAAATTGGTACATCAACTTCCCGGGGTCGTAACTTTGGCATACGATCTCCGTTTGACGCGTACAATAGCTCGTTAGAAAGATCTATCCGAGCACTACCACTTTGGGAAGGGCAACATCGGTCGGTGGACCCATGTTGCCCCCAGATTTCCCAAAAAACGTCGTTTAGGGCCTCAAAACGGCTCCGGAAGTTCAGGACCCGAAAAACTGCTAAAAATAGTAAGTTGTGCTACAATTAAGAAAACTGAAAATGCTGAGAAAGACAATGGTAGGGGTCCAGGTGGACTTGGCAGGTGGCCACCAATATCCACCTGGATCATTCCTCCCCCCTTAGGAAGCAATGGTCCCCATTGCGTTGAGCTCCTACATTAGATGAGGAAACTTCTGCTGAACTTGTTCCCTGGTGAGCCACATGCCCTGCTGAAGGAGTTGGCCCGCTTTGACAACTCGATACAGTTGGATATTCTGTTGGCGAGTGTTCTTGATCTGTGTGTCCATGATCCGATCAGTTGCAGCTTGTTCCATGCAATCTGGATTTAATTCTGTGGGTTTGAGTTGTTCTGCAATGTCGGATGTGTCTAGGAATGGTGGAAAGTATGGCCGAAGGCGGTCCACATTAAATACTGGGTGCAGGCCAAGGAATGGGGGAATGCTGAGCTCAAATGCATTGTCTCCCATAGCCTTAGTAATGGTGTAAGGACCATATCGGAGTGGTCTCAATTTCCGATAGGCTCTAGTAAGGCGTTCCTTTTGCAAATGCAACCAGACTTTGTCGCCCACCTGAAACTTGTGTGGCACCCGATGTTGATCATGTCGTTGCTTGTACTTGGCATTTGATTTCTCAAGAATGTCATGGACCTGCTGGCGAATATGTTGGATTCGCTCAATGAAGCTGGTGGCCTTATCTGTTTCGGACTGGACATGAGCTGAATTCATGTGAGTAGCTGCAAGTGGCATGGCCACATCAATGGGGCATAGTGGCTGGAATCCCAAACCCACCTGAAAAGGGCTATGGCCAGTGGAGCTGTGAAGAGCTCGGTTGTAGCTGTGTTGAACGTAGGGGAGGCTCTCGTCCCATGTGCGTGGATGCTTTGAGTTATACATGTGCAGAATGTGCACAATCATCCTATTGACAACCTCCGTCTGGCCATCAGTTTGAGGATGGAAGGCTGTGGACTTCGTGAGTTTGGTGTCCAACATTGACCAGAGACTGGACCAAAAGGTGTTGAGAAACCAACTGTCCCGATCTGAGATGATAGACTGTGGGATCCCAAAGTGCACCCACACTCGTTCAAAGAAGAGTTTAGCAGTGGCTTCTGCTGTGATATTCTTCTTGCAGGCCATCATAATGGCCATCTTTGAGAATCTGTCGACGACCACAAAAACACAGTCATTTCCATGCTTAGTGGAAGGAAGGCCTGACATGTAATCCATGGAGATGGATTCCCAAGGTCGACTAGGGGTAGGCAACGGGGTATAGAGGCCTTGCTTCTTAATGGTCGGTTTGGCAATCGCACAGGCAGTACATGATCGGATGTACTTCCCAACATCCTGTCGAAGATTCGGCCAATAGAAATAGTTTTGCAGTACTGCCACTGTTTTCTCGACCCCGAAATGCCCAGCAGCCCGACTGTAGTGTGCTTCCCAAATCATCTTGGCACGCTCGCTTGAAGGAACACAGAGGTGACCGAGGTGGCATAATAGGGCATCCTGGAGGTGAAAATCTACAACCTGCCGACCCTCCAAGAGTGTCTGGTATGTGTGGTCGAATTCTGGGTCGCTTTTGTAGAGAAGTGGCCAATCAGAAGTCTCGTGCCCGCAAGAGTTGAGCACGGTGGTTAGCGCCATGATCGGTGGTCGACTGAGGCAATCTGCAACATTATTGGTGCTGCCCTTTTTATACTTGATATTCAAGTGAAACTGTTGTAGGTATGTAGACCACTTCTGATGGCAATCATTCTGCAATTTCCCTTGGGTCTGTATGAACTGCAGAGGTCGGTGGTCTGTGTGGATGACCGTTTCCTTCCCCAAAATGTAATGCTTCCATTGTCGGTAGGCCTGTATAATGGAATACATCTCTTTATCATAAGTGGGGTACTTCCGGACTGTGTCTGAAAGTGTTTCACTGTGATATGCCACTGGATGTCCATGTTGAGTAAGGACTGCCCCAATAGCATAGTCAGAGGCATCTGTCTCGACCTCAAATGGTTGTTGTAAATCTGGTAACGCGAGCACTGGTGCCGTGCAGAGGCGATCCTTCAACTCCCTGAATGACTTCTGTTGAGATTCAGACCAAAAGAATTTATCTTTCGCCCCGCCCTTGGTGACTTGACTCAAGGGCCAAGAAATATGAGAAAATCCCAACACAAACCTGCGGTAGAAGTTGGCAAGACCTAGAAAGCTGCGGAGCTCTGTTAGAGTGGTTGGAGAGGGCCAATCCCGAATGACTTGGACCTTGGCTGGATCGACATGCACCCCCTGTTCATCAATGATGTATCCCAGATACTGAACCTCGGTCATGCCAAAAGTGAATTTCTCCAAATTGGCACATAGCTTGTGTTGTCGCAGTGTTTGGAGAACGTGTCGAATGTGGTGGAGGTGCTCTTCCCAACTCTGGCTGAAGATCAGAATGTCATCCAAGTATACTACTACAAAGGAGTTGGTGAATGGCCGCAAGATGTCATCCATTAGCCTCATAAAGGTTGCAGGAGCATTCGTCAATCCGAAAGGCATGACCAACCATTCGAAGAGGCCCTCCTTGGATTTGAAAGCAGTCTTCCACACATCTGAGGGTTCAATTGGTACCTGGTGATATCCTGACTTTAGATCGATCTTGCTGAAATATTTCGCCCCCTTTAGTTGGTCTAGGAGGTCATCAATCCGCGGGATCGGGTACCTATTACGGACAGTGATCTTGTTCAGCGCCCGATAGTCAATACAGAGTCTCCACGTCCCATCCTTCTTCTGTACCAACACTATCGGGCTCCCACAGGGCGAAGAACTCGGACGGATGTGACCTTTCTGCAGGAGCTCCTGAATCTGTCTCTTGATTTCATTGTTCTCCAGAACGGAGCGCCGATAAATTGGTCCATTGGGTAGCAGCGCACCTGGGGTCAGATCGATGGAGTGCTTGACTTGACAGTGCAGAGGAACCCCTGTCGGGGAGGTGAAGATGTCTTCGTACTCCTCCACAATCTTGTCCATCTGTAGCTGCCGTGCAGAGGAACCCCATTTGGAGGCCGCGGCCACTATCTTCTTCTTCCCTTGAGGGCGTATCATCAGGAAAACAAATTTCCTGGTTTTGGAAATGATCTTACTGCATTGTTTTGCAGTAATCAAAGAGATGGCGGCAGGTGGTGCTACCTCTGGTATCCTGAACAACTTATTCCCAATGTAATAATAACAGCACGGGGCCTTGATTCATACACAGCATGTCGCTTCCACAAGTATGGTTGTCCTAGTAATACATCACAAACTTCAAGGGGAGAAATGTCACACAATACCTCATCCGTGAAGGGCTTGATGTTGTATGGAAGGCGACACTGCTGGCTCACGCGAAGATCTCGCCCTTGGTGAAGCCACCCAATGGTGTATGGTTGTGGATGTGCTGTGGTCAGTAAGCCCAACCGCTTCACGACCTCTGCCGAAATGAGGTTCTTTTGACTCCCGCTATCAACAATGAACTGTATCGGGGAGCCCTTTACCCACATCTGGGAGTGGAAGAGACGCTCCTCCTCCTCTGGATCTTCGGGTTCATTTTTCTGGATCTTTGCGGTAGCAACAGTGGCGCTGGGATCCGCATCAATGATCTGCTTCCCTTTTTCATACCCCTTATCGGGTTCTGACTCAGAGTCGGAACATGCATCTGATTCTGAAACCTTTAGCTCAGCCACCAGTGACTGCTTGGCCCGACACTCACTTGTGTTGTGAGTGGAGCTCTTATGGAACTCGCACCATTTTCCAGTGTCCTTTCTCGGCTTCGCGGCGTTGCTCTTTGCTTGCAGCTTCGGCTGGTTGTCTTGGGTTGTCCCGCCTTGGCTTTGTCCTTTGTTCTATGGTTTAGGGGCACCTTTCCCCTTCTTTGGATTCGCAGATCCAAAGTCTCGCTTCTTTTGTTTAAACTTCTGCTCGACCTTGACAACATACCGGTATGCTGCGCCGAGCGAGGGGATGTTTAAGAACTGTATTTCTTCCTGGATGTACTTGTGCAGGCAGCCACGGTATTTGAGTATCAAATGTTGCTCCGAATCCTTGATACCCAACTTTGTGCGAAGGGTATGGAAAAGATTGGTGAACTCCGGCACGTCTTGGTCCCTTCCCTGTCGCAGCGTGGTCCACTTTATGTATTCATCCTCATAGCTTCCGACAGGGTAGTACTGCTCCTTGATGGCATCCCGGAATGAATCCCAGGTGGGTGTGGCTGAAAATAGTGAGCCAGTACTTTCATCCTTCTGCTCGCAGTAGGTTTCCCACCAGTCCTTGACGTGGGTGGCTGCTTTGAGAAGAGCAAAAACAATGTTTTCCCGACTCGAAAATTCATGAACAGAAAAATAACCCTCTAGCAGATTTAACCATTTATCTACGGCATCGGCGTCTATCTGACCCTCGAATATGGGGATTTCAAAATTAACTTGTACCTTAAAGGGTGTGGCGTTTCCAGAGGAGCTACTAGAAGTTGATGCGCCGCTTCTGGGTAGCCGCTGAAGGATCTGCGCAAAGCTGTCCATCATCGCGTTCCGTTGTCGCTCGAGCGCTTCTTCGAGCAAGATTTTGATGGGATCTCCTGCCCCCTCGTCTTTCTTCTCGTCCGCCATGGGAGGCCGTCGGGATTTGCGAGGCTGGTCTTGCAAAGGTTCAACCAGTTCAAGCCCTAACTCCTTATATCCCGACCTTGTTGGGGACATGCAAAGAAAAACAGAGAAAAAGCAGACTGCTCTGATACCACAGATCCGGATTTAAACAGGAACGCAACAAATTACAGAGATAACCATATACACAAAGATGCAGCGGAAATAATACTTCATTTCATTAATGGAAAATACTGAAATATGCTTACAAACAGAAATGGCAATAAACTAGCTAGGGCGATGGTAGCTTATCTCTGAGAAGAGATGTGATGGCTACATGCCTCTGAACTGTGTTACAATGAGGCTCGAAGGCCTATTTATTGTTGAGAAACAATGGACAACCCTTAACATTCCAAAACCTAACCCTAGGAGATGAAACGCCAAACTGTGGGCCCCGTTTGGGTAAATTGGTACATCAACTTCCCGGGGTCGTAACTTTGGCATACGATCTCCGTTTGACGCTTACAATAGCTCGTTAGAAAGATCTATCCGAGCACTACCACTTTGGGAAGGGCAAAATCGGTCCATGGACCCATGTTGCCCCCAGATTTCCCAAAAATCGTCGTTTAGGGCCTCAAAACGGCTCCGGAAGTTCAGGACCCGAAAAACTGCTAAAAATAGTAAGTTGTGCTACAATTAAGGAAACTGAAAATGCTGAGAAAGACAATGGTAGGGGTCCAGGTGGACTTGGTAGGTGGCCACCAATATCCACCTGGATCATACAAGAATATAACCATTAAAATTTTAGTAATTGTCATCAGGTAAGAAATATGATATATAAAATTATCACACTGGTCTAAATCTTTAGACATGTCAACTAATGGTACAAATTTAGTGAGCTTAAGGGTTATGAACATGTGTTTCCTCCTACCAGGTTACAGGTCTAAATCCACAGTGAGGAAGAGTATGTACACCTCCATAGATTTTAGCAGTCAAATCACTGCACGGAAGAGGATCCCTCGTCCCAAAAACAAAGGGGTATCATATACCAATTTGATGTCTAGCTTAGCCGTGACCTTAAAATTAAACTATTATTATCATTGTTGTTGTTATTATGCCTGCAATTAAAACTTAGATATAGGTCCTGATCACTCCTCTATTCTCCTTCAAATGGGGAAACTGGATGCAAAGCCTGACAGTCATTTCAAACTCAATCCAATATGGTTCGATGAAGATGACTTTTAGAAATTAATCAATGGAGAGTGGGTGGGGTATGATAGGATTGCTAGCAAAAATGTTGACGTTAGATTTCAGTTTGCAACTTTGCTAAAGAAGCTAAAAGATGTTGCAACTTCCTCTACCTCTATCAAAAAAGAAAGAATGGACAAGCAGTTGAAGAGTGTTGACAAAGGAACTACAGAGATCTCTCAGAAGAATGAGGAAGGAATCCTCAGGGAAAAGAAGAATGCAAGATAATAGAGGTGGAGAGAAAGAAGAATAGGATGTTAGAATGGAGATAGGCTGAATGGAGAATCAAAAATAGAGTTGTGTGGTTTGAAAAAGATGATAAAAATACAAAACTCTTTCATAACTTTACTAATCATAGAAAGTGAGTAAATACTATTTGGGAAATGCAGAATGAAGAGTGTATCACAGTTAGAAAGTTCCCTGATAAAGCATACTTTAGATTCAAGCCCATTCAGTCAACTTAGGAGATAAAGAGGGTAAATCCAGAGGAATCATGTAGTTATCTACATATTTCCCCGGATATGTAATAGAGGAGGATAATCTGATATCAACGGAGGAAGTTTCAAAAAATGAATTCAAAGGTATTTTGGTATGTTTCAAGAAAGATAAAATCAGGGGTCTAGATGGTCGACCTATGGATATATATTAAGATAGATTAGCGAATTACCTTGAACTAGTAGTGGTCTCCCACCTCAAATATTGTTCTCTTTGTAGGAGGATGAAACATCATTTTATATCCCAACAAAGAATTGAATTTTTGCATGCCTTGAGGCATTTAGCCAAAGCCCTCAGGTAAACTTTGTTACCAAAAAATTCCATCTTCACCATCTTTGATCTCATTATTGGCTTTTCACATGCATCTAACCTTATGAAATTCCTCACCAATCACCTAGTCTGTGTTCCACTTGATTCATTTGACATGATTGTTCCACCTCCATAGACATCCTAGAAAAAATTTGTTACACTATAGATGAATAAGGCAAGAGATATTGAAGGCTTATAATTAGAGTGTTTGACTCCTAGCATGAAACCTCTTGCCGCAACCACGGCTAAGCTCTTTTCCTTTTCTCAACCATCTTGGACCAATGATATTATTCATGCCATCCATAAGTTTAGTCATGCATTAAACACAAGTACTTGCACAATGTAGAACCATTATAATAGGACATATATTAAGCAAGCTTCACTCCACTCTCTTAAATGCTCATATATCCACGTACGCAGATATAGATAAGTTTTAGGGAATTCTTATAGAAGTTTTGTTGAGATTATCAAATCCTTGACTACATTCTCACTTTGAGGAGTGTTATTCGGGGGATGGAGCATTACCACACAAAAGCGTGTTGTTTTTTTGTGGGTTTTAGGAAGCTTTTGATAATCCTTGACATTTGTTGATAGAGTGGCTTTAATAGTTGGGTTTTTCTAGAGATGTTCTTTGGGTAGTTATGGCCTATATTCCCAACACTTTGAGTTGTACATTGACGAACTATTTTATTTGTAACATTGATACAAAGTATGGATGTTGTTTATTTGTAGTCTTGATGTTTATACTTGTAAGTCTACAACTAATGTAGAGAATATTGATTTTTGTTGGAGAATGAATTCAACTGTATTATAAGAATGGTATGAAAAATAATGTACATAGTACACATAAATATGCATTATATACAATAGGTAAACCATTGATTCAATTTCCTAAGTTTGAATGATAAATAATTGTCCACAAGAACCCTAAGTGAATAAGGGTTAACAATCTTACCCTAGTTTACTTCATTCACTTCATTCATTGTTTGTAATTTTCTCGTCCCTTCATGTTTTTATCGCAGTATCAGGAACTACATTTGCTCTTAACATGATCTTCTATATACCTACATGGGCTGGTTTTCTTCTAACTGGATTCATAACACTCACTCTCATTGGGGTGTAGAGATCCAGGGTTCTCCATCCGATCCTTTTGACTATACTCTATGCATCTATTTCAAGACAAAATGACAATTCATTTTTCTTATGTAACCCGGTTACTTCAAACTCTTGGTTTGCTCTATCTTGTAGAGACATTGTACTGGGAAACGACGTTGAATTTATTTCAGATTCTCTGGTGTTGTCTCTATCAATTTGCAGTGATTTGTTATAGTTTCAGCCTCAAAGATGAAGGTCAACTCGATGTTTGATGTTTTCTTTTGTAGTTAGAAAGCTTCAAGAACAAGGTGATCAGTGCAATATCATCTTTGTTAAAGTAGTTCCAATATTTTCTAGACTTTTTCAATTAAGGAGAGGGATATAATCCCAATTTTTTTTGGTTTTTCCTCCTATAAAATAAACTTATGTAATCAGAAATGTTTGTGATCTCTAATCAAACCATACGAGAAAATTTTTGGTTGGCGTTATGTTTTTTCAATGCACTAGGGCTTTGGATAATTTATACTCTTATATGCAAGGTGGGTAAAATGTGGTACAAACAGTCACTACCAATGTTGACTTGTGTGTTGTGGGGGACAATTTTCTTTTACCGACTTGGGAACCTTTACATTTATTATTAGTTCAAAGGCACTACAAAGGAAATTTTTTAGGCATGATATGATTAGGTTCTTGTCATGAAATCGAAACTTGAGTTTTCTACATTTTCACGTTATTTGGTAATTGGCTAGTTGTTGATTCTGTATTCAATTTAGAGTTCTTTTGTTACAATGCATCCTTTGGTTTCTCGACAATAAAACTTGATGTGCACATGGCTTTCTGTATCATGGAAATTGAATACTTTTGTAGTGGAACCAGGAAATGTAGAAAGTTGGCTATATCGAATTAACACACATTTCATTAAAAATAGAATTTTTTTTATTACAAGGAAACCACTATAATTGAGTTATTTGGTTATTTTTAAATTCAAGATCCACTATTTAATTCCAAATTTAATGAAATATGTGTTAATTAGTATGAAAAATATAGACAAACACCTACAAGGTAGCATCAACATCAAGAATTTGTAGTTTCATAGAGAAATCACATAAGCAACAGGAACATGGCCATAACCCAATATTGTGGAATGTATAAAATTTTCATTCTAAAGTTGCAGAAGATGGGATAACTAAAAAACATGCCCATAAACCAATATTGTGGAATTTAGAAATTTTTCATTGTAAAGTTGCAGGAGATTGGAGAACTGCTAAACCTATATTTCTGAAAGAAGCCTATAACCTAGCATTGGGCAATTCAAAAGCTTACAAGCACAACACCCATAATTGCAGAATAAAATGACCTGTGTTAGGCACTTTCATAACCAAAATCCACAAACAGGCATCACAGAATGCAACATTCTAAATTTTAGAATACAACGCCCTTCAATAGGGATTTGCATTGCCAGTCAGTGATGGCCTTGAGAAGCTTGGAAATAAGCTTAACCAAGTCATTCACTATAAAAGGAAAATTGAAATTCCTCGCAGCTATGATCTTGTCACCATTTTATATACTCATCGAATAGGGGATTAATGTTGTGTAGTCACACAAACTTGAATAGTATTTAGAATATTGTGTGAATTATGCCTTGTAAAATCACTATAATCTAAAGAAGTATGATAGTATAACTGCTATATTTTTATCTAATGACCATTAAAAATGTTTTTGTATTTCTACTTACATTTATGAAATAGCACAATAGGTACACTAGTGTTAGAGGTTTATTATGCATTAGTAAAATATGGAAGTGAAAAATAGAGACAAAATCCCAAATCCTTTGGAGGTAGCATCCACAGCAAGAGCTCAAAAGGCGATGAACATCCCTATAACCAGAGATTGTAGAATTGAGAAGATTTTCTTTCTTAAGTTGTAAAATCCAAGAAAACGGCTACTTACATTTCTGAAAGCAGTAACCCTATAATCTAGCATTGTGCAATTCAAATGTTCACAAACAGAGATTGTGGAGATGGAAAGACCACAGAGGCATTGCAAAATATAACAGCCTAAATAGTAGAACACAACACTCTACAATAGTGAGTGGTATTACCATTGAATGAAGACCTTGAGAATATTAAAAAGAAGCTTAACCAATTTATTCATTATGGATGGTGAGTTGATATTCTTTGCAATAGTAAAAGACATATCATGTAACTGATGCACATGAATATTTCTATGTTCCAACAAGTTTCCAGGATGGGTGGGTGTGGAAGTGGGGGGAATTAAAAGGGAGATATGTGGGAGCATCCCTAAATTTTAGAGACATTCAGGGAGGACAGGGGGATGTTAAGGTATCTAGCATAGGGGTCGCCATCTCTAAAATTATAAAAAAATAATAATGATAAAATCTCAACAATAACAATTCATCCAATATAAATTCATCATTATGTAATCCAGTGGAAACACTATAATGTTTCCAATCCTGAAATCTATTTAGTCTACTGAATTCTGAATGGGATATAAAATTCTACATTCTCCATATGATGTCTGATGAGGTTGGAATCACCCTCAAACACCTCGAAACAGTTTAAAGTAGACTATGAGATAAAGGCATTTCATTTCAAAAATTTCACCTTACTTCAAGAATGTAATATTACTATTAATTACTAAAGTCATAGAGTTATCAAAGAACAATCTCCTATTTTTTTCGTATCTTCATTTTATTGAACAAAAAATAGACTCAAAGCTCAATCTCCTATTTTTTTCATATATTCATTTTATTGAACAAAAAATTAATGCGAGGGGGTCTGAGCATTCCTATTCTGGCGGACGAGCTACCAAACATACCCATTTTGGTAAAATGCTTCTCTCACACCAAGGAAATGTTGCCTCGAGTTTCCCCAAAAGGGGCATGTTGCAAAATGTTTTTCCAGGAACCCCCATCTCAAGAGTGTGTGGTAAATGTTGGGGGCGTGCTCTCCAATCTGGGTGATGCATCCCCATGTAACACTGGAATATTTAATAGGGGGATTAATTTGGGTAATGACTGAAACTCAAATTGTATTTAGGATATTGAATGCGTTGTGCCTTGAAATTTACTATAATCTAAAGAAGTATGATATTGTTATTGCTGTTATATGTTTGTCCAATTATTTTTTGAAATTGTCCATGTGGATTTCTACCTGCATTTGTAAGCATAGCACAATAAATATAGTAGTGTTAAAAGTTTTAGTATGCAAAGTTAAAATCCTTTTATCCCGTGTTATATCTTTGGACATCATAGATGAGAAATTTGGAGTCGAGCATTGCTTTTCTTGTACTTACAATGTTTGGGTGTTTCATTGGAGAGCTGGAATATGCAAATCCTAAAGACAATGAGGTGTTAAAAGGAATTTTCGTTCGTAATTTAAGAGGAAGTGGAGCAATTGGTATTTCATTTCTCTTATTGGAGCTTTTCTTACACCGTAAGCCCCTCTCACTTGTCTATTTCATTAATTCAATTCAATGAATATGTTTTGTCAGTACAAAGTAGTAATGATTAGAAAATCTAGGCAAACATTTTCCCCTATGATGCAGATGAGGCGTTGGGCATTTAGTTGCACAATAATAAATGGAGTAGTTTTAAGTGCAATTTTTTTGGAGTTTCTAACAACTTTCTAGTCAAAATTTTGTGAAAACATTTGTGGCCAAATTTTGATTTGTGTTGTTTAAACTGGTTTTCTTGACTACATATACGGATTCAACACCCTCAAAAACCTCTGAATCACTTCAATTGTGAATATTTCACCTATAAAACTTGTGATTTCAATGAATGTTGGCTAGAACAAACTAGATAGAAAAATCAACTAGAAAGCTTTCCAGAAAATCACACTGGAAAACTACTAGGTCATAAATACCTCAAATGATGTGTATCTTATCATGTACAAAATTTAGTACTATTGTATTGAGTGTTTATTGATTACCTTCATAAAATGTAACTGATCTTGTCATCCACCATATCCAGATACAATTCATTTCTTCACTCTGCCTTGGTTCTCTCTCGGAAAGTACCACCAACTATTTCTGGAGTTAATGTATGTACTCTTCCATAATTTACAAAATTCTTAAAATAACTGGAATATATTATTCATGTATCTTTCGTTGTGCTTTATTTACAAATTAGATCGATTTTCACTGGGTTGTTGAAATTACAAGTTTTCATTACGGAAATTATGAAATGTAATTATTCCACTCAGAATAAGGTCTAATAGTCCCATCTACAAGAACATAATTTGTGAAAGTACACTAAAAAACAGGATTCTTCAACCCAAACTGTCATAGTAATATGGTAATATTGGATTCTTCTTTATTTGTCTATACTTGATTTTATATCATCAAGTATGTAAGAAGCTGCAAGATAGGGTCAAGGCACTCAAGGAGCGGGGTCCCAAATAAAATTGTATAGTTAGTTGTGAATGTGAAGAACATGGAGCTATGCACTGATGATCATGATGCACTCATACTTTCTGCTTCTCCCATTAATTCCTCTTCTCAAATCAAGAATTCTTCCTCACACAGATGCTTTGTGTATTACAAAAATAAATTATGTGTATTATAGTTACAGTTTATTGGAGTTATATTTTAAAATGTAATCATAAATTGAAAGGACAACGAATTATAACAGTTCTAACTAATACTCAGCTGATCATGTCCTATTTCTATCTTCCAATGACTTTGGAAAGGAGCGCACCCCCCTCCATAATTTAGTGGTAACATTAGATTCTATTTTCTATATATATTTCCACCTCGTTGAACTTTCTTTAGTGATTGGATTGAATGCTCCAAGGAGTACAGAACCTAATCTTACAACATTGATTGGGTCTTGTTTTGATAGCCATAAAGATCTAACCTTCTCTTTGTGCTTGTAGGTCTGCAAATTCAATAAAAAACACACCTCTAAAATTGTCTTATGTGTACCAATGTGTTGGATGTAATTCATTCCATTTGCAGCCTCTAGCACGAATTGTCGAGAAGGTATGCTTAACTTGCCTTTTTAAAAGATGGTGATAACTCTTCAATTTTCTTTAGGCACAAAATAAACTGCACAAAAGCTTCAGATCTTCAAATGTTTTTAGAAACCTGTTTTAGCAATGTACACCAAAGCAATGAAATCATTTTTTTAAAAACTATGTTGTAAAATATATGCAAGTTTAGTCTTGCTTCAAATTTAGTTGATACTTGCAACCATGGCCTTGGTATGCTCAAGAATTACAATGTACGATATGCACTTGGTTTTGGCTCAATTGTTCCTCAAGAATGCAGTGATTGTGGAAAATATTTAATATGGTTGGGCCCATATGGTCTGCCCCAATTCATGATCCTGACCGGGTTTCATCCATATTATCAAATGTTGTTCTCAAATCTCGCTATCCTGCATACGAAAAAATATATGTTGTCTTGACCTCAATTTCTGAGGTAAGGATCTTTTTAGTCAGCAATGAAGCATAACATGTAAATTTAATATTGATTTTCCACCGCATACAATGGTATAATGCATACAACTTACAATGATGTGATAAATGTGGGCAATTAATTTGGAGTAGCAACATTTCATGAACATAGCAAGATAGCATTCCCTTTGTTTTCATTTTATTTGGAAGGTTCATTTCTTAAGTACATGTGATCATATCACAAAGTATTTATCCTATCGTACCTAGATGGCGTTTGGTGCTTTCTATTTGCCATTTCTTTTTTATACATTATATTAAGTATCAGCTAGATAGACAAATTATTGCTAGGGGCCTTTATTGAGATGGGCTATTACGAGAACTCAAACAAATAAAGATATTAGTTGCGTCAATCAATCCTTAAGCATGGGTTTACTTTGCACAAGAGATTCTCCTGAAGGTTGACCTACCATGATGGAAATTGTGGGCACACTCCAATCCATTAGAGACACTTTTCAAGGCTTTGGTGGCATTCCAAAACTGCAATCAAATTTGACATGTTTGTTGGGTGATGCAAGTACAACTCACAACAACAACGCTAGTGGAGGGAAAAGCTTTTCTACATTCTAGAGTGTTGTAAGAGAGAAGTGACTGTGTCACTAGACTATATAATATTTTTAGTCCATTGCCATTAGTTGCATGTAGTGTGAGTTTTATTTTCCTCTTTCTTTTTGCAAACCTAGTGTTATTTACCTCTCCTTTTCTATGGATGTCTATTGTTGAGCACATGTGACTCTAAATATAAAGCTACATTATCCATCCCTTGTTTACTTGTATCAACTTTCCTTTTACCGCCCCATGAAACATTAGTAATTGACATCATATATTCATCAATGATTGAGCTATGAATGTCTTGGAATTTAATTACCAATATTCTTCTTTTCAACGAGTAGACATTATAATTTTGTAACTTTATCTGCCAAACTTGTTGATAGTGTGAGCATATCATTTATTTTTTGCAACTGGAATATCCATCTGATTTAGGTTTGCATATCGATCACATGCACTATTGGTAGTAAATTGGATCGATATATAGTTTTCACTATTGGTTTTACATTGTAGAAAACTGATAGGTTTGTTGTACTCAGATTTATTGTCTTTTATTGAAGAATTCAACTCTGCAATTTTCTGGCAATGGCATGGGCACAAAGATATTTTTGGAAGGAAAACATGCACCACAACTAAGATGTTGTTCTTTTCCCACGCACCCTCTAATGTATAACCATACAAACTATCACTTCAAATAGCAACACCGAACTCCCCAGAGTAACAAATGAATCAAACCTGAATTAGAATGAAGTGCGTGCTTGTTGGGTGATGATATTAAAATCCTATCCATGCAAGCTCATTTATCCTTCATACAAACTCAATCTGATTTAGATACGTCATTCATCCTTTAGTTCATCGCATGAGTTGAGACTATTTTCATTGAATTTAGCGTTCTATTTTCCCTTATGGTGTTTCTTTTTATGGGCCAATTCAATTATGTGGGGATGCATTACGTGATTTTGTAAGAAATAGCAATGATATTTTTTATAGTGGAAGTTTTGAAATAGTTTTATTTTAAGATGTTTTTTTAAGTTCACATTTGAATATCTATTTTTAATTAACTTTGTATCATACTATTGATAAATTTGAAAGTCACACTTTCTTCAATCAAGCTTGCCACTTTAAGATAACTAGTATAAATTTATTATGAAATTTTCACTTTAGAAAAAATGTAAGCTTTATTTTTTTAGCTATGATTTTTGTTTATTCTTATAGTGTGTTTTAGTTCCTTTTCTCATTGCATTATCAAATCCAATGCCTCTCTTGCACTTTCCAAAATATATAAGCTTTATGTTTTTATCTATGTTTTTTGTTTCTTTTGTAGCATGTTTTGGTTCTTTTTCCTATTACATTATTAAGTTCAATACCTCTCTAGTGCGTTTTGGTTTCTTTTCCTATTGCATTATCAATTCCAATATCTCTCTACTAGTGAAACCCCTTTACAATCATTATCTGTCTAGATTTCCTACCTCTCCAATGCTTAATGCATGATAACTTTGGCATAATTGCATATGAAAGGTACAACTTTCCACTTGAGTTTTCAAAAAATTCCTTTGGTGTGAATCAAATTCTCAATTGATGTCACTCATCAACAAAAATTCAAAGCACTTTATAAATCCTTCATAATCCAATGGGATAACACAAAATAAGATAAATAGGGTCTACATTAGAGTTTCTTTTCTTGGAATAGAGTTTTTAATTCTCTCTTATGTAGATCCTCCCCTCTTTTGGCACTACCACCCTACCTATTGGTGCGGCCTAAATCTTTAACAATGCGCTCTTTATAGAGTCTATCTTTATAGATGCATGTATACATGAACATCTAACTGTATACTAGTATAAGCTTTTGAGATTTTTTTCTAGAGATATAATCAGCCTCTCTTTACACCTTTTGGGGAAATTGCTAGTTTTAGTATGTTAAATATATGGTCTGCATGATTATAATTTTTATAAAGATTATAGATCATGTGTCAGTAATTTTTTGTTTTTTTTTTTGTGGTTGTTGTTTAAATCAATGGCTATAAATGTAGTTTTTAGGATTGCCATAACTCTTCACGTAATTCTTTAAATTGTGCTTGCTCAATGGAAGAGTGTTTGCCTTACAAGCATGAGGTTGGTGGTTCGATTCCACTGTGCGCTAACACACATTAACCAATGATTTTGTAGTTTATTTTTAATTAAATGTTTTTTATATCAATTTATTTCAATGGTGAGCTATTTTTGGATTCATTGTTTTATATTTTCTCTAGAGAGACAAAAGCTATTATTAAATACATACTGTCTCTAATCCAAGAGTTGCCTCTAGAGAGACAAAAATGAAAAGTCTCTTTAGAGGCAATAATGCTTGTGTTATATATTTTCTTTATAGAGACAATTTTTTAAGAAAAAAATCTTTAAGATAATATTTTTTAAGGCAATAATCTTTAAGACAATAATTTTTAAGACAATAATATTTAAGACAATAATTTTTGAGACACTTGCTTAAAGACAATATTTAAGACAATACACAAGTTTTTTTTGTCTCAAGTTAAGACAATTTACCTAAAAATTGTCTCAAATATTGTCTTAAAACCCCCCTTTATGCAGTAGTGCTAGAACTACTAGAATGTATACAATATGTTATAACGTATATTCTCTTATATTGGAGCATAAGACAAGAAAATTCAAACAAAAGCATATGTACATATTCTAGTGCGTACAAGTTCAAAGTGATGTGTGGTGTTGCTCCATCACAATAATGTTAGCATGTTGAATGTCAGAGTTGACATGTGACATTGGTGCTGTTATGAAACCATCTCACAAAAACATAGGAAAGATAGATCAACGCCTTATAAATAAGCCTCTTCGAGGGGGCAACCTCATTTACATTGCGCAAATGAAAAATTATTGGATGATACAAATGACAAGACCTCCTTTATATATATAGGAGTCTAAGGGGTCATAATATAATCAGAACCGACATAACAATAATAACGTAAGGGCACAATAATAACAATAGTGGGCTTCTATGGGGCACAATAATAACAATATGGGGACTACATGGGCCCAAAAATATAATAAGGGGGTTGTAATAATAACAATAAAGGATTACACTAGTAGTATAGGGACATAACAGGTGCTCTGATATGTGATAATGTAACGAGTATTCCTATATGCAATTCACATTTTTGAATGGAGCTCACACAGTAGCACATGGTTGCAATTATATTATATAATTGATAAATTTTATCATTTTCAACTCTATTTTTCAAAATTCGATACAACCTGGGACGTTTTAAACCCCCAAAGATGGAAGGCTGGTTTTGAATATATGTCTATCAAAAATATCTATAGAAACATATCGGACCATTGGCTACTAAATAAGATACTAGTTAAGCACATTTATTAACCTAGAATGAAATATGAAGGGTTGATGATAATGGGTTCACCTACTTTCCCAACCATTTCAGTGATGCACCCTACTAATACACCAAAAGATCCTACCAGCACTGTGTCGATCCCTCTATTCAAGCCCTTACTTAGAGTAGCCCCTGCACAAATATATTTCACAAGAAATCTCAAAATTCACTATGGCTATGGTGGGACAATATGTGTGTTATGTTATGTTTTTTGAGTGAATTTTTTTTCACTTAGTAGCATAAATAGATTTGAAAATTTATTTCGATATTTTAAATCATAAATTTATTTCGATATTTTAAATCATATTGTCATCGTTATAGATCCTCTATAGTTTTTTTTTTATAAATTGTTTGTTATATTCGTTTAAGCTAATTTTTTTCAACAAGAACTTGCATCATTCTAACACATGTCATCAACCAAACATTTCTCTAAAATATATAAAACTCACAGAAAAAATACACTATACCTACGATTGTGGAACAATAATATAGTTTTGCACAAGTTCATGTTAAATAATATGAATTCCTGGATCTACGCCAATTCAACTCATTGATTACATTGAAATAAGAAACATTTCCAAATTACTTGTAGTAAACTCAAAAACCACCACAACTGTCATGACAGTTTAATACTTACTCCTATATGAGGAGTTGGCTAAATTTAGAGAGTCAATTAACTAACTGTTGAGGGTTAATTGTTGAGTCAAGTTGACTTAAGTGATAGACAACTTTTAGTGTGTGATTGCATGTGGTTGTATGTCAATATTTTTTAGGCAAGTTGGTAGTTGGAAAATGATAAATACCTTTCACTGGGTTCATTGTAAGTATGATGTTTTGTGTGATCAATAGAGGAGCAACAACTTGTGGATTTGTGTGTAAACTTATGCTTTGTCTCCTTTGCCTTTCCAACAAATTGGTATTAGAGCAATGTTACAAAGAGCGAGGAACAATGTATTAGAAACATTCAATGTGAAAGGAAAAACATATTTTTTCTTTTGGTTAGTGCTATAACGCACCTTGTAGGTTATACACTGGGTGTTATAAAACACGCTAGTATCAATGAACACTATGTTACAAGGGTTGGACATAACTTGATTTCAAATCACGTGGGTTCCATAGAGTTTTCAAGCATTAACATTGATATATTATTCGTGTAGGGCGTTAATCGCATGTCATCCTCACGAGAGATGCATTAGAGTGAATAACATAGTTTTAAAATATGTACAGTGATGTGCGGTTTGACGGTAGGTCTACTTGGGCGAAGCCCAGGAGATTTGAGTTCAAATATCATGGAGTACAGTGACCTGCTATGGTGGTAGCTAAAGGAGCAGATTCCCCTCTCCCGTGAGTCTTGTTCTTTCTAAAATCATAGGATCTTAGTATATCCAACTTGCAGGTAGTTGGATGTACTCCTGGTGTTATAGAGGCAGCTACGAGGATTGATCCTAGGTCTCCCATAGATTAGGACTGGCAATGACCAATTCACCATGTGTTTAAAAAAAGAACATAGCCTTAAAATACAAAGTAAAAAAGTTTGAAGATTTATATACGTTGACTTTATATATGTTGAGTGGGGGAAATCTTTTATTAAAAAGAGTGGATATTAAAAACAAAGGGTTTTTATTAAAATGTTTCATTATATAAATACGTTGAGTGTGGGAAGTCTTTTATTAAAAGGAGTGCATATTAAAAACAAATGGTTTTTATTAAAATATTTCATTATATAAAAGATTTGCAAACTTTATAAAAGGAATTTTTTTGAAAAAGTTTTATTTTTAATTTTTCTTATATATAAAAAAAATAAAAACTTAGTTTTTTTTTATGGAAAGGGTTATGGTTAAAAAAGTTTATTAAATGAGATTTCTTTTAAGAGAATTTTCTCATCATTTATAGTGAAGGATTATGATGTGTGGGCTATTAAGATGGCGACCAAGTTGCAAGCACATGATGTTTGGGATTATGTCTAGTTTGAGTTTTTAGAAGCTAAGAATGAAACAGAAGAACAAGCTCTCAGTAATACAAGAGGGAACAATGGAAGAAAGACAAGATGAAGAATGCACAAGCATTGCAGCTAATCCAGCAGGGAGTGGACTGTGCAGTGTTCCTGAAGATTATGACCATGTCTTCTGCAAAAGTGGCATTGGATACTTTGGCGACAAACTATACAAGTATGGCCAAAGTCAATATTGTCAAGTTGCAGAATACTAGGAGAGATTTTGAAAGTTTGCAGATGAAGGAGATAGAGTACATTGATTCTTTCATGAATCGGGACCTAACAGGTGCTTTGATATGTGATAATCTAATGAGTATTCCTAGATGTGATTCAAATTTTTGAATGGAGCTTACACAGTAGCACATGGTTGCAATTATATTATATAACTGATAAATTTTATCATTTTCAACTCTATTTTTCAAAATTGCATTCAACCTAGGATGTGTTAAAACCCCAAAGATGGAAGGCTCATTTTGAATCCATGTCTATCAGAAATATCTATAGAAACATATCTCACCACTGCCTACTAAATAAGATACTAGTTTAAGCACATTTACTAACCGGGAATGAAACGTGAAGCTACAAGTTTAAGCACATTTATTAACCTAGAATGAAACATGAAGTGTCGATGATAATGGGTTCGCCTGTTTTCCCAACCATTTCAATGATGCACCCTACTGATACACCAAAAGATCCTACCAGCAGTGTGTCGATCCCTCTATTCAAGCCCTTACTGAGAGTAGCCCCTGCACAATGATATTTCACAAGAAATCTCAAAATTTACTCCAGCGATGGTGGGACAACATGTGTGTTATGTTATGTTTTTTGAGTGAAATTGTTTTCACTTAGTAGCATAATAGATTTGGAAATTTATTTCGATATTTTAAATCATAATGTTATTTCAATATTTTAAATCATATTGTCATCGTTATAGATCCTCTCAAGTTGCTTTTTTAAAAATTATTTTTTATATTCATTTAAGTTAATTTTTTTTCAACAAGAACTTGCATCATTCTAACACAAGTCATCAACCAAACATTTCTCTAAAATATATAAAACTCACAGAAAAACAACACTATACCTACAATTGTGGGACAATAATATAGTTTTGCACAAGTTCTAGTTAAATAATATGAATACCTAGATCTGCATCAATTCAACTCATTGATTACGTTGAAATAAGAAACGTTTCCAAATTACTTGCAGTAAACTCAAAAACCACCACAACCGTCACGATAGTTTAATACTTACTCCTGTATGAGGAGTTAGCTAAATTTAGAGATTCAGTTAACTAAGTGTTGAGGATTAATTGTTGAGTCAAGTCGACTTAAGTGATACAAGACTTTTAGTGTGTGATTGTATGTGGTTGTATGCCAAGATTTTTTAGGCAAGTCAGTAGTTGGAAAATGATAAATATATTTCACCGAGTTCATTGTAAGTATCATGTTTTGTGTGATCAATAGAGGAGCAACAACTTGTAGATTTGTGTGTAAATTTATACTTTGTCTCCTCCACTTTTCCAACAAATTGGTATTAGAGCAATGTTATAAAAAGCGAGGGAGAACGGATTAGCAACAGTCAATGTGAAAGGAAAACATATTTTTTCTTTTGGTTAGTGCTATAACACACCTTGTAGGTTATAGAGTGGGCGTTATAACACACACCAGTATCAATGAACACTGTGTTACAAGGGTTGGACATAACGCGATTTCAAATCACGCGGGTTCTGTAGAGTTTTCAAGCATTAAAGAATTAAAATTGATCTCTTGTTCGTGTAGAGCGTTAATCGCATGCCATACTCACGAGAGATGCGTTAGAGTGAATAACATAGTTTTAAAATACAAAGTCAAAAAATTCTGGAGATTTATATATGTTGACTTTATATATGTTGAGTGTGGGAAATCTTTTATTAAAAAGAGTGCATATTAAAAACAAACGGTTTTTATTAAAATATTTCCTTATATAAATACGTTGAGTGTGGGAAGTATTTTATTAAAAGGAGTGCATATTAAAAACAAACGATTTTTATTAAAATATTTCATTATATAAAAGATTTGCAAACTTTATAAAAGGATTTGTTTTTTAAGTTTTTATTTTTAATTTTTCTTTTATATATAAAAAACAAAAACTTAGTTTTTTTTATTGAAAGGGTTATGATTAAAAAAGTTTATGAAATAGATTTTTTTAAGAGAATTTTCTCATCATTTATATTGAAGGATTAGGATGTGTGGGCTATTAAGATGGCGACCGTGTTGCAGGCACATGATGTTTGGGATTATGTCCAGTTTGAGTTTTTAGAAGCTAAGAATGAAACAAAAGAACAAGCTCTCAGTAATACAAAGAGGGAACAATGGAAGAAAGACAAGATGAAGAATGCGCAAGCATTGTAGCTTATCCAGCGGAGAGTGGACAATGTAGTGTTCCAGAAGATTATGATC
Organism: Pinus tabuliformis; assembly: GCA_031772625.1. NCBI lineage: Eukaryota > Viridiplantae > Streptophyta > Pinopsida > Pinales > Pinaceae > Pinus > Pinus tabuliformis. Next base: position 1,273,686,371 of record CM062817.1, on the reverse strand, counting down.
ACGTCTTCCGCAAAAGTGGCATTGGATACTTTAGTGACAAAGTATATAGGTGTGGCCAAAGTCAATATTGTCAAGTTGCAGAATACTAGGAGAGACTTTGAAAGTTTGCAGATGAAGGAAACAAAGGACATTGATTATTTCATGAATCGGGTTATAACTATCATAAATCAGTGACAATTTTATGGTAAAGAAATTAAACATCAAACAGTTGTTGAGAAGGTCCTTAAATCTTTGTCTACCAAATTTGATGTTGTGGTAGCAGCCATAGAAGAAGCCAAAGATTTGAGTTGATGAGTTGATGGGATCACTTCTATCACATGAGGCAAGGATAGACAAAAATAAGGATTCCACTTTAGAGACCACTTCCAAAAGTGAGGTTTCTATTTCAAGAGACATAGGTCGAGGAAAAAGTAGAATGAGAGGTAGAGGATGACGCAGAAGATATGCTTGTCAGAGAGATGGCCGAGAATAGCATGAACATGAAAGTAGAAGAAACTACATAAGCTTCAATAGTAATCAAAGAGTTGAAAAATTGAAGGTAAGATGTTATTATTACAATAAAATTGGTCACTATGCTCATGATTGCAAGAAGAAAATAGTTGATCAAGGGAACCAAAGAGCTAATGTCATTAAAAAGAGTACTAACTCCATGTTCCTAGCTTGCCATAACATGCATGAACCTTCTGCTAGTGTGTTGTTGTTAGATAGTGGTTACAGTTTCCACAGGACATGCAACAAGGATTTCGTTGCAAATTTCGATCAATCTATGAAAATAGAGGTAAAGATGGGGACTTCCAAGGCTGTGGAAGTAAATGGAATAGGGGTAGTCAATATCCTAACCAAGTAGGGGGAGATAAAGACAATCTCAGAGGTATATTATGTTCCTAGTCTAAAACATAATTTGATAAGTGTTGGTCAATTAACACAAAAATGATTCAAATTTATCTTTCAAGGTCAAGAATGTGTTATATATGACAAGCCCCCAATCAAGCAACTAATAGCAAAGGTGCAGATGACGAGGAAGAGACTCTTTCCTCTAATTATGAATTACAATAATCAAGCCAGTTCTTTTACAGTTGTATGTTCTGATGAATATTGGTTATGGGAGTTTCGGTTTAGACACTTGCACTTTTCTGGTTTAAGATTGTTGCAACAGAAACATATGGTCAGAGGATTACCTGCCATCAGAGAACTTGCTAGTACTTGTGAATGTTGCATTTTGGGAAGGAAACACCATTAAAGTTTTCCAAAGGGAGTTGCATATAGAGCAAAGTAATCCCTTGAGCCAGTTCATACATACTTATGTGGACCTATGAGGACACAATCGATTGGTGGAAGTTGTTATTTCCTCACTTTCATTAATGATTATAGTAGAAAGACTTGGGTTTACTTCTTGAAGCAGAAGTCTGAAACTTTTGCAAAGTTCAAGGAATTCAAAGCCTTAGCATAGAATCAAAGTGATAGACATATCAAGGTATTTAGGTTAGATCGTGGTGAAGAACATGACTCAAAGGCATTCGATGATTTCAAAAAATGTGGAATCAGAAGACAATTTACAACCAAGTATAAACCGCAGCAGAATGGTGTAGAAGAGAAAAAGAACATGACAATTATGAACATGGTAAGAAGCATGTTGAAAGGAAAAAACTTGTTTAATGGGTATTGGGCAGAAGCAGTTGCATGTGATATTTATGTGATCAACATATCTCCTACAAAGAGTGTGATGAACAGAGTACCAAAACAAGTATGGCATGGTATGTCTTGCAACATATCTCATCTCAAAGTATTTGGATGTGTAGCTTATGCACATGTGCCTAAAGATTGAACAGGAAAATTGGATGATAAAAGTGAAAAATGCATATTTACTGGTTATAGTGAGCAATCAAAAGCTTACAAATTGTATAACCTTGTAAAAAGAAGACCATAGTTAGCATAGATGTTGTGTTCAAAGAACAAGAGCCATGGAATGGAATTGTAGACAAAACTGTTGATGCACAAGTGCCAGTGATGGAAGAAGATGATGTAGTAGAAAATGAGTAGCGAGAATCATAGGTGAAGACACCAAACAGACACACACCAACAAGAACTCCAACATTTTCAGAGTAGCATGGATCTTCAAACAAATTAACAGATCACGATTCTCCCAGCTATCAATCAGGCAATGAATCAAGCAATTGTAAGAGAAAGATGAGAAGTTTGAAAGATATTTATGATGATTTGAATGTTAGTTCAAATTTTGCCTTGTTGTCATTCCAACCTTCCTTGTTTGAAGAAGCAATCAAAGATGAAAATTGGGTCAAACCACGGATGAAGAAATTGAAGCTATTGAAAATAATGATACATGGAAATTGATTGTTTTACCAAAAGACAAAAATCACATTGATGTAAACTAGGTGAATAAGATAAAGCTAAATGAGAAAGGTGAAATTGACAGCTTCAAAGCTAGACTCGTAGCAAAAGGATTCTTGTAGCAACTAGGAATAGACTTTGGAGAAATGTTTTCTTCGGTAGCCAAATCTGATATCGTAAGAGAAGTTCTAGCCACAATAGCTCAAAAAAATTGGAAAGTATATCAAATGGATGTGAAATCATCTTTCTTGAGTGGAATTCTAGAAGAAGAAATTTATGTACAACAGCCTCCAGGTTATGAAGTTGAAGGTAACGAAGATAAAGTTTACAGGTTGAATAAATCACTCTATAGACTGAAGAAAGCACCTACAGCTTGGTATAGCAGAATTGAGAGCTACATGATTAAGAATAGATTTTGCAGAAGTAACATTGAACCTACCTTGTACACAAGGTAAATGAGCATGGATAGATTTTGATTGTTTGCTTATATGTTGATGACATGATTTTTACAGGTGATTTTGAGATAGATGAATTTAAAGCAACCACGATAAAAGAATTTGAGATGATAGATCTTGGTCTTATGAAATATTTTCTTGCCATAGAAGTTGAGGATTCTCAAAAAAGAATTATTATTTGTCAAAATAAATATGCCAAATATTTGTTGAATATATTCAGGATAGAAAATTGCAAACTTATCCCTACGCCAGTTGCAACAAGTACAAATTTAAGCAAGGATGATGAAGGATCATATGTCAATCCAAATCTATTCAAAAGATTGATTGGCAGTCTCATGTATCTCATAGCTACAATACTGAATATCATGCAAGGAGTGAGTTTGATTTCCAGATTTATGGAGACTCCAAAAGACACAAATTGGAGTGCAGGAAAAAGAATTCTGCGATACTAGAAAGAACTAGAGATTGTGGCATAATGTATGCAATGAAAGAAAAGAAGGATTTGATTGGATAAACATATAGTGATTTTGCAGGAAGTTTGGATGATAGGAAGAGAACTTCTGGTTTTGTGTTCCACCTTGGTTCAGGTGTGATTTCATGGGCATCTAAGAAGAAACCCATTGTGACACTTTTGTCAGCAGAAGCAGAATATGTAGAAACAACATCAACAACATGTAAAGTAGTGTGGTTAAGAAGAGTATTTGATGGACACAAGCAGAAACAACAAGGATCAACAACAATCTACTGTGACAAGATGTCAATGATTGCACTATCCAAGAACGGTGTGTTTCATCAGAAGAGCAAGCATATTGATACTGAATATCACTTTATTAGAGAACTTCTAAGCAATGGAGAAGTTCACTTGAAGTCTTGTTTGAGTTTCATTGAAGAAACTTAGTTGTTGTAAGCTCAGCTGAGACATAGACCATCAGGCATGTTTAACTTTTCATGAGTTGTGCTTTAGTTTAACGGTTGTAATGAAGGGGGAGTGTTAGAATAAGATAATTACTCTTGCATGAGGAGTTGGATAAACTTAGAGAGTCAGTTAACTAAGTTTTGAGGGTTGAGTTTTTGAGTATTGAGTCAAGTTGAGTTAAGTGATAGACAGATTTGAGTGTTTTGTTGCATGTGGTTGCATGTCAAGATATTTTAGTTAAGTCGCTAGTTGGAAAAGGATAAATACCCTTCATCACGTTCATTGTAAGCATCATGTTTTGTGTGATCAATAGAAGAGAAACAACTCATGGATTTATGTGTAAAATTATGCTTTCTCTCCTCCACCTTTCCAACACAAATGGAATTATCACCCATGCCATTCACTTTGATTAGATTTTGCAAAAACCCCAACAGAGGAGACAATAGTGAAAACAACCCACGTTGATGTATTTTCTAAAGAGAGGAGAAGAAAATTTCCACTATCATTTCCATGGGCTAGCTCAACTTAGTTGTGGTTATACGAGGCGTAAGAGGAGCCCTATATGTGATAAGGCAAAGGAAACCTATTTTTTAGGTTCTCTTAATACATGTCAGGGCCTTCAACCTCAACTTCAACACAATTTCTGTTATGAAACCAGCTCACAAAAAGATAGAAAAGATAGATCAACGCCTTAGAATTCAGCCTCTTCGAGGGGGAAACCTCCTTTACATTACATAAATGAACAATTCTTGGATGATTCAAATGAAAAAACATCCTTTCTATATATAAGAGTCTAAGGAGTCACAATATAACCCAGCGGAGCTAACAATAATAATATAAAGCCACAAAAATAACAATAGAGGGGTACTATGAGACACAGTAATAAAAATATGGGGACAATAGGGAAAAAAATTATTAATAAGGGATACAATTACAACAGTAATGGGGTAATCAATAGTATTATAGGGTCCTATCATGCCCCTCTCCTTCAAAAAAAGTGTTCTCCTCAATGCTTGAGTAGTTCTAGATGCTTCTGTATAAGATTCTCATCCTCCCATGTGGAATCTTCAGCAGATAAGTTCTTCCACTTGATGAGATACTCCGAGATTGATCGATTTCATAGATGTCAAGTGCTTGTTTCTGTGGCTGCTTCCGGTTCCAATATAATTTTTCCTTCCTCGTCAAGCTCTGGAAATATTGTTTGAACTGGGAGCTTGTTGCCTATAACCTTCTTTAAACATGAAACATGGAAAACTGGGTGCACTTGAGACGCTACAGGAAGCTCCAATTTATATGCCATAGTACCAATCTTTTGCAACACCTTGTACAGACCATAATACCTTGGTGATAATTTATTATCCTTCTTAGCTTGCTTGAGGGACATTTTTTTATATGGTTGTAGCCGTAGGAATACCCAATCGCCTACATGAAAACTTCTTTCGCTGCGATGTTGATCTACCTGTTGTTTCATTCTATTTTGTGCCAACACAAGGTTATCCTTTAAGAGTTGGAGTACTTGTTGTTGATGTTCAATGTGATGTTCCACTGCTTGAACCTTAGAATTTTATCTTAAATATGATGTGATGGATGGTGGTTGATATCGATAAAGTGCCATAAATGGGGTCATTTTTGTTGCTGTATGTAAGGAAGTGTTATACCACCATTTAGCCAAAGGCAACCATTTGATCCATTATATCTGTTTATCAGATACAAAGCAACGAAGATATCCTTCCAAACATTTGTTTACTATCTCAGTTTGCCCATTAGATTGAGGATGATAAGATGAGCTATGAGCTAACTGAGTACCAAGAAAAGAAAATAATTCTGTCCAAAAATTTCCAGTGAAAATTCGATCTCTGTCACTTACAATAATCTTTGGGTTTCCATGTAGATTTCTAATTGTTTCCATAAATGTAGTAGAAACTGTACTGGTTTTCAATGGATGTGATAATGCACAAAAGTGTGCATACTTGGAAAGTCTATCAATTACCACCATGATGACACTCTTTCCCTCAGACTTGGGTAAACCTGTGATAAAATCCATTGAAACCTCCTCCCAATGTTGGCTTGGAATGGATAAAGGTTGTAATAGACCCGGATTCTTAATTGTTTCAACTTTATTTTGTTGACAAACCAATAATTCCACCACAAACTTTTGAATATCTTGTTAACACCCAGATTGTTCCCTATGACTCCCAAGGGAATACGGCTGGGGTAACCACTAACCAATCTTTGGATTACAGTTTCCAGCCAAACTGTAATCAGAGAGGGCTCTCTCTTTATGATTTGTCTCTGTTATGATAGTATTTTAGGCTAGCTATTATGCTCAGGTTTTGTTTATGTTTTGGTTGAAGGATGTCTTTCAATACCTAAGATGTAATGTTTAGACAGTTGTATTTCATTGGGCAATGGAGTCTAGAGTTGTGAAATGTTTGAAATGCTTCAGTGGGAATGTTCAGAATGCAAGGCCTATTGGGTTCTCAACAAACAAAATTTAAAGCTTAAGTGATGATGTATGATGATGCATGTTTAGCCAATGGAAAGAAATTAAGAATTCTCCATTAAGCTAATGCAGTGAAAGTGAAATATGTTGCTTCAGGAGCAGACTTGAATTCCTGAAACAAGGGTCACTGTGAAAGATATATTTTGAAATTGCAGCAATTAAGAATTACACTTATCAAGATTATAACTGAGGAAAACATGCATTAACAACGTAGATTGAGCTCAGGGTATTCCATGAATAAATCCTGAAAGCTATTCTTTTTCTTCGCTGCTAAATACTTAGAACTTAGAAACATTTATGGGTTGTAAAAGATTAAAACACAAAACGAAGAGAGTTACAGAAAACTTATTGTATATGAGATGCACAGGGATCCTGCCAATTTCAACAAACACCATGAACGCATTCAGACAACTCAGTACTTCAGAAATTCCATCACTTCTGTTATTAAACTCTGCAAATATTACAACATAGGAACTTCTTCAAGAGAAATCAACAACAACCCCTGCAAGCTTATGCAAGGGAAAATATATACAAACGGTAATACAAAATATCTAAGGCGTTGAGTCATCTGAGAAATAAATATTTCACCAACTTTGTACAGAACAGCAGATAAAAAGTTATTGCTGCCTTTAATACAACATAAATGCTCATTTCTGTCAGTCAGAAGATATTTTGGCCTGCGGAGGCCACTGAGTCGGTTGGAATGATCTGCTTTAAATGCTGGACAATGCGCTTTTGTGGATGCTGTGCTGTAACTTTTCGGCCCTGTCACCTGTAGCTGTCCATCTTGACCTGCTGGCCGAAAGTTCTGCTGAGTTGGCTCAGCTTTTATCTTTTCATGCATGCTGATTTTACTAATTTTTCCTGTGCATGCCAATTTGTATTTTTTGATGAAAAACTTGAAGAATGGCTTCCTGGTCTATAGGATCATCTGTATTGCCTTTGTCCACCATTCCTGTGTGGGCAGTTGATGCCTGAGAATTGCATCTAATGTCTCATCTGCCTCTGTATATTTATAAAAAGTGGGAGGTACTTCAAACAGGTGTGTAATTTCATTCATTATAAAAAATAGATTCTCCACTCTGTTGTAGAGACTTTGCCCTGTAGCTGGCCCTGTTTCCTCTGAGGTGCTGGCCTTCTCTGTGATCTGATTTGTGGCAAAGGTGTTCACCCTCTTGGCGTAGTTTTCATGTGAAAGAAGTTTTCTTGCGCTGTTCAGTAAGCCTGGAAGACCTCTGTTCTGCGAAGCCACAAATTTTTCCATGAATCTATTGACCTCTGTCTGCATATATTGGGTCCTTCTTTCTAGTGTCTGCACTAGGCTTCTCAGTGTTAGGACCCTCTTTATTAGCTGAATAGTCTCAGTTCTGTTGGGGATTCCCATAGTAGCTAACTGAGCACTTGTTCTGTTGTTAAGCACATTGATCATTCTGTTGGCAACTTCAGGCATATTGCCTAGAGATGCCCTTGATCTCTGGATTTCTCTCTGTGCTTTTGCTATGAGCTCAATTTGCTCATGGATTGTCTCAATATATTGCCATTGGTCAGTGATGGATTGGCCAATATTTGCCCATAAATATCTAATGTGAGCTCCTTCTCCAGCTCCTTAATCCTGTCTTTAAGGGCTTTTATTTCCCTGCCCTTTTCGGCCACAGTCTGCTTGTATTTGTCATATCTTTCATTTACTTTGGCTAATTTCTCCCTGGCCTCATTTAGTTCTGTCATTTGTGCTTCCAAGGCCTGAATCTCATTTCTCAGCTTCTTCATGTCCAGGCTTTGGGCCTGCTCTGTTGTTGGTGGTGGTGCTGATGTGGATGGTGTTGCCTGTTCTGTTTGTTGGGGAGGAGGAACAGTAGTTGGAGCAGCTTCCTCAAGGTTTATTATTTCAGGAGGAGGCTGGGAGGTCTGACCTTCTTCTTTTTGCTTCAAAGCTGCCTATAATGCTGCCTGTGCAGCCTTTGATTCTCCCAGCTTTTCTTGAGTCTGGATTAGCTGCTTATATAGAGACACCAACAAAGTTGAGGCATACTGATCATGCCTCTACTGGGCAAATTCATCTGTTTGAGGGTGAATAGTGGCTGGAATTTTGATTTTTCTCTTCAAGGCTGCCATGTCTGCATCCCTCAAATTCAATATTTCTTGTATGCCCTTGATATCCTTGGGATCATGCCCAATCTCTATAATTATATCTTCTAAGGACCTTATTCTATTGTCCTTCGCTTGAGAGGATGCTCTCTCCAACTCAAGTTGGGCAGCTGTATTGTTAAGGCTATTTTCTAGCCTATAATTGTCCAATGTTTTGTCTGCCAAGGAGGCATACACCATCTCACCCGTTTGCTTATGTAATTCAATTTTGTCCATTGGGTGGATGTCCTTGGCAAGGACCTCAAGATTGGTCCTTATATAATCCGCAGGGGACTGGGGCTGTGCTATCGCTGGCATAAAATGACTCATGATCATTTTTCCCTCCTGTACATCATAGGCAGACATCAGTCTTTGCTGGTTGGTAGGAGCCATTTTCAGCAGATGATTGTAGAGCTGTATTCTAAGTGTCTCATTTCTCCTTTTAATATCAATAAACTGCTATTTGATTCCTCCTTCAGCTTCTTTTTGGTGGCTTGAGGAGCTGATTTCTCCTCCTATTGTTCTGTCCTGTCCCTGCTGGAAGGAGCTAGCAGATGCTTCTCTACTAGGTGGGCCCATGCCCAAAGACTTCCCTATTGGCATTTCCTCCTCAGAGAAAGGATTCAATCTCTGTCTTTTCTCGCCATGACTTATTGATGTGGTCAAGGGAGTCTCTCTGTCCCTTTTCCTGCTTATATCCTCCTTTTGTGGAGTTTGGAGGATTGATGCTTCAACTGATGTCTCTTGCCTTGGAGGCACAGTTTGTTGTGGCTGTTGCTCAGTGGATTTTGGGGCTTCCACTTCCCCTTCTTGCTGTGGGGGCTGCTCTTTGTGATGATGCCCTTCTTCTTGCTGTAATTCCTGTTGTTGTTGTTCTACCTGCTGCTGTTGTTGCTGCACCTTCTCATGAGGTGGTTGTTTGGTCTCCATTTCCTTTTCCTGGCCTCTGCTAGATATATCTTCAGTGGCTTTGGGTGCTTGCTGATTTGCAGTCGAGGAGGATGCAACTGCTCCCAATTGTGTGCTTGGAAGGGAAAACACCTGAGAACAAAGTTCAAGGTCAGCCATCTTCTTTAGATTCCTCACCGCTCTTTGATTCAGCTCTTCTTGTGTAACAGGCTCTTCTAAGGTTCCTCTCCTCCATTTTACTTGGTTTGCATATTTTTCAATGTGAGGAATCTTTACATGATCATAGCCAGACATCTTATATTTGAGCCTTCTCAAAGCTATGAAGTGATTGGGGTCATAAGGTTTCCAAAGGGAAACTGGTTTGAACGCCAAGGGACTCAAGCATCCTGTCTGCTTCTTTCCAACCTTCCTCCCTCTGGTTATAGACAAAGTGGCCAAGTTGGTTCCTGACTTTGAACTGTTCTTTCTTGGCTTTGCCTGAAAAGTGAAGCACATCAACATTTCCAAATTGCCTGAAGTATTCTAGGGCAAACAGCCTCATAGGCACATATTTGGGTAGTCTGTAGGGAGGCAATTCACACCCATATATCTTGATGACGGTGTGGTTCTGGTAAAACTACCAGTCCCCAATGCTGTATGATTTGGATAACTGCAGGATCCTTTGCATGTCGTCAGTGAGCCTTGGAGGAGGTGAGCTCATCAACATAGACATAGCTGGGTGGATAAAGAGATCTATGAACTCACAATAAGTATAAGGAGACTCGAATCTACAGTGGAAAACAGAGGACCAATAAACCACTGATCTTGGATTGCCTTGGGCATCCACTCTTTTGATTGGAAAAGAGAACTTCTGATGTTGATGATATAAGATTGAGTGGTAAATGTAAGAGGTGTATCTGAACACCCTCTCTCTTTCCAGGTTCATTAATTGCTCATGTATTTTGCTTGATATATAGGTGGCATAGTCATAGCAGATAGGAGACTTGCCAGGGGTAAACATAAGCATCATTACCAGCACAGTTTCATCAACAAACTCAATTGAATTGTAGCCCAAAGTGGGACTAATCATGTCTGCAAGATCTCTACCCAATTGGTTGAGGTATACCTGATTGATAGGAGGATACATCAGAGAGTCAGAGTCAATGTATAGCTGATTTAATTTGGTGACCTCACCATCTGTCAATCTGGCTCCTTGATTTATCAAGTCTATGAGTGATAGAGGGACCAGTTTCTTCTCAGTCCTGAAGCAGAGCATCTCTTTGATAGCTTCTGGGGTGATATAAAACACAGCTGAGCCTGAAGGTTCAAGAACTTCCCTCTGAGTGGGGTCATAGTTTTCAGCACACAGGTGGATCAAATCAGGGAATTGTTTAACCTGAGGGAGCTTGAAAATAGGGAGGAAAGACTCCAATATGCCCAGCACATCTGTTCCAGTCTCATGTTTGGCCTTCAATCCATTGAGCAGGTGGATGTGGAACTTGGTCCTCATCGGCATTTCCTCTGAAATTTGATAGTCCATGTCTGCCAGAGGCTGCCATTCCAATTGTCTCTGAGGGGCATTCAATGGAGCAACGTCTAATGCCACCGAGGCCACTGGTGGGTCCATTGTTTCTCCTAGGATTATAGATGGGTGTTGCTATGCAGAACAACACAAAGGAGTTTTCTTTATCAGAGAGATGTGAATTATTCAGGGATGAAGGATAAATGATCAGCTGCAGCAATTGAAATACTGCTTTAAAGTGCAGATAAGACTAATTTCTGGTCTTAGTCTCTCTCTTATAACAAGTAGGTATAATTTGAGTAACCGGTTCGCAATTGCGCAAACAGAGTGCAGGTTTTTGGTGAAATTTAGGCAAACAAGGCCAGCTGATGATTTTCGACCTTATGGTTGCAAGTGGGAACTAGGCATAGGGATTTTGCCGGTGAATTGCAAGTTTCTTTGTCTCTTAAGCTTTTTTGAGGGAATTTACAGACAAATCAGGTGTATGAAGGATTTACGAGGATAAATACCTGGTATATAGCGAGCAACGGCCACGAATGCAGGTAGAAATGACGCGCTGAAGGTCTCCAGGTAGAATTTAGGAAGGTGGTGAACGTTTGAACATAAAAACCATGTAGAGAAAGCAACAGCGTTTTGGCAAAAAGTATGAAAAACGCGAAAATTCGGCCAAAATATGGATTTTTTGGGACATTGGCACCTTTTTTGGATGACATCAGCATGACGTCATCGGGTGATGTGGCAAGCTGTGATTGGTCCACGGGGATAATGAGGTGGCAGGCAAATTAGCGCAGGGGCGGACAAGGGTGCTGACGCGACGGCGGGGTGGCACTGACGTGGGTCTGACGTGGTGATGACGTTGGCCGGGCGGATCGACCGAAACCGGAAGTGGTTAGCGGTTTCTCATCGCACCGCTTTTGATACGGAAGCAGAATTGTCAGGCGTACCTCCGATACGCTGTGGGGGTGACGCGTGGCAGAGGCCTGACGTCACCCTCTGACAGATATCGGAAGGTATCTGTCGGACGTCGGGGCCGGTCTGAAATGGATGAGGGCTGTCAGATCAAAAGGGTCCGATCCGACGGTTGACGGATCACTGAGGTGATCGGACAATACGGAAGGGGGTGAGATTAAATTAATATTTCTTTCGGGATTTGTGCTCGGCGGAAACCCTTTGGGATATGGCAGATTGTAATGGTTTTTTCAATGCATTTTCAAATAAAATGATATGGCACCGATACTTTGGATAAGTGAAAAAAGTGGGTTTTTGTGCGCTTATCGCAAATACAACGGGTTATAGGTAAAAATGGTTTTTCATAAGGTTTGCTTAGCAAATAACGGTTTAATGGGTCAAATGGATTCAAAAGGGGGAAGGGGGGTAAGGCTTAGGTTTCTCAAACTGACCAGATGTCCATTTGATCCTTGACAGAGAACATATGGCTATAATGCCAAGGGGAGGGATATTTATACCATGTTTGGGGTTTATACACCATGGTGTTATAATAGTAGGGAAAGGGTAATATAGGGGAATTATATAATAGATGTTAGGGGTTAATGTGGATGAAAGGGTGGATGAGGGGTGATATCGCTAAGTTGATTTGAAAATCGCTTAGCTTAAGGAGTAGATCAAAATAAAAAGATTTTCAGACAAGAAATGTGGCTTTCAAAGGACTAAGAACCACCATAAAACCACCAATTCTTCCATGAATCTCAACTGATGAGGGGATGTTAGTAATGAATGGAAAAGGGGAAAATTGGGAAGTTAGACATGCTTCTTTGCTTTGCTGCAACCTGATAGAGAAGAAGGACTTCTCAATCCATTGATTTTGCTTTGTGAAATAGGTTAGCACACCTTCAAATGTAAGGAATGACACTTCTGCAACCCCATCTGCCTACCCATCTATTTGCCTAGCATTTTTTTGTTTCTTCTTGGAGGGTGCTCTTAGATTTGCAGACCCTTATTTGCCTTTTCTTTTCTCTTGCTTTTCCTTCTGATTTTCTATCTAATGCTACCCTTATTTCTTCCAAGGTCCCAGATTAGGCAGTTGGGAGCCTTACTTCACTACCTAAGCTACTTGTCTGCCAAAATTAAACAATTTGGACAGACTTCTTTCTCTATTCTACAACTGAAAATTTAAAACATGGCATGATCCAGATTAGGCTGTTGGACCATCCATCAAAATTGAGTCCACATCAAGCTATATAAAAACCTTGTCTCCTCATGGAAATATGGGATCTTTGCATCATCAAAGCAGAGCATATTTGGACCTTTCTTTGCCAATCATGAAATATGAAACCTATTGGTATAGGTAGCTAACAGTGGCTCCACATGGGGATGGTTTTTCGTTAGAAATACCAAGAACAGCAAGTCAGAATGCCTTGGCCCTTGCCTTCTTTCACGAACACTTGAAGTATGCTGCTTTAAAATGCCAAATTTGTGTTCTTCCCATCTTGGTAGGTCTCTGATTCTATTTTCCTTTTGCTTATAGTTAACAAAACTTAAGAAACTGCATTTTTACCTTTTGACAGAAAGTAATATATACACTTGAATATGTACAATGGAAACTCAGGCTGAACTTATGGGTAGTAGTCAAAATAGTGCTTCAGCATCCTGCCATTCACAGGACCTTCATCCAAATCAGTTTCATTAAGACTTTTAAGGAAATAAGTATTGTTTCCTTGTACTGCTTGGACAACAAATGGTCCTCTCCAAAGGGAATCAAATTTTCCATGTTTTCCTTTATCTTCCCTTCTTGAATCCCACTTGAGGACTTTGTCACCAATGTTGAAATCTTCTGCCTTGGTCCTTCTGTCAAAGGCCTTCTTTAATTTTTCTTGTAAAACTTGAACTCTGCTGTAGACTTGATCTCTAGTTTGCTGCAAGCATATTATTTGATTGATCCTTCTTTGCATATCATTTGGTTCAGCTTGGCTTTCTTGAAGAAGTTTCATAACAGGAATTCCTAGTGATGAAGGGAATTTGGCTTCTAATCCATAAACCAACTCATATGGGCTGACCCCAATTGATCTCTTGGTTGTTAGCCTATCTGCCCATAAGGCATTGACAAGCTTCTTATGCCAATTCTTTTTATTTTCTTCTAACACCTTCTTTATAATGTTTACCAGGCTTTTATTTGATGATTCTGCAAGGCCATTTCCTTGGGGATAGTATGCAGTAGAATGGCCCAAGGTAATGTGAAACTTGTGGCAGAAATTTACCATCTTCTTGGATCTGAAAGCAGCAACATTGTCTGTTATTATCTTGTCAGGACAACCAAATCTAGCCAATATGTTATTCTCCAAAAACTGAATGATTGTTGAATCATTTGCTTGTCTGCATGGAACAACTTCAATCCACTTAGTGAAGTAGTCTGTGGCTGTTAAGATCCATCTATGTTGGCCTGAAGATGAGGGATGAATTTCCCCAATGAAATCCAAGCCCCATTGTTGAAAAGGTCTCTCTGTTGCAATAGGCCTTAAGGGAAGTGGCAGTAACTGTCTCTTTCCCTCAAACACTTGACATTTGTGACATGAGGTTGTGAATTTATTGACATCAGAGAACATGATGGGCCAGTAGTAACCAGCCCTCAGTATTTTATCCACAGTGGACTTCCAGTACAAGTGTCCACCACAGTCACCTGCATGAAATTCTTTTATGATATTGTTAGTTTCATTCTCAATTAAGCAGTTTAACAATATCCCTTCATGGTTTTTCCAAAGTAAATTTCCATTTGTAACACAAAATTTAGAAGCTTTCATTTTTAGGAACCTACATTTAGTTCTGGACAATCCTGGGGGAGCACACAGGTTTTGTAATACATAACATATATCAAAGTACCAAGGGGATTGTTCAAAGGCTACATTGATCTTTGGAGTCGCCAGCTCCGGTTCACTGTCCAGCTGGTTGATGTCTAAGGCTTGGAAGTTTGCTTCTGTCATTAGTTTGGCCAAACCTTGCCCTTTTATTAGTTTTGTAGGTTTTATCTCAATATCAAATTCCAAAATGTTGGCAATCCACTTTCCTCTTCTGCCCTCTAAATTCTCTTGAGTGAGTATGTCTTTAACAATAGGGCTTGGCACATAAGCTATGACATGGGAATAAAGGATGTAAATCCTAAAGTCCTTGATGGCCTTGACCAAAGCATAAGCTTGTTTTTCCATGATTTGGTATTTCAGAGGTGCATCTCTAAGAGCTCTGCTAAAGAAAGCAATGGGCTTTTCATTTCCTTGGTCATCTTTCTGTAATAAAACAACAGCAATAGTATGTTGGGAGGCAAAGGAAAAAATGATGAATTCTTTTTCAAATTGAGGATTTGTTAGGACTGGAGTCTGAGTAAGGGCCAATTTTATACCTTCAAAGGCTTGATTTTCTTCAACTGTCCATTTCACTTTTGAATCCTTCTTTAGCATATTATTCAGTAATCTGATCAGTTCGGCTAGGTTTGGGATAAACCTTCTCAAGAAATTGATTTTTCCCAAGAATCCTTGCAATTCTTTGATATTTCTTGGGTGGGGCATTTGTAAGATATCTTGTATCCTATCCAGGTCAATTCTTATGCCATCCTTGGAAATGATATGTCCCAATAGCTTACCTTCCTCCAAACCAAATAAGGATTTCTTGGGATTCAAGGAAATTCCATATTTCCTACATGTTAGGAAGATCTGTCTTAAATGTTTCAAATGTTCTTGATCTGATTTTGAGAAAGGTGTAAGGTCATCTAAGAAAATGACAAGAAAGTCATGAATCTCCTTGGCAAAAGCAATATCCATTGCTCTTTGAAAAGTTTCCCCTGCATTTTTTAATCCAAAAGGCATTTTCACATATTTGAAAGTTCCCCATGGGGTTGTAAATGCAGTTTTGTCTTGATCATCAGGGTGTACTAAGATTTGGTTAAAACTTGAGAATCCATCAAGTAGTGAGATCCTTGAGGCACCTACCACTCGTTGAAGAATGTGATCCATCTTGGGTAAGGGATAATTGTCCTTGAGGGATACTTGATTCAAGTTCCTAAGATCCACGCAAAGCCTTATTTCACCAGTTTTCTTTCTTGTAGGGACCAAATTTGAAATCCAATCAGAAAACCTGATTGGTGCTATGATGCCTGCTTTAAACATTTTTTGCAATTCCTTTTCGATTGAAGGGAGGAGCATGGGATTAATCCTTCTCAATTTTTGTTTGAATGGCTTCTGATTAGGCTTGAGAGGGATAGTATGCTGGATAACAGAGGTGTCATAGCATTTTAAATCCTCATAACCCCATGCAAAGACATCCTGAAACTCTTTGAAAAGGTCAATGTATTTGGGTTTTTGGTCAGGAGGCAGAGATGCAGATAGCTTTATTATCTTGGGCTTATCAATAGTGCCAATGTTGCATTCTTCAATGGCTGTATTTAGGGGCTGCATTTTTGGTTTTCTAGGGATGTCATTTGAGTCAAAGATGTCTTCTAATGGAGTTAGGCCAGTTGGGAGAAAATTGTCTCTCAGCTCTATGATTGCAGCCTCTACAACAGCTGTTTCCTCATGATTGGTTTGTTGAATTTGTTGTATGTTCTCCTTGTTGAAAATAGTTGGATTTAGTGTTTGTTTTGCTGTTTTGGGTGATATTGGGTGGTTATTCTGTTCAAACTGTATTTGTGATTGACTTGCTCTTTCAAGTATTTGTGATTGACTTGCTCTTTCAAGTATTTGTGATTGACTTGCTCTTTCAGTGTCAATATTTAGTCCAGCAAATTCTTGTTGCAAGGTCAAGAAGTTGTTTATTTGTGCATCATCTTCAAATACTTGTCAGTCCTTGACATTGTTTCGGACAGAAGGTCTGTGTTTTACCTCAGCTGTAAAACAGTGGTGGGGCTCAAACGGTAGCTTATAGGTACTTGCAAATGTGGCTAAACTGTGGGCATGCAAGTTATGGGTTCTGGGAATCTTAGTAATTTGAAATTCAGTGAAGAAGCTTAGTATTTCAGCCACAACAGACCTATAAGACCTCAGTCTCTTGTCATTGGTGACAAAATTTCCCTTCACTTGTTGGATGACTAAATCTGAATCCCCCATAATTGAGACCTTTGTGGCTTGTAAGAACTTTACTAGCTTGAGGCCTAGTAAAAGGGCTTCATGTTCTGCCATATTATTAGTACATTTGAAATTCAGTCTATAGGCTCGACCTTCTGCATGACTGTCTTGTTTATTATGTATCCAAACTCCAGCTCCTGCCCCTAATTTGTTGACTGACCCATCAAATTCAAGGAACCATAGGATCTCTGGTTCCACGGAGAACTTAATGACCTCCTTATGTGTTGGAATTGTAAGTGGAAGCTCTAGTTTGCCATCTTGTTTGTTTTCTAGGGCAGTCTCCTCACTTGGTGGGACCTGTTCACTTTGTTGAGCAGCAGCTGTGTTTAATGTTTGCTTAATCATTGTTTCTTGGATAGCAGTTTGCTCATTGGTGTCTTCCTCTTGCATGAGTGTCTTGGGTTCAACCTCATTATCTGAGGGAGTTGCATTATCATTGAAGAGAATGTATGAGTCTATGTCTTAATGGACAGCATATATGGGAAAGTTTTGAGGCTTTTCTTCACTGCTGACCATGTATTTCATTAATGGTTCTCTGTATAATCTCTTTGGTTGCCCAAAAATAGTGATGGTGGCATATGAAATATCTAACTGCAGGGAACCTTGAAGTTTAGCCCCCCATGACCTTGACAATAGCATGCCATACTTGGGTGGGATGTCAGCAACCACAACATCCATTAGAATTGTTTTTTTTGGGTATTGAACAAGGGACACACATAGATCTTTTATTAGGCCTAAGCACTTAACTTGGCTGGAATCAAAGGAGAACAGGTCCTTGTATGGTCTTGTGATATCCAGGTTTAGTCTTTCCATGACTGATTTGGGCATTAGGTTGTGAGAGGCACCCGAGTCAAACATTGCATTGTGTAATATCTTGTCATGAACATGCAGGCTGACATAGAAAGGTAAAATGCCTACACCTGTTGTCTTTCCATCCACCTCTGGGCCAAAAAGCAGCTCTGGGGTATCATCCAACACATTAACATCATCTTTGTTGCTAGTAAGTTGGAGAGATTCCCTGATTTGTTGTTTGTAGATGCTGTGTTTGGCCAATTCTGAGAGAGGAATTGCTATCTTCAATTTACTAATTTCAGTTTCTAGGTCAAATGGCTTTTCAGATTGGGTCTTTTGGCTGTGGATGACATTTCTTTCCTTGTTCACTAACTCTTCTTCTTGATTCTTATCCTGATTTTGAGGCTTTCCCTTCTTGCTCATCTCTTGAGGGGTGACACTTGGGTTAGGGTGCAAGGATGATGCATCCATGGGCTGCTGTTTTGAAGAAGCTGGTTCAGTGACTTCTTCAATGGTTACTTCTTTTGCAAGCGAATCTATTGGGTCATTTGGCTCTGTAACTATGGCTCTTTTGGGCTGCTGATCATCTTTTATCTTTTCAGGCTGTGTTACATTTACAGTTCTGCTCCTTAGCTTGTATTGCTTATGGACTTCATAAACAGCTGTGTCATAGCCTTGTTTGAAGTCAAATGACTCACTCGATTTGATTGGGAACAGCTTGATCACCTCATCCTCATGGTCTTCTTGTGTCAAAAAGACTTGACTTTCACCATCTAGACCCATTAAATTAATCTGAGAATCTTCATTGGGTTCACTTGATGTGGAAGTTTTAGCATAGTTTTCTTGGAAAGGGGGTCTTATGTCTTGGTCAGCACTGGGATTGCCAACGTTTGGGTTTTGAGTTCTCCTAAAATTTGGATTCCTAGGATGGTTGTTTTGTGGTGCTTCCCATGATGATTTTCTCTCAACCGATTCCACTCTATCCCCCAATCTCTTCATACCAGTGAGTATTGCATCCAGTTTTTTATCAAAGGCTGAGGGTTCTTCTTTGAAGGTGGTTCTCTTTTCCAACCTTGCTCTATTTCTTTTGGCAATCAGGTTAGCTTCTACTGTGACAGCAACCTTTTGGGCATCTGCAAGGGTTTGAGGGTCTCTCTCCTTCAACTGATAGTCCATATCAGGGTCAAAACCATCAGGAAATTTGTACAAGGCCAAATCAGGGGGAGGTCTTAAATTTTGCGGGATTGCGTTATATACATTGTTAAATCTTGCACAATACTCCAAAACAGTCTCTTGGGGACCTCTTTTGATAGTGTCATATTCACCAAGTATGTGCAGAGGATCCTTCTTCTTCTCCCATATGCTAGTAAAAGCTTGATAAAGCTCATCAGGAGTTGTAATGGAGTTTGCACTCAGGGATCTAAACCAAGTTCTTACATCCCCAGGCAGACTTTGAACAAACATCCTCATTGTCACACTGTCATCATCTATTTCATAGGTGTAAAAATGGTCTTGCATCCTTTTGGCATGCTGAATAGCTGTAAGATGGCCAGTGGAGTCAAAATATGAGATTTTAGTTCGGTAGTCTTGGGGTAGAGTTGCAGCAGTAGCTGGTAACTGCAAGGGTGCATATCTGTTAGCCATATTCACAAGGTTTGGGGGATTTACAGAAGCAACTGGGATAAAAGGAACGGTGTGTACCACAATGGTAATGGGTGTAGCAGCACCTAGAGTGTTGGTCAAGGGGATATGTGTAGTGGGTGAAGATGTAAAAGGAGGGCTTTGAGATGTAGATGGTGAACTGGGGGAAACAGGAGTAGACCGAAATAGAACCTTGATAGGGGTTGGAACTGGTTCAGGGTGAGCTGTCTCAGGACTCAAATCACTAGGATTTTCCTGCCTTTGTTGTTTCCTGATTATTTTGGGGATTATATTAGGATTGTCAAACACTGCTGGTGGATTTGGGTCCGGGTTTGACCTAGTGTGCCTGGCTTCCCTTTTAGGAGCCAGCTTCTGAATTTGTTTTTGGTATTTTCTAAGATATTTTAGGATTGTTTAAGGGACTGATCAAGCTTTTAAAACCACTGTCTTGGCAGACAACAGTTGAAAAACAATATGCTCAGTTCCCCAGTGGAGTCGCCATTTATGTTAACACCCAGGTTGTTCCCTATGACTCCCAAGGGAATACGGCCGGGGTAACCACTAACCAATCTTTGGATTACAGTTTCTAGCCAAATTGTAATCAGAGAGGGCTCTCTCTTTATGATTTGTCTCTGTTATGATAGTATTTTAGGCTAGCTATTATGCTCAGGTTTTGTTTATGTTTTGGTTGAAGGATGTCTTTCAATACCTAAGATGTAATGTTTAGACAGTTGTATTTCATTGGGCAATGGAGTCTAGAGCTGTGAAATGTTTGAAATGCTTCAGTGGGAATGTTCAGAATGCAAGGCCTATTGGGTATCTCAACAAACAAAATTTAAAGCTTAAGTGATGATGTATGATGATGCATGTTTAGCCAATGGAAAGCAATTAAGAATTCTCCATTAAGCTAATGCTGTGAAAGTGAAATATGTTGCTTCAGGAGCAGACTTGAATTCCTGAAACAAGGGTCACTGTGAAAGATATATTCTGAAAGTGCAACAATTAAGAATTACACTTATCAAGATTATAACTGAGGAAAACATTCATTAACAACGTAGATTGAGCTCAGGGTATTCCATGAATAAATCCTGAAAGCTATTCTTTTTCTTCGCTGCTAAATACTTAGAACTTAGAAACATTTATGGGTTGTAAAAGATTAAAACACAAAACGAAGAGAGTTACAGAAAACTTATTGTATATGAGATGCACAGGGATCCTGCCAATTTGAACAAACACCATGAACGCATTCAGACAACTCAGTACTTCAGAAATTCCATCACTTCTGTTATTAAACTCTGCAAAGATTACAACATAGGAACTTCTTCAAGAGAAATCAACAACAACCCCTCCAAGCTTATGCGAGGGGCAAATATATACAAACGGTAATACAAAATATGTAAGGCGTTGAGTCATCTAAGAAATAAATATTTCACCAACTTTGTACAGAACAGCAGATAAAAAGTTATTGTTGCCTTTAATACAACATAAATGCTCATTTCTGTCAGTCAGAAGATATTTTGGCCTGCGGAGGTCACTAATTCGGTTGGAATGATCTGCTTTAAATGCTGGACAATGCGCTTTTGTGGATGCTGTGCTATAACTTTTCGGCCCTGTCACCTGTAGCTGTCCATCTTGACCTGCTGGCCGAAAGTTCTGCTGAGTTGGCTCAGCTTTTATCTTTTCATGCATGCTGATTTTACTAAGTTTTCCTGTGCATGCCAATTTGTATTTTTTGATGAAAAACTTGAAGAATGGCTTCCTGGTCTATAGGATCATTTGTATTGCCTTTGTCCACCATTCCTGTGTGGGCAGTTGATGCCTGAGAATTGCATCTAATGTCTCATCTGCCTCTGTATATTTATAAAAAGTGGGAGGTACTTCAAACAGGTGTGTAATTTCATTCATTATAAAAAATAGATTCTCCACTCTGTTGTAGAGACTTTGCCCTGTAGCTGGCCCTGTTTCCTCTGAGGTGCTGGCCTTCTCTGTGATCTGATTTGTGGCAAAGGTGTTCACCCTCTTGGCATAGTTTTCATGTGAAAGACGTTTTCCTGCGCTGTTCAGTAAGCCTGGAAGACCTCTGTTTTGCAAAGCCACAAATTTTTCCATGAATCTATTGACCTTTGTCTGCATATCTTGGGTCCTTCTTTCTAGTGTCTGCACTAGGCTTCTCAGTGTTAGGACCCTCTTTATTAGCTGAATAGTCTCAATTCTGTTGGGGATTCCCATAGTAGCTAACTGAGCACTTGTTCTGTTGTTAAGCACATTGATCATTCTGTTGGCAACTTCAGGCATATTGCCTAGAGATGCCCTTGATCTCTGGATTTCTCTCTGTGCTTTTGCTATGAGCTCAATCTGCTCATGGATTGTCTCAATATATTGCCATTGGTCAGTGATGGACTCGCCAATATTTTCCCATAACACTGTCTTGAGCTCAGCTGTCACTTTATCTAATGTGAGCTCCTTCTCCAGCTCCTTAATCCTGTCTTTAAGGGCTTTTATTTCCCTGCCCTTTTCAGCCACAGTCTGCTTGGATTTTTCATATCTTTCATTTACTTTGGCTAATTTCTCCCTGGCCTCATTTAGTTCTGTCATTTGTGCTTCCAAGGCCTGAATCTGATTTCTCAGCTTTTGCATGTCCAGGCTTTGGGCCTGCTCTGTTGTTGGTGGTGGTGCTGAGGTGGATGGTGTTGCCTGTTCTATTTGTTGGGGAGGAGGAACAGTAGTTGGAGCAGCTTCCTCAAGGTTTATTATTTCAAGAGGAGGCTGGGAGGTCTGACCTTCTTCTTTTTGCTTCAAAGCTGCCTGTAATGCTGCCTGTGCAGCCTTTGATTCTCCCAGCTTTTCTTGAGTCTGGATTAGCTACTTATATAGAGACACCAGCAAAGCTAAGGCATCCTGATCATGCCTCTGCTGGGCAACTTCATCTGTTTGAGGGTGAATAGTGGCTGGAATTTTGATTTTTCCCTTCAAGGCTGCCATGTCTGCATCCCTCAAATTCAATATTTCTTGTATGCCCTTGATATCCTTGGGATCATGCCCAATCTCTATAATTATATCTTCTAAGGACTTTATTCTGTTGTCCTTCGCTTGAGAGGATGCTCTCTCCAACTCAAGTTGGGCAGCTGTATTATTAAGGCTATTTTCTAGCCTATAATTGTCCAATGTTTTGTCTGCCAAGGAGGCATACACCATCTCACCCGTTTGCTTATGTAATTCAATTTTGTCCATTGGGTGGATGTCCTTGGCAAGGACCTCAAGATTGCTCCTTATATAATCCGCAGGTGACTGGGGTTGTGCTACCGCTGGCATAAAATGACTCATGATCATTTTGCCCTCCTGTACATCATAGGCAGACATCAGTCTTTGCTGGTTGGTAGGAGCCATTTTCAGCAGATGATTGTAGAGTTGTATTCTAAGTGGCTCATTTCTCCTTTTAATATCAATAAACTGCTGTTTGATTCCTCCTTCAGCTTCTTTTTGGTGGCTTGAGGAGCTGACTTCTCCTCCTATTGTTCTGTCCTGTCCCTGCTGGAAGGAGCTAGCAGATGCTTCTCTACTAGGTGGGCCCATGCCCAGAGACTTCCCTATTGGCATTTCCTCCTCAGAGAAAGGATTCAATCTCTATCTTTTCTCGCCATGACTTATTGATGTGGTCAAGGGAGTCTCTCTGTCCCTTTTCCTGCTTATATCCTCCTTTTGTGGAGTTTAGAGGATTGATGCTTCAACTGATGTCTCTTCCCTTGGAGGCACAGTTTGTTGTGGCTGTTGCTCAGTGGATTTTGGGGCTTCCACTGCCCCTTCTTGCTGTGGGGGCTGCTCTTTGTGATGTTTCCCTTCTTCTTGCTGTAATTCCTGTTGTTGTTGTTGTTCTACCTGCTGCTATTGTTGCTGCACCTTCTCATGAGGTGGCTGTTCGGTCTCCATTTCCTTTTCCTGGCCTTTGCTAGATATATCTTCAGTGGCTTTGGGTGCTTGCTGATTTGCAGTCGAGGAGGATGCAACTGCTCCCAATTGTGTGCTTGGAAGGGAAAACACCTGTGAACAAAGTTCAAGGTCAGCCATCTTCTTTAGATTCCTCACCGCTCTTTGATTCAGCTCTTCTTGTGTAACAGGCTCTTCTAAGGTTCCTCTCCTCCATTTTACTTGGTTTGCATATTTTTCAATGTGAGGAATCTTTACATGATCATAGCCAGACAGCTTATATTTGAGCCTTCTCAAAGCTATGAAGTGATTGGGGTCATAAGGTTTCCAAAGGAAACTGGTTTGAAGGCCAAGGGACTCAAGCATCCTGTCTGCTTCTTTCCAACCTTCCTCCCTCTGGTTATAGACAAAGTGGCCAAGTTGGTTCCTGACTTTCAACTGTGCTTTCTTGCCTTTGCCTGAAAAGTGAAGCACATCAACATTGCCAAATTGCCTGAAGTATTCTAGGGCAAACAACCTCATAGGCACATATTTGGGTAGTCTGTAGGGAGGCAATTCACACCCATATATCCTGATGACGGTGTGGTTATGGTAAAAGTACCAGTCCCCAATGCTGTATGATTTGGATAACTGCAGGATCCTTTGCATGTCGTCAGTGAGCCTTGGAGGAGGTGAGCTCATCAACATAGACATAGCTGGGTGGATAAAGAGATCTATGAACTCACAATAAGTATAAGGAGACTCGAATCTACAGTGGAAATCAGAGGACCAATAGACCACTGATCTTGGATTTCCTTGGGCATCCACTCTTTTGATTGGAAAAGAGAACTTCTGATGTTGATGATATAAGATTGAGTGGTAAATGTAAGAGGTGTATCTGAACACCCTCTCTCTTGCCAGGTTCATTAATTGCTCATGTATTTTGTCTGATATATAGGTGGCATAGTCATAGCAGATAGGAGACTTGCCAGGGGTAAACATAAGCATCATTACCAGCACAGTTTCATCAACAAACTCAATTGAATTGTAGCCCAAAGTGGGACTAATCATGTCTGCAAGATCTCTGCCCAATTGGTTGAGGTATACCTGATTGATAGGAGGATACATCACAGAGTCAGAGTCAATGTACAACTAATTTAATTTGGTGACCTGAGCATCTGCCAATCTGGCTCCTTGATTTATCAAGTCTATGAGTGATAGAGGGACCAGTTTCTTCTCAGTCCTGAAGCAGAGCATCTCTTTGATAGCTTCTGGGGTGATATAAAACACAGCTGAGCCTGAAGGGTCAAGAACTGCCCTCTGAGTGGGGTCATAGTTTTCAGCACACAGGTGGATCAAATCAGGGAATTGTTTAACCTGAGGGAGCTTGAAAATAGGGAGGAAAGACTCCCATATGCCCAGCACATCTGTTCCAGTCTCATGTTTAGCCTTTAATTCATTGAGTAGGTGGATGTCGAACTTGGTCCTCATCAGCATTTCCTCTGAAATTTGATAGTCCATGTCTGCCAGAGGTTGCCATTCCAATTGTCTCTGAAGGGCATTCAATGGAGCAACGTTTAATGCCACCGGGGCCACTGGTGGGTCCATGGTTTCTCCTAGGATTATAGATGGGTGTTGCTATGCAGAACAACACAAAGGAGTTTTCTTTATCAGAGAGATGTGAATTATTCAGGGATGAAGGATAAATGATCAGCTGCAGCAATTGAAATACTGCTTTAAAGTGCAGATAAGACTAATGTCTGGTCTTAGTCTCTCTCTTATAACAAGTAGGTATAATTTGAGTAACCGGTTCGCGATTGCGCGAACAGAGTGCAGTTTTTTGGTGAAATTTAGGCAAACAAGGCTCAGCTGATGATTTTCGACCTTATAGTTGCAAATGGGAACTAGGCACAGGGATTTTGCCGGCGAATTGCAAGTTTCTTTGTCTCTTAAGCTTTTTTGAGGGAATTTACAGACAAATCAGGTGTATGAAGGATTTACGAGGATAAATACCTGGTATATAGCGAGCAAAGGCCACGAATGCAGGTAGAAATGACGCGCTGAAGGTCTCCAGGTCGAATTTAGCAAGGTGGTGAACGTTTGAACGTAAAAACCATGCAGAGAAAGCAACAACATTTTGGCAAAAAGTATGAAAAACGCGAAAATTCGGCAAAATATGGATTTTTTGGGACATTGGCGCATTTTTTGGATGACGTCAGCATGACGTCATCGGGTGATGTGGCAAGCTGTGATTGGTCCACCGGGATAATGATGTGGCAGGCAAATTAGCGCAGGGGCGGACAAGGGTGCTGACGCGACGGTGGGGTGGCACTAACGTGGGTCTGACGTGGTGATGATGTTGGCCGGGTCGATTGACCGAAACCGGAAGTGGTTAGCGGTTTCTCATCGCACCAATTTTGATACGGAAGCAGAATTGTCAGGCGTACCTCCGATACGCTGTGGGGGTGACGCGTGGCAGAGGCCTGACGTCACCCTCTGACAGATATCGGAAGGTATCTGTCGGATGTCGGGGCCAGTCCGATATGGATGAGGGCCGTCAGATCAAAAGGGTCTGATCCGACGGTTGACAGATCAGTGAGGTGATCGGACAATACGGAAGGGGGTGGGATTAAATTAATATTTCTTTCGGGATTTGTGCTCGGCGGAAACCCTTTGGGATATGGCGGATTGTAATGGTTTTTTCAATGCATTTTCAAATAAAATGATATGGCACCGATACTTTGGATAAGTGAAAAAAGTGGGTTTTTGTGCGCTTATTGCAAATACAGCGGGTTATAGGTAAAAAGGGTTTTTCATAAGGTTTGCTTAGCAAATAAAGGTTTAATGGGTCAAATGGATTCAAAAGGGGGAAGGGGGGTAAGGCTTAGGTTTCTCAAACTGACCAGATGTCCATTTGATCCCTGACAGAGAACATATGGCTATAATGCCAAGGGGAGGGATATTTATACCATGTTTGGGTTTATACACCATGGTGTTATAATAGTAGGGAAAGGGTAATATAGGGGAATTATATAATAGATGTTAGGGGTTAATGTGGATGAAAGGGTGGATGAGGGGTGATATCGCTAAGTTGATTTGAAAATCGCTTAGCTTAAGGAGTGGATCAAAATAAAAAGATTTTTAGACAAGAAATGTGGCTTTCAAAGGACTAAGAACCACCATAAAACCACCAATTCTTCCATGAATCTCAACTGATGAGGGGATGTTAGTAATGAATGGAAAAGGGGAAAATTGGGAAGTTAGACATGCTTCTTTGCTTTGCTGCAACCTGATAGAGAAGAAGGACTTCTCAATCCATTGATTTTTCTTTGTGAAATAGGTTAGCACACCTTCAATTGTAAGGAATGACACTTCTGCAACCCCATCTGCCTACCCATCTATTTTCCTAGCATTTTTTTGTTTCTTCTTGGAGGGTGCACTTAGACTTGTAGACCCTTATTTGCCTTTTATTTTCTCTGGCTTTTCCTTCTTATTTTCTATCTAATGCTACCCTTATTTCTTCCAAGGTCCCAGATTAGGCAGTTGGGAGCCTTAATTCTCTACCTAAGCTACTTGTTTGCCAAGATTAAACAGTTTGGACAGACTTCTTTCTCTATTCTACAACTGAAAATTTAAAACATGGCATGATCCAGATTAGGTTGTTGGACCATCCATCAAAATTGAGTCCACATCAAGCTATATACAAACCTTGTCTCCTCATGGAAATATGGGATCTTTGCATCATCAAAGCAGAGCATATTTGGACCTTTCTTTGCCAATCATGAAATATGAAACCTATTGGTATAGGTAGCTAACATATCTGATTTAAGGCCATCCCAAAAAAATTCCTTCTTAACCCTGTGGTAAGTTTTTAAAAATCCTGAGTGCCCTCCTAAGGGAGAAGTGTGCAATTCCATAAGATTCTTTTGTTTGAGTTGAGAATTCTTACAGAGGTATAAGAGATCTTTGTATCAAAACGAAATATTTTTCCAGCTAAATGTATCAGATGTACTGGAATCTTGTTGTAACTTTCGAATAAGTGCCCACACTTCTTCATCATTCTTCCACTCCACCCTTGGTTCATTTATCCAATCTGGTTGGATAATAGAAATGGCGCACAACAACGCTTCCACATCCTCATCCTTTCTTGAGAGTGCATCTGCCACCACATTTTGCTTCCCTTTTTTTAGATGATTTCAAAGTCATAACCCAACATCATTGTGACCCACTTTTGTTGCTCTTCAGAGGATAATCTTTGTTCTAAAAAGTATTTAAGGCTATCATGATTTGTTTTTACCTTGAAGTGTCTTCCCATTAGGTAGGGTCGCCATTTCTTAAGTGCATGTAGTATTGCCAAAATTTCCTTCTCATAAATAGCTTTGTGTAAAAACTTTCCCTTGATTAGATGACTTTCAAAAG
The DNA here is from genome assembly GCA_031772625.1 of Pinus tabuliformis. Lineage (NCBI taxonomy): Eukaryota > Viridiplantae > Streptophyta > Pinopsida > Pinales > Pinaceae > Pinus > Pinus tabuliformis. Next base: position 1,273,658,794 of record CM062817.1, on the reverse strand, counting down.
CAATGGGTCTTTCATCTTGCATTAAAAGAACACCAATTCAATTTCCTGAAGCATCACATTCCACAATAAAGGTTTTTGTGATGTACGGTGTAGCTAAGACTGGTGCTTGGCACATTGCCTCTTTAAGATGTTCGAAGGCCTTTGTTGCTTCTGGAGTCCATGAAAATGCATCTTTCTTCAATAATGTTGTTAGAGGTGCTGCTATTCTCCCATAATTCTTAACAAACTTGCGATAATACCCTGTCAACCCGAGAAATCCTTGCAGATGCTTTATGGATGTGGGGATTTTCCATTCCTTAATGGCTTTAATTTTGCTAGGGTCTACCTTAACTCCTTCATGAGATATAATATGACCTAGATATTCCACCTCTTGTACTCCAAAGAAACATTTGGATCTTTTCGCATATAATTGTTTCTCCTCCAATAGTTGTAGCACCCTGTTAACATGTGCAACATGATCCTTCCAAGACTTACTGTAGATTAGTATATCATCAAAAAATACTAACACAAATTTTCTAAGGAAGGGTTTGAAAATGGAATTCATCAAACTTTGAAATGTAGAAGGTGCATTGGTAAGGCTAAAAGGCATGACCAAAAATTCATAATGACCCTCATGAGTTCTAAATGCTATTTTTGGAATTTCTTCAGTGTTCATTCTGATTTGATGATATCCTGAACGAATATCCAACTTGGTGAAGTAAATTGATCCATGCAATTCATCCAGTAATTCATCAATGAGAGGAATGGGAAACTTATCTTTAATAGTGAGCTTGTTGAGCTCCCTATAATCCAGACACATGCACCATGATCCATCCTTCTTGTGTACCAATACTACTAGAGCAGAGAAGAACTTTGACTAGGTTGAATTATACCAGCCTCTACCATTTCTGCAACCATACATTCAATTTCACTCTTTTGGGCATAGGGATATCTGTACGGCCTGATGTTTGGAGGAACACTTCCTGGAATCAGATGAATAGCATGATCATGATCACGAATAGGTGGGAGACCTTTGGGAGTCTCAAATACCTTGGAATGAGTGTCCAAGACTTTTTGGAGATCTGGAGAAATAGATGATTCTGATGTGGAAACATCTAGCGAACATAATTGTGCAATTACACCTCTTTGTTCCTTTTTTAGAAGCTTTGTCATACCATTAGAGCTTATTATCTTTCCTGGTTTCCCTGCAATATCCTTTAATTCAAATTTCTTTCCTTCCGCAGAAAATTTCATGAAATGTTCTTAAAAATTAAAAGCTATTATACCCAAGGATTGTAGCCATTGGACTCCTAGTACAACATCAACACCTCCCATTGGAATGGAAAGCATTGGGATAGTCAATACATATTCTCCCATGGATAGCTTGATATTATGGCACTTTCCAGAGCAATTTATCGTTCCTCCATTTGCAATCATCACTTGACACTCTGGTGCTAGATATAGGAAGCAATTCAATTCCTTTGCTACCTTACAATGAATAAAATTGTGGGTACTTCCTGAATCAATCAACACTATTACCTGTTTCTTCTTGATTTGTCATTCTATCTTGATGGTTTGAGGAGTTGTAATTCCAGCCAATGCATTACAAGATATGGTTGGATTCATTTCTTCTTTATCTAGGCTTTGTTCCTGGAGTATATCCTCTTCCTTTGACCTTTCTTGCTCCTTTTCTTCTTCCTCTTCACAATCTATGTAGAATAATTTATTCTCAGCACACTTATGACCTTTAGTGTATTTGCTATCGCAACTGTAACAAAGCCCTTTTGATCTTTTTTCTTCCAATTGTTGTGGTGTCAACCTTATAGGTTGTGAAAGGCTAGGGGTAACAACACTTCCATGTTTATAGTTGTGACTGGTATGATTCCTGGTTGCCATAATTTTGCTTTCCATTTTTCTTGCTAACCAGAAGGCCTTTTCTAATGAATCAAGTTCCCAAAGGCGAACATCATGTTGGATATTATCCTTTAAAGTCCCTATGAACACATCAATCCTATGCTCTTCTGGAATATTTTTTACCCTTATGTTCAATTTTTGGAACTCCTCAATGTGCTCCATTATTGAACCCTTTTGTTTGAGACTTATCAATTGGCTAAAAAAAGTGTTGCTTTTTGTATCCTCATAATGTGCTGCCAATTCTTCCGTAAAAATTTCCCAAGTGATAATTTGTTTACAAGAGAAAATCCTTTGATGCCATACAAACTGATTTGGTTCCAAATATAAAGTTGCAATACGTACCTTTTGTGTGTTTTGCACATTACTGAGATCGAAAAATTGCTCCATCTGTAATATCGATGTTGCGGGATCCTTGCCATAAAACTTCCTCATATCGATTTTTGGAATATGGTAGGTGTTCGATCCAACATTAGAGTCTATGGAATCACGATTAACATTTCTTTTGTTCTCATCATGAGTTTCCTTTACTACCCTTTCACCATTAGTGACCATTTCTTATAGCAACTTATTCATATTTATCTTCAATTCTTCCATGTTTGTCTTCAAATCTATCTTCAAATCTTCCATCTTAGCTTCCACATCATTCATCTTAGCTTCTATGCCTTTCTTTAAACAATCCATCTTAGCTTCTATGCCTTTCTTTAAACCATCCATCTTAGATTCTGTTCCTTTTTTTGCAAGTGACACTTGTCACACTTGGTCTCATAATTTTGATATATCATGTTCCATTTCTTCCTCTTCTTCATGAGTCATGCTAGAGCTTTCAGGTTGCCTACTAGGTGTTTGCATTTTCTTTCCATGGGCATCAATTATCGATAATAATGCTTTACTATGCCCTTTCAATTCCTTCAAACTAATTTTTCAAACCAAGCTTATGCAAAAATTTAAAAAAAACTACACACCTTTTTTCCCTTTGTAGAGCCTGATATTGAATCTGATGTATCTCTGTAATTTTGGACCATCTAGTTCTAAAATTGTGTTCTGTAGTAGCCCTCTGCCTCCTCTTTCCAATGCCACTAGTCTGATCCAAATTGGTTTCTCCAAGAAAGAGTTATGCACAATATCCCACAGTGACCTGATTATAGACTAGTTCAGTAGAGCGAACTTGTACGATGTGCCACGAGTCACTGTCTTGACTTTTGGCTCTGAAAAATATATACAAGATACTAAAGTCCGTCCTCTTTCTGTACCTTCTTACGAAATTTCGATCTAATGCTCAGAAAGAAAGTTATGACGATTTTCCCCAGGTCACCTTTTTGGAATGTAATTCAGGAGTCTGCAAAAAGACCAATTTCCTCAGATCATATCTCCACAAATATAGTGCGAAAAGCTTGGAAATTTGGACCCAAGATTCAGTGCGATTTCTTCTCAAATGGGTTTTTTTTAGCTTCTGAAACGTCACAGAAAAAAAGTTATAGCGAAACTGCCACGATGACCTATTTGGAGCAGCGAAACCCTAGAATCCAAAGCTCTGATACCAAATGTTAAAAAAACAGCTCACAAAAAGATAGAAAAGATAGATCAATGCCTTAGAATTCAGCCTCTTCGAGGGGGAAACCTCCTTTACATTACATAAATGAACAATTCTTAGATGACTCAAATGACAAAAGCTCCTTTCTATATATTGGAGTCTAAGGAGTCACAATATAACGCAGCCGACCTAAAAATAATAATATAAAGCCACAAAATAACAATAGAGGGGTTCTATGGGGTACAATAATAAAAATATGGGGACAATAAGGGCACAAAAATATTAATAAGGGATACAACTACAATAGTAATGGGGTAATCACTAGTATTATAGGGTCCTATCAATTTTGCTCATTTTCCTCGCATTCATTGATGTCAAGTTTAGCATTTCCATGAATGTCACTAACCCCAACTTGACGCCCATCGAGCATAAGAGCACATTCATGTGCATTTATTACAAGGGTTCCCTTCTCGTTTAGGATCAAGTAATGAAAACATAGAAATGACATCTTCCCTGATATCCACGACGTCTAAAGAATGAGGATGCTATAAAAATCAGAGGGGAAACCCTCATTAGAGTCAATATCGAACCACATATTTCCCTGGAAAAGAGAACCCTAATATCACAAGCTAACCGAAGATGAGGAGAAGGAACCATCGCCCATAAACATAAAACTTTGATTCAAAACCCCGCGTCACCTCAGTCTGTGGTTTTATCTAGCAACAAACCTATCGAAAAGGTTATTTCTAGTGCTAAATGAAGACATCAAAATTTGGAGGATGGGTGACTCGCAGAGTGGTTTGGTTATATGGAGTAGTGGTTTCCTAAATGTATGAAATTACTCCCTTTGTATTCATTATTTGGTTCGAGATGTTCATTTGGAGGAGAGCGGGTGCTTGCTACCATGGCTAATGAAATGATCCATCACCCATCATTCCTTCGCCTATCTAAAACAAGGATCCATGCACACATGATGAAACAATTGATGAATAATTGGGAGACAGAGGTGATGAAGCAAGTGGCAAAGCCCTTCGTTTCAAATAACTTCGACTAAAAATTATTTATAAAAATAACATTTCACCGTAGCTTCGCTCTCCCTCATGCCACAACCAGGGATGCAAGACTCAGACTCATATTCCCGCTATATTCAATCTAATCTACTCATTTAAATATAAAAAAAAAAAAAAAAAAGAAAGTCGATGATACCCAATCCACCTGGGGTCGAAATAGAAACAACTAAGGCGAAAAATCCATTTGCATAAACAAGGGACTTTAATAAGTCCCAATATAAATACAAGGACTAACATGATCATCATAGAACTAAGGAACCATTCAAAATGACATACATAATTTCATTCATTTGAATGAATAAGAACATTCTTGATTGTACAGATAATAAGATCAAGTATTTTTTAGATTGTCATGATGGAGTATTAGAGAATTAGAGTAGGTGGGTGATTCTATTGGAATAATGTTTCATTTGTATTATTCTAGATCTAATTGTTGATGTTGATGCCTCCCACATAATTATAAATATGTGTATTATTTAATAACTAGGAGTGAGCCTTGCTAGCATTATTCCCATAATAAATATTTATTTTGAATATAATATCAAAACCAAGTGTGCCTAGATTTTCCTTATAAACTTTTGTCTCATAAACAATTAGAAAAAGATTTAGATTGGATAATTATACAATTAAACAAAGTCTTTTGGTAGAAATCACATCATAGAATTTTTTGGCCCACGGGTTTCGAACCAACAAGTGTGGTTCATCATGAACCATACTTGTTGGTTCAAAATGCGTAGCCAAAAAAATCTCTCATGTAATTTCTACCAAAAGACTTTGTTTAATTCATTATGGATCAAAGAAGCTTAAGTACAGAAACATTATACAATTGTTAGTTATAATAGTAATCTAGATTAAGTCATGAAAAAATTAAAGAAATAAAATTAAAACAATAACTTAATAAATAGAACTTAGTTCAAAAAATAAGGATCCAAAACCTTTTGAAACAAAACTATAAAAATAAACCTAAAATCTAAAGGACATTAAATAATACTATAGATTTTATTTTGTTTTTATAAATCTACTATGATGATGGTTTACTAGAGTCTTAGTGAAAATATATAGATGAAAACTACCTTCCTAAAAATTATTATATATTGTAATAATCATAGCCTCTTAATAAATTTGGAAAAGAATATAAAAAAACAAAATTAATCAATTCAAAGCATATAGTGTCATCCTCATCAACTTTCTTAAATATCTCTCATAAGAAGGATGTAATCATTCTTAATTGGACCTAGATGCGTACCATAAAGGACCAAAATGTTAGAGGTTATCAATCCTGCATCATTTTTTACGACTACATATTGATGCAAACCGATTCAAGGGTCTGCGTATTTCAATTGCTGATGGATCTAATTTTGGAAGCTTGTGGGTTATGAACCCACAAATTTGGTTCTTTCTCCATTGGTTTGCAGCAATGGAGCTCGCCCTTATCATGTCCCCAAACAAAAAAATTGCACAGGACAACTATTCTCCTATCAGCGGCCCCAACCTCTTCTTGCCGCACCCACACTCCATTCTGGTCGAGGCTAAATAATTAAAAATAATAAAATAAATAAATAATATATAGTTAGGGAAAAATAGTATTCAAATTAGTTAAGAAACTATAAAATATTATCTGAATAAAAGAAATACTAATACTAATATTAAAGCAAGGAAAAAAATTAAGGAACATTTTCTTATAGAAAAGGGGTATAAAATTAATAATTAATTAATAAACTACTAATATATATTACACTAAGGCTAAATAATTAAGAATAATATAATAAATAAATAAACAAATAAATATAAACCCATAAGTCAAGACGAAAGGGTAGGAAAAAGAAAAGATAAAAAAAAGCTAATTAATATATTATTAAGAGACAAGTCTTAATAATTAAAAGAAGGAACATAGAAGAGCTACAAAATAGAAAAGATGAAATGAATGGAAATGAACAATAAAAAACAAAACCAAAAAAATGAAAAAATATGAAAACTAAAAGAATAATAAAATTATATTAAAAACCAAGAAGTCAAAACTAAAGGGTGGGAACCCACCTCCTACTTAATTTCCAACCATCTCCCTATTGAGATTTCTAGCATGCTTTTCAATTTCAATGACTCTTTAGTATTAGTATTATTATTTAGTTTATTCAATTAATATTTTATAATTTCCTTACTAATTTGAATAATATTTTGACCTAACTATACATTAAGGTTAATCTTAAAACTGGAACTTTCATCTTAAAACTGAAAAGTTTATCTTGTTTTTTGAACCACAATAGATGGTTTGAAATATTGACTCAAAAACCAAGATGTGTTATTCCGAAGTAATTTCCATTATTTATTCTATTCAATTAATATTTTATAATTTCCTAACTAATTTGAATATTATTTTGACCTAACTATACATTAAGCTAATGTTAAAACTTAGACTTTCATCTTAAAACTAAACTTTCATCTTGTTTTTTCATTGTTATTAAGATGAACCACAATAGATGGTTCTGAAAATTGACTCAAAAACCAAGATGTAATTATTCCAAAATACATTTCTGATAACGATATAAATCACAGAAGTCTGAAATCACTAATTATATATAACATATTAGAAATTATATTTTAATTATTTCTTAATTGAATTATAATTACTTAGGAAACAAAAAAATATTCATTCTACCCATATAAAAAATATAAAAAGATATTGAAAAAAGATAAATATTAATATATAAGATTTTCAGGGTAGTTTAATTGACGAGCTTAAGAAGTGTTACATACGAAGAAATTAAAATTTGAAATTTCCATGACTTATCCGTAAAACTGGCCCAATTAGATATTAAAAATAACACATTAGATGATTATGATGATTCGTATATTTTGGGGTGGAATAGCTTACGACAAATTGTGGATTTTCTTTCAATCAAATTGTGTTGTGTCGATTTTGGTGGATGGTAGCACAGTTTACGGTGACCATTTTGGATTATACGAAATATGAGTGCAGATGGATAGTTACTTGGATAGAAGTATGAAGGAAAATTTAACACCACATAAAAGGAAACGAATTAAAGGAACTGTCAGATATCAAATCCCTTATCTCATCGAAACTATCAAGGGGTATTCTAATCGAAATCTGATTACGACCATTACTGATACACAAAAACGCTGCAACTTTGTCTTAGAAGGGAAGGAAATGAAATAAAGGAGTTCTCGGATATCTGAAACGACTTCGATTATTGATCCCCTTTCATGTGGATTCCACGTGTTTCGAATTTTCTCACACGGCAACAAAGTCTTTGAACGGCAACAAAGTAATTGACAATATTTTATTATTATATTGGGATAAGTCGAGCTTACGTGAATTCTATAAATAGAAGATTCGTTTCGCTCCACTACTGTATAAATAGGGAATTTAAGATAATATTTTTTTCATATAAATTTATTATATAAATAGGGAATTTAAGTTAATATTTAAGATAATTTTCGAGTAAATTATTTTAGGTTGAGACAAAAAAATATAAATTATTTTAAATATTGTTTTTAAGAGAGTGTTTCAGATTATTGTTTTAACTATAAAGATAATATAGTACAAAAGTATTGTTGTTTTTAAGAGACAATTCATTTTTGCTTTTCAACAAAATGTGAATCTTTTCGATTCTTCAATGATTATTTCATGTTAGGGCATGATGGAATCGACCCACCAACCTCCTACTTACAAGGTAGGTGTTCTTCCATTGAGCTAGCGCCCTTTAAAGAAATATGATATCTTGATAATACAAAATAAAAATCAATGAGTCAAAATGTATCATCATATTACTGAAGAAAATTTACGTTACTTGTTGCTACATGACGAATGAAATGAAAAAATTGTACATGGTACTTACTCTTCGGTCATTTTGTTTTTTCAATGATTAAGTCATGTTAGGGCATGATGGAATCAAACCACCAACCTCCTACTTACAAGGTAGGTGCTCTTCCATTGAGCTAGCACCCTTTAAAAAAATATGCTATCTTGATCATACAAAATAAAAATCAATGAGCCAAAATGTATCGTCATATTAGTGAACAAAATTTACGTTACTTGTTGGTACATGACAAACGAAATGAAAAAAATTGTACATGGTACTTACTCTTCGGTCATCTGGTGGGCTAAATTTCACAACATTGATTCGTCCACCCAAGGTAGGTATGATCATGACATTAACACGAAGGTCAAGATATCAGTGAGTGGTTTATGCATTGTCATGACAAAGTGGATCAGATAGGACAACAAACCGAGAAATTGCCACGTACATACTAGACTGTCCATTCTCTTCTTTGGCACTTGCTCGGATTGTCCAAGAGGTTTATTGATTTTGTTTTAGTAGTTCATATTCATCACATGAACACTGAAACTCTTAAAACCAATTCTATGGGTGTGAGTTTCATTAATTGAATAACATACCTAGCTGGCCATAGCTAGGGATCGAAGTCCATGGGCTACAAAAAAGTTGGCTCATATAGAAAATACCTAGACATGATAACACAACATATAGATCTATGGTTGATGTATCTATGCCATCAATTACAATTTTTCCGTCAATGGGCTCTGCCATTTGAAGGAGTTCTTGAATTAAAGTAGATTTCCCACTACTTTTCCACCCCATTATCCCAATTTTATTCCCTCAAGAAAAGTTGCATGTTATTCAATGGGTATCCTTCTAACGATTTTCCTTGTGTCGAACCTAGAAATTAACTATATTAACAATTCCCTTGAATGGCCAAAAAGGTGGAGGCTAATATTTTTCCAAAACTAACAAAGTCTCAAGAGGAATTCATGAATACTATTGAATCTGTTCAATTGAAATAATTTTATATTATAGTTTACATAGACTCAAAATCCAACAATATTATCTAGCACTCAAGTTAAGGTCACATGTCACTAGAAGACTAGCCATTCCTCCCACCATTTTGTGTCTATGAATGAGCTGAGTTGTTATAGCCCCAGGTAAGATCAATATTTGAAATATAGATCAATTAACTCATAACAGATGAAGATGTAGGTGAGGATCATAAATTTAATTTTTTATTTCAAATTTCCTCTCATATTGTTAAAAGCTACAATATCCCTCCACATGTTACTAGTTTGGTGTCAAAATTCATGCATAGGTCTATAACAATAAATCAAATTAGTGTATGTATAATATTTCATGCCTCTCGATTCTATGTCATACAATGGAAATTTGTTTAGAAGGTAGCATAGTTCACATCAATGTAACACCTAAAACTATTAAGTATTGTACCATATGAAAAATTTCATATTAAGAAACTCAAAATTTGTAAAATGGAACTAAAGCAATAAATTCTTGTTGTTAATTAAGATTTCCAATTAGATATTAGTAGATACTAGCAGCAACATATACAATTCACATCGAGGAGTGTTATAGGGATGAAGCCTCACAAACTCACATTCCATACATTGAGAAGTTGAAAGGAGCTGACAATGTGATGGAACCTCGCAAAAAATTTATCATTATAGATGTAAATATAGCTAAAGAGAGTTGTGCAATGGAAAATTCCATTTCTATTTTAGAATTAGTGATTGAAATTTGGATTCTTCATACATAATCGAGATATTCTATGAGGACATTTGCATTTTATAACAAATGGATACAATCAGAAATAGGAAACACTAGGATTAATCATAAAATGTTGAAGGTTTAGAAACCAATGATCATAGTAAGTTTCAGGCTATAAGTAAAACAATATTTATCATACTAAAGGATGGGTGATGAGGAGAGTACCATAGAATACAAAGATCTCTATGGACAAAATCATGTGCAGGTGAACTAAAGAAAACCAATAAGTAGATTGTCATTATGAATATTAAGAAGTTGTCGTGATCTCCCAAGGTAACCCATGGTGATAATTTTCGTGGCTAATAATGGGAGTTTGGTTTTGGAACTGAGCTTAATCATCTCAAAATCAAAAGCTCATTGAATTGAATAAGTTGGGTTTCTAGAAATTTTTTTGTGAGTATTGGGATTACCTACATAGTGTTTAATCATGGCATTGGTGATATTTACATTGGGTCCAATCACAAAAAATGATCTAAATGCTCTTTTATTGTTTTTTAATAGAACTATCGCCTCCCTTGCAACCTCCTAATGCCAGTTATTGATCTTGTTCACTACAAATATCTTGAGGTATAATATTATCAAAGGAATGCATCGTTGGATTTTCATCAAATACTCCGAGATGAATTTGAATAATGAAAGGGTTTATTAGAGCCATATCAATTAAGGGTTCCTTCAAATTCACAACCTTCACTGCTACTTCTACATGATCCTCAAGGAATATTCAATAATTGACATATAATGATGTTAATCATCCACAAGCCAAAACTACAGATTAATTAATATAAAATAGATTAGTCTCTACAATTCAATAACATAATAGAATCCTCAACTATTTCTACCACTCACTAGCCACCATAACATTTCCTACTCCTCTTTCAGAAGTTGTAATCTAGTGTTGGGTGTTGTAAAAACATCTATTGAATCACACTTAGATTCTACGTGTCTACATAATACAATTTAAAAAAAATAGTTACCTTGACAGCCAATCAAAACCATACGCATATCTTCTAATTTAAATGCTTGATAACTAAGCAACTCTTTTGAGCATGTACAAAGCTAGCATTTATTGGATGATAATTTAACCATTCAATTCCCATTGTCCCTCTATAATTCCATTGATAATCTTGGGGTTTTCACGGGTTGTATATCCATTAACCATTTTGTAACAACACATGACACTTGTAACCTGGTCATTCATCGCTCAGCTCTTAAATGGTGGGTTATAAGGGTCATCTAGGTCTTGTTGTGTATCCTGCATTTGTAGTTCTAGCTTTGAGATCGCAATCACCAACCAAACCCATAAATTATATAATAGGTGAATAAATGAATTTTCAATTATAGATCATACTATTTGTACCTTGGCATCAAAATGGAAGCTATCAAACTCATTCCAATTATCCAAATCATAAGTAGTGTAATGTTTACAACAAGCAACAACCTTCAATTTGTTAGCATTTCGACCACTTGTTGACTATAATCATGTTACATAGTGGGTGCCATGTCTAAAAACAACTAAAGGATCATCTCCTGCAGTTTCTTGATCATGGCCCCATTTGGTGTCATGAAATATATTCACATTAGGGCTCTAATATGTCAATCATGTAAATCCTACATAATACATTACATGAGCTTCTGTTGATACAACCTACACATGAATTATAGTTGTAATATTTCTTTCTAAGTTTTTATCATATTTAATCAATATTTCTAGGATACTTAATGGAAAACTATAAGCATGAAAAATAACTGAAATTTAAAAATCGAATCAACAAATTCATGGGACTATGAAAAATCTTTAAAAATCAAAATAATATTTAATTGATTCATTACAAGTATATTGCACACAACCAAACTTAGTCTCAAAACTCAAATTCATAGATAAAATACAATCAAAAGTACTATAGAGTGCAATAATAATATGTCAACAAAGCATCAATCTCAATGTAAAAGTCAAATTTCATGACAAGAGTAAAAACATAAAAGATTGTAACAATAAAAAAACTATATATTACTGTCTGTATTGTGAACGTAGTGAGTAGAAAAATAATACAAAATTCAAAACATGTGACTAGCTAGAAGCGATATAAAATGACATTAATATTAATTCAATATAATCCCTAGTCTTGTAGCATTTGTAGAGTAGAAAACATGAATATCACTATGAGAATATTATCAAGGACATATGATAGCATCTTTGAACTCAACTCTCAGGCCTAGATGAAGGAAATCTGGTGCAAACAGGTCACAAGAGAATATTGATGCAGTTATCTGTAATCTCACATGAGGGGAATTTCAATGTTAATCTGTTTGGCATGTCCCTAGACCACATAAGTGTCAAAGAGTTCCATACATAATTCAGGAAGAATATCTACAAGTTGTGGCTCAAGCCATAGAATGTGAGATCATGGGATAAGCTCGTCTGCAATAAATGTTATATATAATATCTATTTCAGATGTGCATCATCAAAAAATAAACAAACAAAAATTGGCAAACAAAAATGTTGTAATAATGGCTATTCATAATATTTATCATCTCTTGAATAACTCCACAAGCATGAAATATCAAAACTCATTGACGACCTTGCAAGGGTCATTAATACCAAGTTAATGGCTTAAAAGGGCTTGTTATAGAGGGATTTTTTTGGAATGACTTATTCAGGAAATAAAAATGTTGTAATAATGACTATTCATCATATTTATCATCCCTTGAATTGCTCCAGGAGCACGAAATATCAAGATTCAAAACTCATTGACAACCCTGCAAGGGTCGTTAATAATAAGTTAACAACTTCAGAAGGCTTCCTATTTTAGGGATTTTGTGGGAATGAATGTTGAACACCTAGTCCACTAACGGTTATGGTGTGGATGTTGAAGAGCCAAAGGAATTCCAAGAGACCTTGGAAGATGAATCCAAGAGTCAACCCAATGTATTATAAATGTATATCATGGGAATAATATAATGCATTTAATGTTTATCCTTCATATCTTCTAATTCTCCATGTGTGTCTAACATGCTATTAGATATTCAGTTCTACATGTCCCCAGTTTAAGCTTCACCTTGAATAACGCTAGCGTTGCATACAATTCTCAAAATCAACTTAAAACACACCCTACCATCTATGTGTGTTAGCAACGTCTCCAATTTTAGGCACCATTAAAGAGCTACGCCAAATGAACATTATATATTCTGCTGCAACTACACCAATGGCTCGTCATGTGTGTTCATACTTGTTCTCATACCTATGCACTTAACGTTCCACCTACCCACTTCACATCTTAATACTGCATAGAAGCAGCTAAGAAAATTTTGGCACTAGCACCAACGCGTTCTGCATAATAACTGCACTTCTAAAAACTAGAAATTGGAACCTTGCCATTGTTCCATATAAAAAAATTCATTCTCTCAACCTTTGCAAGGATAACCTATCTTTATACAAGTTGATGCCGCCTTTTGTGAGTCCTCTAAACGATGAAATAGTGATAACCTTATCCTTGTTGGTGGATTTGTCTTTAGTAGATACAATCATAATATTGTTTGCATCAATGTCAAAGGTAACCTCTATTTCAGGTACACATATGGGTGCTGGTGGAATTCCAATAAGCTTGAGCTCACCAAGAAGCTTATTATCTGAAGCCATTTCACGCTCACCTTGCAATACTTTCAATCCTACTTGAGTTTGACCATCTACAACAGTTGAAAACACCTGACTTTTCTTTATTTGAATTGTGGTGTTTCTGTTTGCAAGCCTTGTAAACACACCACCAAGTGTTTCAATTCCAAAGGATAGAGGATTATCATTAAGAAGAAGTAACTCTTTCACATCATGAAAAAGTATACCACCCTGAATGGAAAAACCCATGGCAACGACCTCATTTGGTATTAGAATTGGTATCCTTGTGTGATGATTGAAGATTACTGTGCGTTGAAGTTTTGATGGATAAAACTACTGAAACACACTCTGGTGATACGTTGTGCATTCTCGGTGTATGTTTTGTCTGATCCATTCTCTGCAATCATTTTATTCAAAACATTGTTTCTAGGTTATGTCAACATTTATGGCATGTATCTCTTCAAGCTATCACATCACCTAAAATACAACTCGAATTAAACCATTGTGGATTGGTTGAGAGGGATCCGTTAGTTTTTGAAAGACCTATAGTGAAAGTGACCCAAGTATTGAAGGCACATTACTGCCATTGCATACAAAAAAGGTGAATTGGAAAATAAGACAGACACTAAAGATAGTTTTGTGGATGAAAGAGATGATGACATGCTAGAACATGAAGAACAAATTGGTCCTTCAAGCACTACTTCTAAAGTTCCTGAGGAAACAACCAGTGATGATGAGATATTTGAATCTAAAGTGGATGGTATCTATTTTGCATTCCAATTTCCTGGCTATACTCAGAAGCTCCGCTATATCCTCAACCTAGGCACTAAGAAAGTGGTTGTGGTAACGCATAGAAGAGGCCCACAAAGTGAGAATGTTTAGAGAGAACGAGAGATATCGGTGTCATTATGTGTTGACATTTGAGTTCAGATGGATTGTTTCATTTCTCATACATTGAACAGTGTGAAGTATAGGCCAATATGTATGCATGTTTGTTGTTATATTTAACATATAGTGAATTGTTGTGTGTTTAATCAACTTTGGATTATGATTGGTTTGTACTCTTTATATTTAAGTTGAAGCCAAAATAAATGAGTTGATGCAGTCCTTGTATGTATGTTGAGTCCATCTTTAGCATTGATGCATTGATCTATTCTATGCGTAGTCTCATCCATATATGCTAGTCATTATATGATGATATGTTGGTATGCGTTGGTACATTATTCAAGATGCTCGTTCCACTATTAAAATTAGGTTATTTCCTTTTTTATTAAAGTTGTCATTTTTGGTTCATGTGTGATGAATAATTTATAGTAGCTGCCAAGGTTCATAAAATAGGTTAATTCTTTATACAGGACCCAACTCCACCTCCACCTCTAGCTCATAATATTTCTAAAAAAATCTTTCGAAACCAGTAGTGGTGCATTTTTAGTTGAAACCCTTTTGAGTCCTTTATTTTACTAGTAATACAATGGCAAGACTTAATGACTTGTTAGAGATATCAAGCACAATAATGGTTTCTACTATTCATAACACCATCCAAATAAGAAAATACAATCTCGCTAACATGAAAACATGTCTACAACACACACAGGAAAAGATTGAATTTTTGTAGTTGGAGATTGAGCTTTAGCAAAATGAGTTACAACAGAAAAGGCATCCTTTTAAACTTGTTTGTGTTCAAAACAATCCCATATTTAACTTTGAAACAGGATTCTATCAGCAACCAGAAAGTCATCAGGTCAGTAAATTTGAGGTTGATTTAGATCAACTATCCATTTAAGAAGCATATTTGAATACATGTGTGAAAATTCAATCTTCACTTCCCAAGCCAATCATCAGACCTTGGGAAGATCTTGTCCATAAAAAGAAGAAAATTAGTCTTGCATATGACAAGGTTTTGTTCTTTCATATTCCATATTACTCAAATCCTATCCAGTTCCATAGTGTTGGGTTTCTTCATGACAATTCACCTTCTACTATTCTAGATTCTTCTCCTCTTCCACAACAACAACAATGGATTTCTAAATGCCAACATTATGACATAGTTGGCCATATGAAAGATCACTATTTTGATCTTCATCCATGTGAGCACTCTCATAAAACCACTCATTCTTCAAATAAATGCTTGAAAAAAAAGCCTCCTACAAGAAAAAATATTCAAATTGAATGGATCGCTTCTTGGCAATGAGGTATAAAAGCTAAGAAGATATTTCAGTTGTATATTAGAATTTGTTCTACAGTATTAAAAATTCTTATAGTTAAGAGCGGGAACGATCTTATAGGGTTGTATCAAAGTGATCTTGTAGCCTTGGACCTTGGGCTAAATGAATATTGTTATGTGTGCACGCGAGTTGTCTATATGTTATTATGCACACATATTAGCTACTTTCTGTTATGGTTATGATATCCATGTATGGGCTGGTATTCTTGTGATGTTGTATCGTGCTAATCTAGATTGGCCTGTGTAATTTCAATAACCTCCCCTATGATACATTGGGGTATGATTTTGATTATGTTTTTACCTAGCTAATAATGGAATGTTGTAGGAACTAGAAGGCCAAGAGATGAAGATAATAATAGTTGAGTATAATTCATATGAATCTCCATACAAGTTGGAAGAGACACTAGTAGGATGGGAGGGATTAGTTCAGCAGTAGGGAGAGGCACATTACCCTATTTTGAAAGATACATTGTGAACTTTGAAGGAAGAAATTATGAATTTCAATGTACAAAATGAGTGATTGAATAAGGCATAGGAAAGACTTGCGAGAGCTCAAGAAAATCAAGTTGAGGTTAATGCAATGATTCTTCAGATCCTTTTATATTTTCTAAAATAGGGACAACTTAGGATTAGTCATGGATAGAGATGATACAGTAAAGGGTGGCACATCCTTGGATATGCCTAAGAGGAGGTTTGTCACTTATGGATTTTATTCTAGCTCTGGTTCTGAGAGATGTCATCACCATCACTATTAGCATCCTTATAGGAGAAGTGATAAGGGATACCTTCCAAAAGAGTTAAAGAAAGCCAAGCCTCCTACTTTTGATGGAGAAATGAATAAATCAAAAGATGTGAAATCATAGCTACTTGGGATGAATAAATTCTTCGGATTGCATGATTTCTCGGAGATCATGAAAACTAAGATAGCCACCTTTAGTCTCAAATGAAAATTATATATTTTGTGGGAATATGTTAAGAATGTCAAAGGTATCAAAGAAGAGGTTCTTATTTGAGATGAGTTTTAAAGAATATCCAGGAAGAAGAACTTGTCTAAGAGGAATCATGATGGAAAGTCCAAGGAATTCTATGAGCTTTGGATGGGTTGCATGACAGATGAAGATCACGCAATCAAATTTCTAAGGTTGTTGAGATATGTTCCTTATATCAAGTATGAGAAAGGAAGATCCAAAGGTTCATCCACTTGTTTCCATTAGCATTCAAATATTGGATTGAGTTTGATGAGCCTCAGTCTTTGGAGGAAGCCATCATGAAGTTGATGCATTGTTATGAGTAGTCAAAGCACAATCCTAAGTTCAAGAAGGACTAGAAATTTTATGAGAAGACTAAGGGAAAATGGCCTAATAAGTAAGGAATATCTCAATATGTAGGAGACAACGAAAATTCGGCTCCATATAAGAAGTTCAATGCAGCTGAGAAAGGACACAAGTCTCATTTGGGAGAATAACAAACTAAAGGCTATGGTAGAAAACCATTGAATTGTTGGACCTATGGTGGAGACCATCGTATGAGGGATTTTCCATCATACCACAGTGGCAAGCCTCATATTTACAATGCTTAGGAGGTGCAGAGAGTAGGGGATGTAGGCCAGATCATTCCCCAGATCTATGCAGTAGTGGATAACAAGCAAGCAGATACTCAGACATCTGTTATCAAGATGGAAGGTAATCTTCGTGATCAAGTTCTTTCTATTTTGATTGACCCTAGACCAAACTATAGCTATATTAGTCCTAACCTAGTGGATCAATGTTAGTTGTATAAGGAAGTGCATGAAAAATCTTGGTTGGTGCAGTTGACCACAAGGGCTATGAGAAGACTACATCGTTGGGTGTGATCTTCTGTGTTTTAACTTAATGTCATGCCTACATCAGTACATCTAAATGTGCCTCCTTTAGGATCATATAGCATGATATTAGGAATTGATTGGTTGTTAAATCAAAAGACCAAGGTAGACTTGCATGAGAAGGCCATTGAGTGCTTGGATGATGATGGAGAAAAGAGAATCTTGGAGGGAAAGAAAAAACCTACATTAGTGAGAATGGTTACAACTATGCAAGACAAGTGTAGCAACATGAAAATATGTTTATTGTTTACAGTACATGTTTCCAATGAAAAAGGGAAGGAGGATGAGGAGGATGAGGTCGTAAGGATGTATCCTCTATTACAACAATTCCAGGATGTGATTCCTGTAGAGATTCTAGACCTACCACCTCATGGGGAGGTGGAATTCTCTATTGAGTTGATGCCGATCTAAGGCACCAACATCTAAGACACCATACAAGATGAACACTCTAAATTTGGTGGAATTGAAGTTGTATCTTAAAGAAATTCTTGATAAGAAATAAATAATGGCAAGTGTATCTCCTTCAGGTGCACCAGCGTTGCTTTTAAGGAAAAAGGATGGTACTCTCAGATTATGCATTAATTATAGGTAGATGAGCAAGTTGACTATCAAGAACAGGTATACATTACCTTAGATTGATGATTCATTTCATTAGAAGAATGAAGAAATAGTATTTTTTAAGGTTGATATGTGATCATGATGTCATTAGGTTCGCATCAAAGAATAATTAATCTATAATACTACATTCCATATAACAAGGTATGTGCACTATGAGTTTGTGGTGGTTCCTTTTGGCCTTACTAATGCTCCAACCACCTTCATGTGTTTAATGAGTAATGTGTTGCACCCTTACCTATATTAGATTGTGATAGTATTTTTTGATGATATATTGTTATATTCGAAGAATGAGGAAGAGCATGCATAGCATCCAGCAACAATATTGAGATTGTTGAGAGAGAATAAGCTATATGCCAAGCTCAGCAAGTGAAATTTCCATCAGTCTTAGATTTATTACTTGGGACACGTTGTTTCCAAGGATGTGATAACAATGGATAAGTAAAAGATTAAAGCTATCATGGGGTGGATTAATCAAAGAAATGTGGATGAGGTTAGATCATTCATGGGATTAGCAGTTTATTATAGGCGATTCATTAGGAACCTCTCTAATATTGGCTATCCTATCACATATTTACGAAGGAAAGGGAGGAAGTTCAAATGGACTAAGGAGTGTGCAACTAGTTTTGATCACTTGAAGCATTTCGTTACAAATTCTCCTATTTTGAACATTGTAGATCCGTATAAGGAGTTTGTTTTTTGTACAGATGATTGCAATTAAGGACTTGGTGGATTCCTAATGTAAGAATGGAAGGTGGTTTTCTATGAATAAAGGAATTTGAATGAGCACAAGAAGAACTATGTGACTCATGATCTTGAGTTGGCAACTATCATTCATGCATTGAAGATGTGGAGACATTATCTTCTTGGTAGGAGGTTAGTCCTTACGATTGATCACAGTGGACTAAGGTGCTTGTTTAACCAGCCCAATCTGAATGCAAGGAAAGCAAGATGGCTGGCTAATCAAGGGTAAGGAGAACAAGGTTTCAAATGGTCTTAGTAGAAGAGTGTAGGTGAATCATATTTCAACTATGAACGTGTATGGAATAGATGTCTAGGAACAAATTTTACATGTAGGGAAGCATGAAAATAGGTACTAGCAACTGAAGTAGAGATTGCAGTAATAGGGTGAAGGTGATGAGGATGAGGAGTATCATGTCACAGCAGATGACTTGGTCAAATTCAGGAGCAAGATTTATGTGCTAGATAGTAGCGATTTGAAGAAGCTTATTTGAGTGAGTTTCATGTCAAGTCATATTCAAGCCACCGATGATACCAAAAGACCTTGAAAACTATTAAGAAATTCTACTATTGGCCGAATTTAAAGAAAGTGGTGGTTGAGTTTGTGCAAAGTGCTTGGACTATCAACAGGTGAAAGTTGAATGCAAGCATCCAGTTGGTCTATTGCAGCCTACTACGATTCCATAATGGAAATTGGAGGTCATTCCCATGGTTTTCATTACAGGATTGTTGAGTACGTTAAGACAAAATGATTCCATCATTGTTGTGGTTGACAATTTGAGCAAGGAAGCTCACTTCATTGTGGTGAAGTCTTCTAATTTATCTAGTGAAGTAGCTCAGGATTTTATGAGGGAGATGTCGAGGTTGCATAAAATTCCCAATAATATTATATTAGACAGATATGTCAAGTTCACTTCCATGTTTTTGAAGGATTTTTTTGCAGGCTTGGGGGTAGAGCTAGATTTCAGTACAACTTATCATCCATAGACAAAATGGTAGATAGAGAGGGTTAATAGGATTCTTATGGACATGTTGAGGATGTATGTCATGCATCAACATAGGAAGTGAGAGGAGTATCTTCCATTAGTGGGGTTTTATTATAATAATGGGTATCAGAAATCCTTGAAGATATGTCCATTTGAGGATCTATATGGATGGAGTTATAATAATCCTGTCAGTTGGAGTGATCCAACGAATAAGGTATTGATTAGACCACATGTGTTAGAACATATGGAGTAGGAGATGCAGTTTATTAAAAAGAATTTAAAAGCAACAAAAGACAGGAAGAAGAGTTGTGCAAATCAAAATAGAGCATTGAAGGTTTTTGACGTTGGGGAGCATGTGTACTTGTGCATCAATCCCAAGAAGATCTCCTTGAATATTGAATCATGTTCCAAGTTGAAATCTTGGTATTGCAGGCCCTTTGAGATCCTTAAGAGGATTGGACTAATGGCTTAAAGACTTGCACTACCACCATTAGAAAAAGTCCATGAAGTTTTCCATGTTTCATTTCTTAAGAGATATGTGCAGGATGCTTATCATGTGACTGATTAGTCTATATTACAAGTGGAACTAGAGGGAGAGTTCCAACCAATGCCACAATGCATATTATAGTGGAAACAATTCATGCTCCAAAATTGAGCAATAGAGAAAGTTAAAGTCCAGTAGAAGCACCATGGGCTCGATGAAGCTACATGGGAGATGGATGATCAGATGCCAGCATTATATACTTCTTTATTTGCAGGTTGAAGCAAATGAATTTTCCGTATATATACATATTGATATGTTTGTCATGTTTGTAGCAATTGTCATTGTAAATACTACATAAAAGCTGTGTTTATAAAGCTCTAATAAGAAATATGTTTTGTTATTCATAAGCATCATAGAACAATGAGGATGGTTTTCTCCGGGGGGGGGGGGTGGTTTGTAAATGCCATAGGTTGATTTTCCATGTAAATAAATACAAAAGAAGGTTGTGGGAAACATATTGGAAATTGAATGAGGGTAAAACATTATAGTGGGAATCACTTGTGATTTCATAATGGCTATGGAAATTGGAATCGACATTAACAAAGGAAAAAATCAAATAAGTGACAACTAATAAAAGAAATAAAGAAAAATAAGAGAAAAGGAATATGAAGAGACAAGAATATGCATGTAAGGGGAAATGAAGGAAATGGAAGAAAACAAAAATGGAAAAGGAAACAAAAGGAGAGGGATAACATTCTATGCCTCTCTTAGCTACTCTTAGCTACTCTTAGTCACTCATACACTCTTACACACTTAGACTCTTGGAGCATTCTAGGGTTCACTTAGACATTGAGGCATTCTCACTTAGACTTGGAGAGAGAGACAGAGAGAACTTGGGCAGAAGCAAGGAAGAAAGCAAAAGAATTCATGGGCGGTGAAAGAGAAGGTTCAAAAAACAACTACATCAAGAGAACATTGCAAGTAATAGGTTGCATGTGAGATTTCCTTACTGATATTTGAATGCATGGTACATGGATTTGGTTATTTGGTTACTTTTCTTTGATTGACATGGGATTTTCCTAGATTGACAGTGGTTTAAGCCTTTCCATTTGCTTGATAATCATGGTATAGTGGGTTCCCCTTTTTTATTAAGCTTTTAATGGTGGATATCCTTTTAATCCTAGTTGACGTGGTCTCTTCAAAATTTCCATCGGTCGAGGGTGGAGATGGTGATTCTCCTGGAACTCTTGATGGATCGATGGAGACAAGAAAATTCCTCTGGGCAAGGTGAAGAAATTTGGAGGAATCTAAGCTTGCTTTGTTATTAGTGATTTATGGACCAATTGAGATGAAATCACTATGATTGATAGTTTAGGTGGTTTGGCCTCTTGAAGCCCTAGTTCATGGTTGGTTCTATTTTGGTTATCCCACATTGATTATTGGAATATGGAACGAGGGTGATTAGCTCAAAGAGATATTTTGTTTAGCTCAATCTATGGTAGAGTGTTATGTGGAAGCCTCTCCCTTGGTTGGATTTATTCATATGTTATTTTTTGTTATTTCTTATTGAGATTAATGAGAACATGTATTAGTTATTGTGTTTATTTTATGATTGGTTTGTCATGGATTCATTCTGGTTAAATGTTACTTATAGGCATGGTACATTTTTGTTGTATAATGTCATCTTATTATAGATTTTCTTATGGCTTGATAAGTCATTAAACAAATATGTAAATACATGGGCTAACTAGTGTTGATGCAACTAGTTTGAGAGGGCGTTGAGCCTTCTTGATGATTTTCTGATGAAGTTAAGAAGATAATAAGAAAATATGCATTGATGACATTTAGCTACTATGTTTACCATGTCTTTGATGAAATGTTTATCATGTTTTTGCAAAGTTTGGGAAATATCTTAACCTTATTTTTTATTATATAAGATTTGTTATCATCTTAGACTGAATTCTGGAAAGTTCTCAGTTGTTCTAAGTAGTTGGTCAGTAGTCAAACTTGAAAATATGGAACATGGTTTCTAGCTGCATCCTTTGAACTGAGAAATTTCAGTTGTAGCCACATGGAGGAAGGCCTGTGTGTGCGGATGGAGCCTTTTGGCTCCATGCATTGCTTGAAATGTGTGTTGTTGGGCTACAAAGTCAGGCAAAAGATAGTTCCATCTAGGGTTGAAATCATGAGTGGATGTTGTCTAGCATCTAGATGATGTGGTGTCCATGGGGGTTTCAGTAAGATTTTGGTTAGTAGACCTCACTTCCACAACTGGAACTTGGAGGTTGGGTCATGTCTTAGTAACTCTCATTTCATGTTTAACCTAGACATCTTGTATAAGAGGGTAAATTTGGGGTGGGGTGTTACAATTGAACAACTAGAAGTATTCTAGCATTCTTATGATAAAAAATGTTTATTTTGAATATAGCATCATAACCAAGTGTCACTAAACTCTCCTTCTAAGTTTTTGTCTCAGCTTAATTAAAGTATTTATTTAGATTGGATCATTACATAAGATTTAAGTCATATTGAAGCTTTCATAGTGAAAATTTTGAATAAATCAGCTTAGAAGAGTAGTTTAATCGGTGGGACCCAGTTCAAAGAATTAGAGTAAAAAACCTTATGGGATTAGCTTGAAATAAAATTACAATAATATATATGGAATCTAAGGTTAATTAAATCTTCATATTATTAATTTCAATTTATTTTAGTGGATCTATAGTGATGAGTTGTTCAGTAGAATAGCCATGGTAGTTTATACAAAATAATACCAAATAGGAATAAAAAATATCATTTATTGAAATACTCATAACCTCCTAACCAATTTTCATAAAGATCAAGAAGAAGAAAATGAAATAATTCTAAATATTCAAGGAAATAGTCTCATTGCCACAAAGGTAGGAATTCTAAAGCACTAGTGAAATTCAATAGTTCTACAACTCTAGCATTATTTATGATCATTTTAACAAAGAATGTTGACAAGAAGGAATAATATTTTGTTATATGTCATGGAAAAATCACCTCATGAGAAGTAATTTATATATCAAATTCTATCCCTAATCATGGCTAACATAATTATAATAATTAGAATTAAAAAAGTAGTATGATTATGAACAAAAGGTAATATCATAATTTTTAATCAGATATGCATACATATCATAAAAAAGAAAAATACTAGAAATCATCATAATTTTTAATTGAATATGCATATATATCATAAAAGACCAAACTGATAGAATCCAAGGCTATAACCATGTGTTTTTACATCTAAATATCCTTTACATCATTTACAAAAATACACTTTCTTATATTATTCAAACAATTAATTTTGACAAGAACATGTTTCACAAGTACCAGAAAAAGTAGATATATCATTACAAGGATTTTTTGTTTTCATATTTGTTAAAGAGAAGCACCATGTAGAATATTTTTTGCAGCATCCAATAAATTCACCATAAACATATTTGTATTTCATTGCATAAATGCATTCTCTTAAGTTTCCTTTAACAATCTTTATCCTCAAATAGTTTGCAAGGATTTCTACTTAACAATGATTTCTCTGACCGTATGTATTCCACCACACTATTATCGTTGTTAGCTATGACAATCACGTAATCAATATCGCACAATTTTCCATAAATAAGATCAAATTAATAAGAGAAACTAATGGCATTGGATGTGGAAGTTAGTTTGAAATGATCCTTAGAGCTTTCTCAGGCAGACATATGCAACCAGCGAGAAGGACGTTCCCGGTGGGTATTAATGATGCCCATAGTCATTAAGGAGCATTCAATGGGCATGTGGAAGCTAGATGGGCTTTGTATGTGTTATCTTTGCTATGTTTGTCAGCAGTCAATGGATAAAAATAGGTGTTGACCAGTGCTAGTTTGGTTGTATAAGCCTGGCAGCAGTATTTCATGCTTTTCTCCTTCATTTTGCCTTTTCTCCTTATAACTCTCACACCCTTGTTTCATCCTTCCCTTTCTTTTTCCCTTGTTTCCCTCTAAGCCCCCTTTTCCCTATTTTTGCCTTAAAACCCCTTATAAACCTTTTTTTTTAGGCTTCCGGGCTTCTTTTTGTTTTAAGCCTATTAAACCCCCAATAACCCTTTATAAAACTTGTTTAACCTTATAAACCCCGAAAACCCGTTAAACTCCATATTAATCTCTTTCTTCATTTTATCCCGAGCACTTAAGTCTTAACAATTTTAACCACGAGCATGTAATAAAGCTTATAACCTTAAGCATTAATAAAGCCTAGGCCTGCCCCTCGCCTGCCACATCAAACTCTGAGTGGGTGCATTAACCTTTGACCTTTCTTCGTCGTTCGATTGTGCCCGCTGTATAATCTAACGCCATTCGCAGGCCCTCTGCCCTTAAACTGATCGATCGATAACTTCCGGGGAAAGCGGTTTCCCCGCCATCTAGTCAGACACGCATCTCTATTATATTGCATTGCTGCCCACGGTACGATTACCATCGCAGCTCCATAAGCAGTGCGATAAAACTGCTTTCCGCCCGTCCTACCTAGTCCCCGACCCTTAATGTGCCTACATCTCCATCGCCCGTCAGCCGTCAGATCTCCCCGATCATGATCCAACGGTCTAGGATTCTCCATTTTTAATTTCTTACGATGGCTTCCATAATCTCATCTCCACCATTAATTCTCTTGATCCATCGGCCCAAACTCTTTCATCCACATATGTCTTCCGATGGCCTGTGCAGCGCGATCTCGACCGTCCATCTGAATCATCCAATGGTCAGCATTCATTCGGAGGCCATCGTCCATTTTCAGTGTATTCTTCAGTGTTTTCGGCCTGTTCTGCACGTGAAGGAGAAAGCAAGCCATCAGCTCTCTGTATATTGCACAGTTAAATCTCAGCTACTGCATTTAAAGGCAGAATGACTGAAGGACAAGCAGTACAGGGCTCGAGAAGGTAACCGTATAAATCAGTCATGGAGCTTTGTACACATTACTTTCCATTTGCTCAGAAAGGACATCAAAGTACAGAAAGAACCATTTTGTTCATTAAAACATTCAGATCTTATCAGAAGCCCATATCTAATTGTAAATGCAGTTGGTGGTCTATTAAGACACCTCCACGCATAAGCTAACTGAGAAATTTTGTGTAACAGATTCTATATATACCCATGAAAACAATGTAATGAGGTTGATGAATGTTATTTTGTTGGAAGCTTCAACTTCTGGAGATTGTAACTACTTTGTAACCTGCAACTTCTGGTTTGCATTTCCAGCTAATACAAGCTTCTTTTTCAGTTGATTGCTCACTTTCGACTTCTTCTTCTCTATTCCAGGTTGTTGATGTTTTGCATTATTTCATGTGCTGTTAATTTTTAGCATTAGAGGGGTTGTCATCCCACCTCCGTGTTAGAATTTAGCATGCATATTTGAATTTTTTTGCAGGTTTCTATTACTTTAATGCCAGAGAGTTGTCATCCTATCTAAGTATTAGAAAACAGATTTACAGACCTTAAAACACGTTGCAGCTGGCCATCACAGGGTCTTGTGCATCTGCTAGTGTGATCAGTGTTCTCCATTATCACATTTTCTCTAAAACTATGAGTAATTGGTGGTTAAAAGCCTTGTAGTCTGTGGGTGTTCACCCATGTCTGGGGTTAAGCATAGTAGGAGTGGTTATCTGGCTTGAATATGCAGCATTTGTTTCATTCATCCTCCAATGTATCCAACTTTTTGTTCAGTTTGTAATGTTCCTGAGCATCACTGTATACAACCTAGGTGAGTTTCTTGGGGTGATAACATTAATTGGCGTTGTTGCCGGGGAGAGGAGAATTGAAGCTCAGCTTCCCTAGGAGAACGACACAACTTCAAGATTTGATGACAGACAAGGTTTGAACATAGTTTTTGGTTGTAATCATCTGTCTGGCGACTCCATTGGAGGAAGACCAACCTTTGGCGACTCCACATTGAAGTTCTAGCTTAGTCTATGAGAAATAATCGAAGAAATACTCAGAAATTGCCAGCTGAACCAGTGCCTGAAACTTAGAGGACTATTAAATCGAAGAAAGCATCACAGAAAGGGGCATAAGGATCAGCTAAGCCTAAAAGGTCTCAAAATTCTCTGAAATATAAAGTTGTTGTTGAAGATTTACAGTTTGAGGAATTAGAACACAACACTGTTAATGAAAAACCTTCAGAGATTAGTTCAGCCCCTTATTCAGTTAGTTCCCCTTTGAATCTCAGTCCAACGAAAGATTCCATTTTATCTCTGCCATCCATCACATTACTTCCTACTGCTCCATCTGCTAGTATTCTTCCAAATATTTCAATCATGGCAAGATAGCAAGCACCTACGAGGATAGAAAGAATTGTAGCTGCCAGGTATGGACCGTTGGTATTGCCTGTCCCTTTAAATCCTATGCTTGTGGGAGAATATCAAAAATATATGCCTAAATTAACTAGAACAGAGGGAGTAACAGCAGAAGAACACCTTGAAGCTTTTTACAGTTATGCTGATAATTTATATATAAGTGAAAATGATGTGTGGATGAGAGTTTTTGTCTACAACCTTGATGGAGAGGCTAGGAAGTGGTTTAGAGAATTACCCCAGAGATCTATTATAGATATTGAAGCATTAGATGATGTGTTTTTGAAGCAATGGGGAGATAGTGTATCATACTAAGTTTGGTAATCTGAAGAGGGAAAATGGGGAATCAATACCTGAGTTTAACAAAATATTCAATAGAATGTATAGTAAGGTACCAGCTGAGGTAAATCCTACTCCTACCTCTGCCATACTCACTTATGCCAATGCTTTTGACTATGATTTCTACTTGTTATTGAGAGAAAGGAGATGTGATACGCTGACAGACATGCAGGATGCAACCTCCAAAGTAGAATCTAATATCATGGCTACATAAAAGCTTAAAAGTCAAGCTGACAGAAGAAGACAGAGAAATCAGGCTTCTACTTCTTCTGCACCATATTCAGAGCCTAAATTAGACAAAATGACTAAGATGATAGAGTCATTGGCTGCTGAAATTTATAAGCTGAAAGTGGAACAGAACTCAGGGAAAACAAGGCAGCAAAATGCATTTACTCCAAGAAATCAGAATACAAATCCTTTTAGAAGAGTAAATGAGCTGTTAAAAATTATGCAGAGGGGTGCAGAATCAAAGGAAGATCAAAAATTTAAAGCTCCTTTCCAAAATGTAGTCATGGAGGAGGAACAATTTGAAGAAGATGAGGATGAAATTCACTGCATGGAAGATAAGGGCAGCGCTGCATTTTTGACATTAGCTGAGTATGAACAATCATTGTTGCAAGAACAGAACAGTCAGGAGTGGGATAGAGGAGTTTTTCTACAAGCTGGTGATCAATAGAGATATAATATAAGATCCAATGCAAAGAATGTCAAGGAGAATCCTGCCCAAAGAGCTGATGTCCAAATAGAACCACAGAATATCAAGCAGAGAAGCCAATAGTTGATCCAGTCATCCTCAAAGCTCCAGTTCAAGAGGTAAAAAGTTCTGATAAGTCACCTTCTTCTTTCATCTTTGAGTCAGAGATCCAGAAATTGAAAATAGTTGTGCCTTTGGTTAATTTGGTGAAGAGTGAATTATTTAGAAAGCATATCCTTGAAGCCCTTGAGCTAGAAACCAAACAAACCTCCACTAACTCTGTCAATTTGCAAGATGACAAGGCTGCCATTCTGCTCAACTCCATGATTGAACCTGCTAATAATAATTCTCCATCTTTTTATGTTTCATTGACTATTCATGATAAAATCCTCTACAGTTGCCTACTATACACAAGGGCCAACCATAATCTGATGCCCAAAGCTGTCATGGAAGAGTTAGGCCTCAATATCACTAGACCCTATCATGATTTATTTTCTTTTGATTCAAGGAAGGTTAAATGTCTTGGATTGATTAAAGATCTGGTTATTACCTTAACTCAGCTACCCATGAAGAGTATGATGGTGGATATTGTGGCAGCAGATGTCCCTCCTAAGTTTGGCATGCTTTGGTCCAGAGGATGGATTAAGAGACTAGGTGAGACACTACAAAATGATCTATCTTATGCCACTATCCTAGTGTTCGGAAGAGAAAGCAGGAGATTGTACAGAGAAGCACAGTTGGCATATATCAATAGTGATGAGAAGAATCCTACAAATCATCCTATATATGCAGTGGACACAAATTTTGAAGCATGCATCCTCCAAATAGAAGAATATCAGAAAGTCGTGATGCAGATCAGGAAACCAACAACTCAGGCCAAACAAGAGCAAGTAGGACATGTTTGGGAAATGTTTTTTGATGGAGCACATTCCAAGGAGACTGCAGGAGCAGGGGTGGTGCTAGTTTCTCCACAACAAGAAAGCATTCAGCTATCTTTCAAACTGGTTTTTCAAGTGAAAAACAATATAGCAGAATATGAAGCACTATTGTTGGGCCTTAATGCAACAAAAGACAGAGGAATCAAGAATTTAAAGGTAATTGGAGATGCTGACCTGATAATTCAGCAAGTAAATAAAACATTTCAGGCAAAGCATCCAAGGCTAAAATCATACAGAGATGAGGTATGGAGAATCAGATATTCCTTTGATTTTTTCTGTATTTCATACATTCCTAGAGCCCAAAATAAACTTGCTTATTCCCTTGCTATTTCTGCTAGTATGTTTATACCTCCCATGCCTCCCAGATTAGTTTATGAAGTCCAAATGAAGTATAGACCTTCCTTGCCTGATAATGTCCACCATTGGAAATTTTTTGAAGATGATAATGAGTTGAATAGATTCCTTCAATTCATTGATGAGTTCTACGAAATACAAATTGACCAGGAAAATGATGCCTTGTTACCACCAGTCCTAGTTTAGAAATAAAATTGCTAAAGATAGCATAGTCCAGCTTCCTAGTAGCCATATTCCTAAGGGTCTAATTCCCCTTGAAAGACTGTTTGACCAAAATGATGTCCCTTACAAAGTTGCCCAAAAAGAAGACCAATCTGCAGTCTGTAATCATGATATAAGAAGTCCAGGTCATCCTAGGTATGTGAATTTGTCCACTCATTTGTCTGCTGATCAAAGTGTTGAATACGACAATTTAACGAGGCAATCTATTGATGTGTTTGCCTGGGAGTATAGTGATCTAAAGACATATGACAAGAATATAATTCAACACAAAATCCCTCTAGAGAAAGACACAATACCTTTCAAATAGAAGTTGAAAGCAATAAATCCTATGCTTCTTCCACTAATCAAAAAAGAAATTAAAAAATTGTTGGCTGCCAAGATTATAGTACCTCTCAGATATTCAAAATGGGTAGCTAATCTAGTGGTGGTGAGGAAGAAGAGTGGAAAAATCAGACTCTGTGTTGATTTCAGAAATTTGAATAAATGCTCCAAGAAAGACAACTATTCTCTGCTAAAGATGGACCACTTGTTGCAAAAGGTCTCAGGAGCTAGAGTGATGTCATTCTTGGATGGCTTTTTAGGCTTTAATCAGATTGCTATTCACCCAGATGATCAAGAAAAGACTGCATTTACCACTCCTTGGGGCACTTTTATGTATACCAAAATGCCATTTGGTTTGATGAATGCTGGAGCCACCTTTCAGCGAGCTATAGATATAGCATTTGTGGGAGAGAAGGACAAATTTTTTCTTATCTACCTTGATGATATAACAGTTTATTCCAGCAGCCATCAAAATCATTTGCAACATTTAAGAAAAGTGTTTTTGAAGTGCAGGAGGTTTGGAATATCAGTCAATCCCAAGAAATCTCAATTTGCTTTGAATGAAGGCAAGCTGTTAGGACATATTGTGTCTACTGCAGGCATCCAGATTGACCTAGGAAGAGTAAAAGTCATACAGACTTTGTCTGTCCCAAGATCAAAGAAGGACATCTGGTCCTTTCTCGGTAAAATTAATTTTTCCAGGAGGTTTATTCCAAATTTTGCAGATTTGGTTAAGCATGTGACCTCCATGTTGAAGAAAGGATCATAGGTAAGATGGACCGATACAACAAGACAATCTTTTCAATCAACTAAAAATGATATTATGAAGGCTCCCACATTAATAAGTCCTGAACACAGCAAAGAGTTCCACATATTTTGATTTTCCTCTGAAGATACTGTTGCAGCAGTTTTATTGCAACAAGATGAAGAAGGTTCAGAACGTCCAGTGGCATTTTTTAGCAAGAATTTGAGGGATGTTGAACTAAGGTATGGTATTATAGAAAAACATGCATATGCTCTTATTAAGTCCTTGAAGGCTTTCAGAGTTTATATCTTGCATTCAAAAATAATTGCATATGTGCCTTCTACTACAATAAAGGATGTCTTGACACAAACTGATGTTGATGGAAGAAGGGCAAAGTGGATTGCAAAATTGATTGAAATTAATATAGAGGTGAAGCCCACTAAATTGGTCAGATGTTAGGGTCTTGCCAAACTATTAGCTGAAGAAAATTGTAGGTCTTTAGACATTGACTTCCTGTGCACAATGGCAGAAAATGGTCAAGAAAAAGAGGCAGAAACAGCTAAAACAGAGAAAAAACAGTCAGTGGCCGAGAATCTAGGTTCGTGTGGTTGGTATTCTATAATAATTAATTTCTTGTTGAAGCTAGAAATCCCTTCAGGCTTAAGCACAAGTCAAGCTAGAACTTTGAAAATCAGGGTGGCAGAATATTGCATCAACAACTCTATTGGACGGATCCATCTAGAATATTTTTGAGGTGTCTGGATAAAGAATAGTCAAAGAAAGTTATGCAATAGTTTCATAAAAGCATGTGTGGAGGACACCATTATTGGAAAGCTACAGCCCACAAAATTCTCAGAGCTGGGTACTATTGGCCCACTTTGTTTTCTGATGCGTTTGATTTTGTTAAATCTTGTGACAGGTGCCAAAGATTTGAAGGAAAACAGCAGTTGAAATCCCTGCCCCTAAAACCAATAATTGCAAAATGACCTTTTCAACAGTGGGGTTTTGGATTTTATTGGAGAAATCAATCCACATTCCAGTGGCCAGCACAGGTGGATATTAGTAGCCACTGATTATTTCACAAAGTGTATTGAAGCAGTCCCTACAAGGAAGGCTCATCACAATGTGGTCATGAAGTTTTTAACAGAGAATATCTTCAGTAGATTTGGTTGTCCACATAAACTAATCACAGACAATGCAACAACTTTTAGGGCAAAAGAGCTGGTGGAAATGTGTGATTCAATGGGCATTAAATTTTTTCATTCGACCTCATGTTATCCTCAGGGAAATGGTCTAGCAGAATTCTCTAATAAAAGTCTAATGAGGATAATTAAAAAACTGTTAGAGGACAATAAAAAGAATTGGGATTCAAAGCTCAAGTATGCATTGTGGACTGATAGAGTGACCGTTAAGAAATCTACAGGAAATTCTCCTTTCAAGCTGGTATATGTCACTGAGGCTGTATTTCCAATTCAACTAACTCTCCCTGTGGCAAAATTCCTTCAAGCAGAGCAAGATGAAGAAGAATTCATGGCAAAGAGAATCACCGATTTGGCAGAATTACATCAAATTAGAGAACAGCGGGTTGAAAAAGCTGCAGCACATCAAAGAAGCATCAAGGAAGCCTTTGAAAAAAAGGCAAAATCAAATAATTTTCAGATTGGTGACTTAGTTTTGAAATGGGATTCAATTAAGGAACGGAAAGGAAATCATGGGAAATTTGATGCTTTCTGGACAAGGCCTTTCATCATTTCACAGGTTCAAGGGAACAACACCTTCACACTGAAAAGTATGGGAGGAGAGGCAGTCTTTGATGGCCCAGTTAATGGGCGATTTTTGAAAGTTTATGTTGTTTAAGGTCTTTGGCCTTAAAAGCTATAAATATTTTGTTTTTATCAGTTTGTGTAGGCAAAGTAGACTCAATGCCTAATGGAACACTAAGAATTTTGGTTAATTGGTTTTCAGCTAGAAAGGCATTGGTTTGCAGGTTCTTGAGACCTCACAGGGAGGATCTCATCCCCATAAGGAACCAGTGTTAGCTCTGCTATTTTCGTCAGCAGTCAATGGATAAAAATAGGTGTTGAGAAGTGCTGGTTTGGTTGTATAAGGCTGGTAGCAGTCTTTCATGCTTTTATCCTTTATTTTCCCTTTTCTCCTTATAACTCTCACACCTTTGTTTCATCCTTCCCTTCCTTTTTCCCTTATTTCCCTCTAAACCCCTTTCCCCTTATTTTTGCCTTAAAACCCCTTATAAAACTTTTTTTTGGGGTTCTCGGGCTTCTTTTTGTTTTAAACCTATTAAACCCCAATAACCCTTTATAAAACTCGTTTACCATTATAAACCCCAAAAACCCTTTAAACTCCATATTAATCTATTTCTTCGTTTTATCCCGAGCACTTGAGTCTTAACAATTTTAACCCCATGCATGTAATAAAGCTTATAACCTTAAGGTTTAATAAATCCCAGGCCTGCCCCTCGCCTGTCACATCAAACTCTGAGCGGGTGCATTAACCTTTGACCTTTCTTTACCATCCAATTACGCCCACTTTATAATCTAACACCATTAGCAGGCCCTCTCCCCATAAACCGATCGACCGATAACTTCCGGGGAAAGTGGTTTCCCCGTCGTCCCCTCAGACACGCGTCCCTATTCTATTGCATCGCTGCCCGTGGCACGATTACCACCGCAACTCCATAAGCGGTGCGATAAAACCACTTTCCACCCGTCCTACCTGTTCCTCGGCCCTTAACGTGCCCACATCTCCGTCGCCCGTCAGCCGTCAGATCTCCCCGATCATGATCCGACGGTCTAGGATCCTCCGTTTTGAATTTCTTCTGATGGCTTCCGTAATCTCATCTCCACCATTAATTCTCTTAATCCATCGGCCCAAACTCTTTCATCCACATATGTCTTTCGATGGCCTATGCAACTTGATCTTCGTCGTCCATCTGAATCATCCAACAGTTGGCATTCATTTAGAGGCCATCGTCCATTTTCAGTGTTTTCGGCTTGTTCCGCGCGTGAAGGAGAAAGCAAGCCATCAGCTCTCTATATACTGCGTATTTAAATCTCAACTACTTCATTTAAAGGCAGAATGACCGAAGGAAAAGCAATACCGGGCTCGAGAGGACAACCGTATAAATCAGTCATGGAGCTTTGTACACATTACTTTCCATTTGCTCAGAAAGGACATCAAAGTATAGAAAGAGCCATTTTGTTCATTAAAACATTCAGATCTTATCAGAAGCCCATATCTAATTGTAAATGAGGTTGGTGGTCCATTAAGACACCTCGACGCATAGGCTAGCTAAGAAATTTTGTGTAACAGATTCTATATATACACAGAAAAACAATGTAATGAGGTTGACGAATGTTATTCTATTGCAACCTTCAACTTCTGGAGACTGTAATTACTTTGTAACCTGCAGCTTCTGGTCTGCATTTCCAACTAATACAAGCTTCTTTTGTTGTTGATTGCTCACTTTCCACTTCTTCTTCTTTGTTCTGGGTTGTGCTTGTTTTGCATTATTTCATGTGTTGTTAATTTTTAGCATTGGAGGGGCTGTCATACCACCTCTGTGTTAGGATTTAGCATGCATCTTTGAATTTGTTTGCAGGTTTTTGTTACCTTAATTCCAGAGAGCTATCATCCTATCTCAGTATTAGAAAACATATTTAGAGACCTTAAAACTCGTTGCAGCTGGCCATCATAGGGTCCTGTGCATCTGCTGGTGTGATCAGTGTTCTCCATCATCACATTTTCTCTAAATATGTGAGTAATTGGTGGTTAAAAGTCTTGTAGTCTAGGGGTGTTCACCCATGTCTGGGGTTAAGCATAGTAGGAGTGGTTATCTGGCTTGAATATGTAGCATTTGTTTCATTCTTCCACCAATTTATCCAACTTTTGTTGGGTTTGTAATGTTCCCGAGCATCACTGATATACAACCTAGGTGAGTTTCTTGGGGTGATAACAGTACGCCACAAGTTCACCACACATTATTTCGACTCTGTCACCCCATCAGGAATATCTTAAAATATGGTTAAACAAACTATTTAAAACAAAAACATATATATTAAAAATACCCCATATAAAAACTAAAATGTTAAAAAAATAATATATGGTTATTTCAAAACAAAAATATAAAATATGGTTAATATTATAACGATAGAAAAGTAGCATATCCATTTGGTTGTGCCACATATGAGCATTAAAAAAACCCTATAATAAAATTACTACGCCATATTATAAAGTGGTCATTATAAGAATGGTTAAGACCAACAAATTATTGGGAGGAGGTTATATGGTTAAACCATATGGATGTAATATATTAAACAAAACGAATGGTTTGTTATAAATGGAAGAGTTAATGCGGCCAACAGTGATTAAAATGTTCATCATTGTTCAAACCACATTTTATATGTTGGTGGGAGTTACATGTGAATTAGACCAAATGTGTCTTTTTTATGTGGTGATATTGTTATTTATAAAAATAAACAAAAATAAACAATGAGATGGCAAGGTTTGGACCTCGACCCATCGAGCACAACGATCCACAGAACCATCTGCTAACTAATGCGTCAGGGTGATGCTTTTATATTATTTCTCAAAAATTAATTATTTAAACCATAATAAATTCACCATGAGGTAGATCGTCCAAAGATGGAGTGGATGTCATGAGCATGGAGCCATAAAAATAATAATGGGAGGGTCATGGAGCTGTGAGCAAGGCAATAAAACCATGAACTACGAATCCATGACTAGGATGTAACCATAATTCAGGAAGAATCCTACAGTTGACCCATTCTTCAAAGTGGAATATTCTATATGAATATTCCCAAAGAATGTTCTTTTGATGTTGTGAGGAATCTAAAAGATTTCGAAAGGGACCAGAATTGTAGGTGGTGGAATTTCGCTGACATTATACTAATTTTAGCCAAAATTTCACATGGATTGCAATGGTGTTGCCAACATTAGTGTCTGAGTAGTGGATCTCAGGGGTCATGGTAGGAACAAACATTCTTCATTAAATGATGGGCATGATGTTTGAGACAAAAATGCGTCTTCCAAAAGAAGGTCACGTTGATAGTTAAAAGTCCCAGGAGGATGAGACAGACCTATTGGTGATGTGATTGTTGTCATTTGAGCAATTGAATTTCAAGTCACTCCTAGGATTAGAGGCATAATGATGTATTTTTAAATGTAATTGCCTTTGTTTTTATAAGATGAATGAAGTGACCTCCTCACTATTAAAGGAGGGCCCAAAGACATAGTCAACTCTAGATGAATTTCGTTATCAAACTTTTGTGTGCATTGTCTTTAAAATCTACTTTATGTTGCTTATTATTTAATTATTTACACATAGACGTTTTACATGTATTTCATGCAATTACGTTAACACCTCCCTGAATAAAATCCTTGTATAATTCTTGTAAATAAGAGGACCCAGATCAAGTTTGGTATCATATCCATCTCCATGCTAATGGGAATTGTTGATGTGAATGTTAACTAGATTGGTCATGCAACACAAAGAAGGAAAATGGAGAATGAAAAAGCTATTGTCAAGATTTCTATAGGATTACAGACATGGTAGACAAGTTGTTTGCAAATTATGAGAATAAATTGGCAAAAAGGGAAAGGAAGAAGAAAGAGAAAGGAGAGGACAATGCTTCTGTAAATTAGGGAGAACCTTCATTTCTATATTCAAGTGAATTTTATTCTTCGTTATCTTATACTCATCATTCAAGTGAGGAGATAAACTTGAGAATTCAAGCAGAGAATGTTGAATTGAGGAGACTATTACAAGAAGTAGAAAATGAGAAGAAAATAGTGTAGCTTCAATTACAAGCCATGAAAGAGGCCTTGGAAAAGTTGAATTGCAACGAAGGCATAATGATTCCACCATCACCCACTATAGAATTGAAAATTGAGATAAATGGTGTTGGTGATTCTTTAGTTTCATTTTCTCATTATGATGATGATTTTGGTACATTTGAAAGACACTCCAAACTGTAGAAGAAAGGGAGTCTGAATCAATGTAGGTTGGGACTACATCACACCATTCTATTGATGGTCATTATAGGTCATCTACAAAGAGAGATGAAGATTTTAGAGGAAGAGCCAAGGCAGGATCTCCTTGCTAGACATGCACCAGAGATGGTCATTCGAAGAAGGTTGTGTCGACTAGTAAGGAAACCAAACATAAATATCCCTGTCCACATCATGGGAGTGAAGAAAGTATAGAGGAGGAAAATAAATTGCATCTATTACAACAAGGGTGGAAATCATAGAGCCACAAGTTGGAAGCTCCACCAAAATTTTCACCCAAAGAAATACTAAAATCATGTGAAAGCACATGTGAAGGAACCCACCAATGAAGGAGTTCAACAAGGAAGCCAAATATAGGAATAAATACCATTAGCTTGGTTAGACAAGAGGTGGGTAGAATTTTTAAGTAGTTGAGTATGGCCACCATTGTAAATCAGATGTTGCGAAAAAGTTTGTAAAAATAATGAAGAGTATAAAACCACTTATGAATGCAACATCTTGATATTTGGGCTTTTAGTTGGATAGCATGGGCTATGGTTTCTATTGTAAACTTGATCATGAGTGTTTTATAATCTATTGGTGAGTATGATCTTGTTTGGAATATTAAAATTTGGACATGTATTGGCATATGGAAATTAGGATATAGATATAAGTGTCAGTTTCATCATTCCAAATTATGAAATGGAAAGGGGAAGGAAGGGAAAGTTGACTTGTTAGAGATATTTGTTATATAGATTAGGATTGCAATATTGTTTATAATTTTAGAGGACCAAAATTCCCTTAGTGGGGAGGAATGATCCAGGTGGCTTCAGGAAGCATCAAAAATCAAAGTGCTCAAAATTTGATGGAAACATCGCCAAGTTGCAGTGCTCATTGTTATAATTTGAGTCACGTAAATGACACTCAAATCCAAGTTTATATGACCAACTTATCGTAGTTTGAATTTTGAAGGGACGACAAGGAAAAAATGGCCCACAACATGCCACATGGTATCTCAATCAACAAGCAAGATCCAAAATTGACATATCACCTACTAGATTCAACACATGGTAAGAAAATCTAGTAAAAACACAGACCAATAGATTAAAATCTCATATATATATATATATATATAGAAACCATAAAACACAAAAAATAATATATTAAAAATACCCGTATAAAAAATAAAATATTAAAGCAATCATATATATATATATTAAAATATAGTTAAGAAAACCATAAAAAACAAAAAAAAAAAAATATATATATATATTAAAAATACCGCATATAAAAAGATAAAATATTAAAATAAATCATATATGTTTATTTCAAAACAAAAATATAAAATTATGGTTAATAATATAAACATATAAAATTAACATATCCATTTGGTTGTGCCACATATGAGCATTAAAACAACCGTATCATAAAAACCACATGAGATATTACGAATTGTTGGCATATGACGCGGATCAAATCTGTCCTTTTTATGCGGTTGTATTGTTATTTATGAAATAAAATAAAAATAAACAAACATTAGTTTAGTGGGGTTTGAACGCCGATCCACCAGTCCTAACGCCCCACACAAGCATCCGCTAGCTAATGCACGCCCCCACACAAGCATCCGCTAGCTAATGCATAAGGCTAGTTCTTTGATATTATTGCTTTCATGTTAATTATTTAAACCATAATAAATTCAACACGGGACAAACTAGCCAAGGACGAAGCGGAGGCCATGAGCATGGGAGGGTCACTACGTTGTAAGAAAGCTGATAGAACCATGAGCTATGGATCCATGACCGAGATGAAACCCTAACGGAGGAAAAATAGTACCGTGGGAACATTTTTCGATATGGAATATTTTGCAAGAATATTCCCATTGCATTTCCCAACGATTGCAATGGTGTAGTCAGTGCCCACTTTTTTCATACCACCAATGCAGTGTAACTCTGCACAATAACTAATATTAATGGTTAAGAGCATGTGTTTCCTCCTAAGAGGTCACAGGTTCAAAACCACAGGGGGGTAGAGTATGTATGCCTTCGTAGACTTAGCAGTCAAATCGCTGCGCGGAGGTGGGTCCCTTGTCCCACAAAAAAGGGGGTCTCATACACCAATTTGGTGTCTGGCTTGGCTGTGACCTTAAAAATAGATATTATTATATTATTACAACCTTTAAACCTCCACAGTGTAATCAACCTGGATTGCCTACAATAGGTACCACAACTACTCATATCCCTACGTACTATGGTAACTCATCATTATTCTCGATGACATGACAATCAATGTTTGTCCTCCTTATTGAGGATTAAGGAAGTTAACCATGGTCTTAGTAATTGAAGATTCCGTTCTACAAAAGAAATAATTGAAGTTATATTTTTATCTAGACATTTTGATTTAAATATTTAAATAGTATTTTATTAAAAATGTATTGAAATTTATAGGTTGCAAATTGCTGAACAAAGTAGAGATATTATTTTGAGGCCTGCCCCTGCTCTAAATTTGCCTAGGTTTATGGTTTCAAATGTATATATTCTAATGAATTTGAAATAAATGTGATTGAAATTGATAAAGGGATCTCTATTTTTATTTTTTAGTTAAATATTGTGTCATTTCACAATGTTATGATTTCTACAATTTCTATCTTGAAGATACCTTCTCTATTCCAATTTTCATAAATTATAGTTGCATATTTTTATCATTTTTTTCTTTTCTCTCAATTAAACATTTAAGAAGTTGTCATTCCTTGTCCTTTTGTATTCCTTAGAGAATTCACATTAGCCATTGACATTTTAAGGCTTTTTGCAGGTCAACATCTTAGTGGTTCTGATGCATTAGCAGTGGGTTCATGCAATTGGAATGAAGAAATTGATGTCATTTTCTATGGATAATTAGATTAGGTTGTTTGTGAGATTGTGTGATATCCCAATATTATTTTATCGCTCATAGAGCATATGTACTAAATCTTAGATACAACTACCTTTCTTTATGGGGCCTTCTTCTGATGGCTAATCCTTTTTTTTCTCCATTAAATATATACCAACTCTTCATGATTTGCATTGTAATGGTCCTTATTATGGAGAGGAAACGGTCTTTTGTTTAACACACATCTCTTAGTTTCATGTTTCTGTCATGACGTAGGTTGTTGAAGGAATAAATCATGGTAGTTATGAATTGAGTTAAGCTAATAATGATCATGAAAGAGAAAACATGGATAATCTTGTAAATTATGCAAAATTTCCTCTCTCATGCTTGACAACAAAGGTTTTTGGATTTTTAAAACTATGTGTTGTAGATTAACTATTTTTAGTACTCATAATTTTTTTGCTATTGAATAATATGTTAAATATTTAATGAAACTCATGAAAAATAATAAGCATGTTATCGATATAAGAGTGCATGAACTTGCTTATTGTATTTTTGTTAATTGGAGATGATGAATATCCAAACTTGATGAATAATATGTTAAATATTTGATGAAACCCATGAAAGATAATAAGTATGTTTATCCATATAGGAGTGCATGAACTTGCTTAATGTGTAGTTGTTAATTGGAGATGATGAATATGTATATATATTTATTTATGTATTTACTAGGGATTATTATAATTTCAAGAAATAAATATACATGGCCAATAAATTGGTTAATGTTTTTTGGCTTTCCCTAACTATGTTGGAACCTACGGCCCTCATTCTCATGTTCAATGTGCTGACCATAGATCATTCACTCCAGGAAACCCCGATTCGCTCCAGAAAACCCTGATTTCGAATATGAAAAAAGGCGAAAGGAGGGGAATTGGGAGGATCACCCGAAAAATATGTGGTGGGAATGAAAAGGGCCAGTGCTGGAACCTATGGATCTCACTCCCATGTTCCATGTGCTGATCATAGATCATTCGCACCAGAAAACCCCGATTTGCTCTAGAAAACCCTGATTTCGAATAGGGAAAAAGGAAGAAGCAGAGGAATTGGGAGGATAACCAGAAAAAGATGCAGTGGGAACGAAAAAGGGCCAGCACTAGAACCTATGGATATCGCTCCCATCTTTAATTTGCTGACCATAGATCATTTGCTCTTGGAAAAACCCAATTTGGAATAGGAAAAAAGGTGAAAGGAGGGGACTTGTGAGGGTAAACAGAAACAAAAAAAGACGCGTTGGGAATGAAAAAGGGCCAAAAATACGAGATCATCCATAGATTGAAGCTATTAGTGGCAGGAGAGAAGGAAAATGCACGGGTCGGGGAGGTAGTGGGACAAATCTACATGGCTTAGAAAGACGCAACACAGAGGTTAGTTGATCCATCTGAACTTACCCTCACCAAATTTTACATTGTCTGCGTTGTTTATACACATTATGTGAACAACTGATGGAATCCCCTAAAATTTTTGTTCGTAGAGTTATTTTTCAGTATTGTTAATGAATGGATTATTATAATACCTAAATTTCTATTGCTAGGTTAGCATTATTTTATCCTAGGGTAGATGAATTGCAGACATTCTGTTAGCTAGCCACTTCCAACAGAAGAAATTTGTGATTATCCGAGACAGTTATTGTATCCTTAACATTGGGAAATACCTTGGAACCTTTTGCCTCCCATTAGACATAGCTAACGACTGGTTCTTTAGGGTTCTTAACTAAACTGAGGGTGGAGGATCCAAAAATTTATCCTAGAAAGGATAAGGATGGTTGCAAGGATATCCAACATGGAGAATCTTAGCTTCATTAATGAGTATCCAACTAATTTTTCAAGTTAACCCACTCGCAAGTAGATCCAACATTGGGCATGCCCAAACTAATTTAACAAGTCGAGTGTTTACCATTTCCGAGCTTGGAAAAGAAATGGATGAATAGGAGCCCTATAAAACTATACAACCAGTTAAGCTAGAAGTTAATTTCCTCTAAGTGCAAAAAAATTCAAATCTACTGATTTCTCAAAAGGATATTAAAGGATTTGCAATTGCCAAACAAGTGATAAAGATGCCTCAATAAATAAATGATGTCTTTAAGAAAATGAACAAGAGCAACCTACTCAAATAAGAAAATGGATTTGGAATTACAATAGAGCAAGATACAAACTATAAGAAAATGCAATGCTCAAAATCAATTAAAATAGTTCACAAGACTCATCTAAGTCTTTTGCATGTGAAGTTTAGAGCATATGAACTACAATGCATGAAATGAAAACAAAAAAGAGAATGAAAATGAAAGTAATTAGTGTTCATTTAATCTACTTAGTGTTAAGTGACAAAAACAAACCACTCAATCAGTGACATGGAGACCTTCCGCAAATGAGGAAGAGTGGGATGCCAAGGGGAAAAGGACACCGAGCACCCAAGAACAAGTGACTCTATATTATATTGGTTCCCTCTTATGCAATGAGGGATGGAAAGGAAGTTTTTTTTGGAGGAATTTTACAAATGATCCCTCAAAAGGGAGAGATACCTCCTTCCAATAGTTAGAAGTGATTAAAAAATCAAACTAAATGTTAATTGGGAATAGTTACAAAATTTGGTTTGATCTTTCACTCAATGATAAGATCAAAACCCAACAAAACTTAGAACTCCCTTTATGAATGAGAATACAAGTCTAAATGAGTCACAAAATAGGGAATCCATGAAGAATTCTTGGAATGTAGAACCACTCTAGAAGGTACAATGAAAGGGTCTAATAGTTAAAGAGTTTGCTTTTCCTTGTTGTCCAAATCCACAAATGTTCTTTCCCTTTCAAAAGCTGCCCCAAAATCATCTCAAAATGAATTTTTAGGTCTTCTAGTACACAGAAAAGGGAAAATTTGGCCACTCAAATGCAACAAAAATAAGCTTTCTTAGGTAGAGGAAATCTGCCAAGAAGCAAGTTCCTTGCTGCCCAATATCAGAACAAAAGAGGAGAGACAAATCATCTTTAGGAGACACTTGGTACCTACAAAAAAGGTTGGAAAAAGCCAATGTGAAAGAGGTCAAGCTTACTTGGGCATCCACTAGATTAGTGATCAAACTCAATTAGAAAAAATTAACAAATTAACTATACTAAAACTTGAATAAAAGTCTACCCTATGGCAGCCAAGAAGGTTAAACCAAATTTGTGGCCTTTAGGTCAGCCACTAAATAGCCTTCAAATAGATTAAATTTCCAATGAACTTCAAGGAACATATGAGAACATTCAAGCTTTAGAGGATGAAGTGCATCAAGACAACTTTTCAGACAATGGAAATGAGTTTTATAACATCAATGAGATGTATGGTTCAACTCCTCAAAAGGAGGAAGATGTAGTTGAGAAGATCACCAAGAATGTTCAAATTCCATTAACAGATGGTGATGAAATAGAACATGGATCTTACAATGTAGCTCTGGAAAAGAATGAAGTTGAAGATGAAGCATATCAGGAAAGCATTAGTATTGTTGATGGCATAACTGATGCAAGTCCAACTAAAGAATTTTTTTTTGATATGGAAAGCCATGGAAAACATGCGGGATTCATTGCCCCTGACAAAATTGAGGGAAAAGAGGATGACCATGAAGAACAATATATACAGAATGGAGCTGAAGAGACACAACCCAACAACTAATGATCCGCTGCAATAATTCTAGAACAAATTAAACGAGCCAAGATTCCAGATAATAATGATATGTTCCCTTGTCCAAGTATAACTAATTATATTCTTGAAATAGAAGAAGACATTTCAATTGATTTTATAGACTGTAACAATGTGTTCCCTCATCAAGATATATATGAATTTGTTCTAGATAAAAGATGGACTACCTCAATAATGATAGTAGTGATGTGTTATTCCCTCTAATGTAATGACTCTGGTACTCTTTTAAAAAAGCCCAAACCTACGTACACTAATGGCATGTTTCTTTGTTTAGGAATGGATGATTTTGTACTATACAAACTTCTAGAGAGTCTTACAAAAGAGGCCTGTAGGCAGGAAATGACCCAGTTAAACACTTCATTGAAGACCCCTGAGGTTACTGACGGATATAATATATATACCTATTTAGTCACTTTGTTTGGACTGGAATATAGTACTGCATCCAAAAATCCAGAGCTTGGACACTATGATGTGGAAGAGAAGATTCTAGTTTCAAATGTAGATTTGGAGGACAGTCCACTGCTAGGAGACATAGATAGTGAAGATGAATCACATGATTTGGACACTGTTGAAGAAATTGTCGATGAAGACAAGATTGCAACTTCAATTGGAGGTAAGAAAAAAGGTAATTTGTTAATAGAGGATCAAGTTATATAAGGTCTAATGAAGAAGACATCAAACAGTGAAGCTCAAGCCAATGAAGAATGCAGTAAAGAGTATCTTCAGGAAAATCCCATATCACTTGTTAATGATGAAGGTTTAGAGGATGAATTGAATGATTCAAAAACCACTAAAGGGTATCAGGTCTCTGTAGTTGAAAAAGAAGAGAAAATTGAATAGTTTTCCAAGAGTGAAACTCATAATGCTTAAGAAACTATATCTCCTAAGACCTACAATGAGGAAGTTCAAGAGGCTGTGAAGGATGAAGCTCATGAAATCAAGTCTTATTTTTCAGACAAATGCAAAGTGTGTTTTGGCC